>OX419345.1:12819616-12879616 GCA_948470475.1 Galaxea fascicularis
AGCATTCGGGTGATCTTCGGGAGTGTTCAGCGATCTTCGGAAGGTTTCGCACGATATTCGGCGGTCTTCGAAATACATCGGTTGGTCTTCGGAAGTCTTCGAGTCTCGTCGTTTTAACTTCGGAAATCTTCGTTGTAATTTGCACTAGTGTTACACTTTCTGCACTTTGTTACACTTGAACTGCACTGCTCTCAGCCAATCACAATCGAGTAATTTTTTCAAGTGTATTATTAGTAAAGGTAATCACATGATTTCGAGTGCAACTTGGAATAAATAAGCACGAGTAAATTTTTCAAAGACCAACAATATTTTCCATTTCCCGAGTTAGATAAGTTTAACAGTTCAAACTAGAGGAAACATTCAGTCTTGTCTTTATGACCTGGTCAGAGTATTTGTTGTGCAAAGGGTTGACTGAAGAGGAGCAGTGTGTTCGTCATGTGCCATTTTATTTTCCAACAAACCGGAACCTACACCCTCGATAAGGAAAGCCTACAGTACCTCCCTTTCATTCCATTACTTTGTATCATTAATATTAATTAATGTATTATATACCTCTTACTAACCGAGTTCGAGCTCCGCACTGTAAGTTACGGATCCTCGTTTTTTCCCTTTCGCTTATGGCCCAAGTACGAAGCGCGCGGACCATAAATCAACGGGAAAAAACGAGGATCCGTAACTTACAGTACGGACCGAGAAAATGAGGTTGGTAAGATATTTATTATATCTTAGAGGTTAGTCGGGCGCGCCAGAAAGAAAACTTTCAAATTTAGCGGGCTGTACAATAAAGTACTGCCCGCAAAATTGACCAATCACAGCGCGCGTACTAACTGAGAGATATAATAATGTTATCTTATTAATCAAATAGATAATAATTTATTCGTTTGTACATTGATCATTGGCAAGCTCTAATTACACCTATTAATAACAGTGCCTTTCGAGATCAGTGCTTCAGTCTTTGGCTTTTTGAAGTTTGATTGATATCACAAGAGCTAAAACTATTAGGCCCAGTTCAAACGTCGAACTTTTCATGCGCCGAATCAAATACCTATTTGGGTCGACCCAAATAAATTAAAATTCGACGTTGGTTCAGACGTCGAATTAAATGCGTCGAATTATATGTGCCTCTTGATGTTTTTCCGAAAACATATTGAAATAATTGATGCATTAGATTCGGCGCATGAGAAGTTCGACGTTTGAATCAATTAAATTCGACGAATTTGATTTGGGTCGACCCAGCTATTGAATTCGACTGAGCTGGTCGAATTTAATAGTTGGGTCGACCCAAATCAAATTCGTCGAATTTAATTGATTCAAACGTCGAACTTCTCATGTGCCGAATCAAATGATTTGATTCGGCGCATGAAAAGTTCGACGATTGAACCGGGCCTTAAACACGTATTGTTTTACTAGAAAACGCTTCCTGCTACGAGCAATTTATTCCGACCTAATGTGAGCTAGCTATAATTTAGTCGCGTAGAAATGTGGAACTACCCGAATCCTCCATTTCTTGTGAATCACTAACTTCCTCTCTGAAGCATTTATCTCTTTCCTTTTTTTCTTCTCTAGCTGCAGAAACTGTTTCTTCTTCGTCTACTCCTCCCTGGACGGTTAACCCTGCAGCTTCCTTGCAGGAATCCCAAAACTCCTTTAGCACGCCATTCTTGTCCGCACAAAAGTCTTCAAATTCGCTTCTCAGCTTACTGCCAGCTCCTTTATCTCCAGTGGCAGATGAACGCCAGCGTTTTGTCAGCATATAATTTGGCATCCAATAGAAACCCCAGGCACAGTTGCAGGGCTCCTTCATTTCTGGCCTGTACAAACCAAAACTGAATGCATCATCATCTTCCTCCAAATAGGGAATACGAACAAACGCGACACCGCTCGTGTGCACGTAATCATTCGCGCGACACTGCACGGGCGTCACCTGCACCATCGGCGAACTCACGTGCAACGAACCATATGGAGAGTCCCGTAGGAAACCAAACCTGTTAAACAGAGAGTAATTTTTTAAACGGTCACTACTGGCATGCTTATTTGGAGTACAGAAGACCCATTTTCCGTACTAGGTAAAATTATCATGCTTCTTCTGATGTTGTTTTTCTCCACTTTGGGTCTTCCCCTAGTTTTGCAGGCTATCACAATTTATCACTTTACATTACTTACAATACACTGCTTACTCACGCAACTTACAATACAACACTGTAATTATAAAGTAATATTAATTTTTTACAGCGTTTATATAGAACTTATTCTTAAGTCTGGGTTATAAGATACCGTAAGGTATTTCTTTTCTTGCTATATTAAGTGAGAATTACCATGTCCGTGGTTTGTGTTATGTGCCGAAGCCAAACCCAGTTGAAATCCTGAATTTTTTTCAGGCTTCTTTACGGAATTGCCGCGTCAATTGCGTTCATAACTGCGAGGATCATCCTTCATTTGAATTCTCGCTGTCATGCGAAGACCGAATTCAATAACTATTTCATTACGCTTTCACTTGAGAGCAGGTAGAACAAAATAACAATCCAGTATCAACCTAAAAGTTAAAGGTAAAGGCAAAGGTCTCAACATAGTGACAACAAACGTGTCATTTTACAATTCTTCTGTGTGTGATGAGATCGGACGTCAGCTTGCAGCACTGTCTACACGTTTCCAGCAAGGTTTTTACAAAACCCACTTGAACACATGTTTTCAAGCCGCAAAAATTCAACTTTCGACAAAGCTCAGTATCGTTCTGGAAAAATCTTCGGTTTAAAGAGTTCTTGAAAACCTTTAGCAAAAAAGTCAAACACCGTGCATCTCGCATGTATAAAACTATTGTGAGCAAAATAAAAACTATTGCAACAACAACATTTATTTGTACTGTAAAACTATAACGCAACTGCGTGCCTGTAGGCAATAAAAATTGAGATAAAAACAGGAATGTATGAGATAAAACCTCCTAGCCGTCAGTGGTCAAATCAACGGGTTTCCGCCCATATTTTATGCTTCCAAATAACATTACCATCTTGTAAAAAGAAGTACCTACCTTCGAAGAATTGCTTCCATGAATAGCAACATTCTTAGGTTTCGGGTAGATGGATCAAACTCTGCAAAACAGAGGTAACAAATTAACACAGTTTGTATTTCTACTGCTAGAAAGATTCTAGCGCTAGGGCCAAGTACAGCTTTTCGCAGGTAAACTCAATACAGAAGACATATGGCGCTAGGATGAACCGCCTTGTGGGATCTTACTATAGTGCTACGATCTTCCTCCCTCCATATAAACAACCCCATAGTTGTTTTACTGTATATTGGAGCCCCAAATAGCCAACAAATATGCTCACGCACCTTTGAACAAAGTGTTCACATCACCAGTGCTATCGGGCAAGTTCAGGGGGATGAAAACTGGCAAACGAAAAGGGTCGACATTTCTACCAACTGGATCAGGGAATGGACTTACAGGAACGGGGACCATGTGAAACCCACAAGACGGGGCTTTTCGAGTCCACGACTGAACCTAAAGACACCAAAGAGATAACAATGTCAGCACAACTTCATGGGATCCTCTTTAATCAAGTATTGACCAAATCACCTAGAAAGGCTAAAGGCTGTCAAAAATTAAAAAACGTTTCAGGCAAACCCCGAAAAACTGCATGCATTGTATCCTATCTTCGAGAGTGGTAATATTGGATCTTTTGCACCTATCACAACGCGACAGAAAGGCGAAAACGACACTAAAAATGCAACATCTAGTCGCTTATTTTTTCCCCTTACCATTTCATTTACAATGCCCCCAGTTGCTGCTATCCAATGTAGTTCGATCTCAAATGCATGGAGCGGACAGAAATTGTCATGGTAACGGACAGTGCAAGTTTCGGGGCGTTGGCTCTTATGATGAGGATCGGCATCCAGAGTGACAAACTTGTAGGCGGGGCCACAACTGCAGTCTAGAGGTGTAAAACAATAACAATAACAAGAATTGGATTGCATATAGATTCGTGCAGTGTTAACCAGTGACTCCACAGTGTCACAGGAATGGCGACGAATGCGGAAAGGGATGGAGGTACCAAGAATGAGAAAGCAGGACAGCGGAAGGAGGGAAGGTAAGCAAACTTAGGGTGCTGCAGCTGGCGCGAAGATGCGAGCAGAAGTAATAAGGCGAGAACAAAGTGAAATCGAGTACCTATTGCACATTTTAACTACTAATTTAACTACACATTCACCTTCAACAAACACTCTTGCAGTTTTTAGAGCACGAAGATATTTATGTTGATATTAATGCATTATTATTACACGACTTAGACAGTCAGAGGGCCAATAACTAAAATCGACCAATAAGATTGCTCTATTGCCAGTCCGATATTCTCTAATTATTGGACCGGGTATTGTCCCGTGATTCCGCGTTGTTCCTGCGTTGTCTTCAGTCGTGTAATAAATCTCTTATTAACCAAGCTTGCTCTGGACCGTACTGGGAGAATATAGGCCCTCGGTCTTTTTTGTACGGACCTCGCTGCGCTCGGTCCGTCCTGTCAAGACATCGGGCCGATATTCTCCCAGTACGGCCCTCGCGCTTGGTTAATAAGATATATATACAAAAATCCCCATCTTTTGTTAAAGTAACTAAGGCCCGGTCCTGACGCCGTAGTTTTCATGAGCCGAACTAAATTCGAATTTGGACCGACCCAAATTAACAAAAGTACGCCTGTTGATTTAGACGTAGAACTTAATTAGTCGTTCCACAGCCGTTCCTTATACAGTTGCAGGAATACTAATCAATATTGTTAGTGGTTTTGAAGATATATACCAAATAACGATTTATGCATTAAATTCGGCACATAAAAAGTTCGGCGTCTGAATCAATGGCCGTTCCAAAGTCGAAATTCCCGACCAAGCCAGGCGAAAAGAACGCTTGAGCCGTTCCAAATTAAAATAGCCGTTCCTAATTGATTCAGACGCCGAACTTTTCATGTACTTAATTCTATGAATTGGGCTCGGCTCATGAAAAGTAAGGCGTCTGAATCGGGCCTAAGTAATCATTGTACATTTGTAATAGTAAAGTAGATGGTTCATAATCCTTCTGACAGTCTTCCTATCAGCTCAATTATATTAATATTTACTACTTTATTTTCATTTCTCACCACCTCTTTGTAGGACATAAGATAAAGATTTAAACACTACCCGCCTAGATAAGCATTTGCTATTTTTGGGATAGTGTAACCTTTTTTATTTAAAAGATTTATAATTGTCATTAAACTTGAAACTTAAAACTTGGTTCTACAAAACCATAAGAAACGTGGCAGCAGCCTTAAACTTCGTGATCTCCAAACAGACACTAAGAATTGAAGTAAAATGGGGGAAGTGTTTGAATCCTCGTTAACTTTCTTTCTATTAAATTGATCGCGATTCAAGAACTAAGGTAGTTGAGAATACAAACCAGTATCTGAATGAAGGCGCCCAGAGCGTCTTTTTGTTGACTTTATTCTGCTTCGCTTCCGGTTCGGAGAACTCGTCGGAAATAACTCGATGATCTCATCAGGTACCAGGAACTCTGGGAAGTCTTCTCCAATTTTGTGCGCCCAGATAGCAACCTCAAACCATCCGGTTTGAAAGGCTCGTAACAGGTCTAACTCAAAGCGCTCCTCGTTGATTGAACTTCGATGGGACACTGAAAACTTGGAGATATCCACTACTTCTACGAAAAATGACAAAGACTACTGTTAAAATAAATAACGGATACAGCCATAGGATGACCATATTTCTGGCTTAAATCACCATGCAAATCGGTGTAGTTGATTCAACAAAATGAACGAGGCCAAACAAGGCGTCAGGTGATCTTTTCATATAGATAAAAGCGGCACACAACCACAACTGAAGGTACCGCTCTGCTGGGAATTGTCGACCAAGTCATTTCGCCCCTGGTAACTATTTTTGGTTTTTTCATGTAGATACATTTTACCAAGCGCGTATACACATTGCAAGGATTTCTTCGGCCACAACCCTTAGAAGTTTTTAAGACATGAGACCGCTTTTCCTTAACTCACCAGCCGTTTTCTCCGCCCATAAGGACCTTGGGGTGAAAGAAAATATGATGAATCCTTCGACCAGTTTCTGTTTCACACTTTCTGAGGCGTGGTGCATGATTCCTTCCTCGATCATTTTCTACGATTCAATAAATTTCAAAATCACATTTTTGTCCCAGGGATAGCGGAGTGTTTTTTTGGGCATATGCCTTCCAAGCCGTTTTTGCCGTCTGTCTTCCTAGAGAGGAGGCCGGTTATCAAAATGTTATGCACTAAGAAATTTTGGTTTTCGTTTTGACGTGCGGCCAACGCTCGAAACGTCAGCGGCCAAGTTACTAGATCGATTTCGTTTGTACACCTATAACTTCGGATTTATTTCTGCCAAAAATAAACCCAAAATGAACAGATAAAGCGAAGCCTTTGTAAAGGCCGAAAACCTACCGTCTGTGTTGTCATACTTCATGTAATCACGAGCTCACATCACTTACATATCCCGTTTATATTCAGCTAGATTCATTAGTCATTAGTAGAAGGCATGCCTGTGATCATGTGTAATGTGTGCTCCTTTCTGTTTGCCACATACAATAACTGAGGTTTTAAAAGGCAGTAATAGAATAAAAAATCAGCGTTTCTAAGGACCGTCCAGAGTTTTTACATCCAGAGTAGCATTGAATCCGGAACCAAGAACCAAGAACACAACCATTGCCCTCTCTCTAACACTAAGCTCCGTGAGGTCGTCCTAGGAACTACAATCTTGGACAGAATAAAATGAGAAATAAAACCCTCCTCCTCCCCCCCCCCCCCCCCACCATATCAATGTTGAGTTTGCGCGCAAACCAAACTACGCCTTTTTTTTCATCATTGAAATGGGGGGAGGGGGCTCAAACTTTTCATTTGTTTTGACCGAGATTGTAGGTACAGCTGCAACACCAGGGAGATTTTCATGAAACTTCTTTCAACTGTACCAAGTGTACAAAATTGTTCACAGGCACCACGTAAGAAATATAATATCACGAGAACAACTGAAAACACACAAATCTTCCATACTACTGTCACGAAATTTTCTACTTTTTGTCATGTTTTAATTTAGCTTTTTGTTTCAGTTTTTCGGTCGTAGTATTTCGTATGGTCCTAATGTTACAGCGGTGATTATATTGGCGTGAACACCTAAAATATGTCTGGAATGTTTATTGTGTTGTAACCAATCACAGGCGAGATCTTCACACCACAGAAACCACAGGCAAAGAACGGTTTCCCATCGGTCACGGAACAAATTATTTTTGTTTTATTTAATGATACAAGTTGTCTTATTAGCAATTGAAAACACTGCTGTTCCCCAAGATCAGTGCTGAGGACCACATCCACAACATCATTCAATTTTAGAAAGAAAAAATTTAGAAGCCAACGCGACGCAAAGACGACCAGCTTCCCATGTAACGACGTATCACAAAAATGAACAATAGTGATGTTTTTGTTTCTGATAGCATAATCCTTGCTAATATTTTTTGTAGAACAAGGGGATTGGATTTATGTGGGCTAACGATTGAACATTCGAACTACTGTGCGGGTAGAAGTTCCTTGATCGCAAGATCGCAAACTGGAAAGACCGCCGACAAAATTCAACATCTATGGAATGATTGACACATCGCGCAAAGTAAACAGGCCAATTTTCAGTATTCCTTCCAAATATAATTTTGCTTTTTCTCTGAAGGCATTTATGCATTTGATATCTAGGGGATAACATGCTATTGGAAGCTAGTTATGAGGGAATTTAGCCAAGAAGATTTCGTAACTACCGATTTCGATCGTTACCAAAAGTTTGAAAATTCGCGCGCCAAACTGTCGCGTGCATCAGCCCGGCACATCGGCTTTGTAATTTATTTTAAAATCGCTCAAACCTGTATTCTTCGCTAGTATAGCACATACTGTAAACAAAAAGGAAGGAAAAGCACTTGTTTACTGATAAAAAGACTGAATGTTAAAACCAAACGAAAATAATTTGTTCTGTGACAGATAGGAAACCCGTTCGTTGCCTGTGGTTTCTGTGGTGTGAAGATCTCGCCTGTGATTGGTTAAAACAAACATTCCAGACATATTTTAGGTGTTCACGCCAATATGATCACCGCTGTAATTAACCGTAGTGTTAATTCAACGTTGTAGTGTGGTTTGTAATTAGAGATGTATTGTAACTTAGTCTGTAATTAAAAGCTTGTAAGTTTATTGTTATTAAGTGTTGATTTAGTAAAGCGTTGCTATCATAGGAGTTTAAGGTTTCGTGTTTAGGACATAGGAGTGTAAGTAACATAGGAGAAAATAGTAACATAGGAGTGTAAGGTAGCGCGTTTGACAATAAGTATGTATGTAAAGTGTTAATTGCTTAACTAATTATGCCTATATATAAATGTAAGTTTCGTGGTGAGTTGTTGGTGGTTGAAGTGGCGAACAGTCGGTTGTTGGAAAGTTGACTAAAGAATTGAGAAGAGGAGCTGAACGGCCTTTCCTTGCTAAAAGACATTAGCAGACGCCGACCAAGGTTCAAGGACAAAACCTATTTGCCATTGGCGGTGTTCGTGGGCCTGAGGGTAGAAGGAAGAAGAAGTTGAGAAGTTTTACGGAGAGAAACGGCGAGTCGAGTTGACTGTGGACCTATTGTAGCTGTAAAAGTAAAGAAACAGTAGGAAAGTAAAAGCGACATTGGCGGCTGAAAAGGTGACAAGGAGGAATTTTGGGAGAACGGGAGTAAGGTTGGTGGAGCACGTGTGTGGTGTTTTGGTTCTTTATTGCGCAAGACTTTCCGAGGAACTTAAAGAATGGAAAGGAACTGAACTGTCTGATTGTAAATGTAAGAGTAAAGTAATTAGTAAATTTAGTATTATCGTTTAAGTTAAGTACAGGAATAGATAATTATTTAAGTAAGGTTAGTTTTATACCTAAATTAGAATGTATATTAGACAAGTTTTAGGAATTACTATTTTCTGTAATATTAGGCGTTTTTCCCTTCTATTTTTAAATTAAATTATTCGTTTGTGTTATTTTAGAAATTTCATGGTCGTGTGTTGTGCGTTTGTGGGAAGGAGTGTTTGTGTAGCATTCATTTTAATTTCTCCATTGTTTTGTTTTGGTGACCCGCGTCACAACTACAACAGCATGAATAATCAATCAATGGCAGTTGTTACAGATCAGGCCCCGGTTGTTCAAAGACTGGATAGCGCTATCCACCGGATAAATATCTATCCAGTGGATAGTGCAATTAGCTTTCCCAATACTTATCTGCTGGGTAATGATTTATCCAGTGGATAGCGCCATTTAACGTTTGAACAACCGGGGCCTGTCCTAATGACTCGCGGCTATGTCCAAATTCGTGTTGTTTCATGAAAAATTTACACTACACGAAAGACATTTACGAAGAACAACTTCAAAAGCCCGAGTATAAAATTTGCTACAAAAAGGAATAAAGGACAACTAAGTTTCATATGTTATACAAGGTCTCTAAACAAAGCACACAAAGTAACAAAACTCCCTCACCTGGCAAATTTGAATAGCTTGCTCATTAGAAGTGACTCCATCCACGCGTTGTGTCATCCATGTGATGGCATCAACAGTGAGAAAACTGAAAGGCTTCAATCCCTTCAGCTGCGGCAGAAACGAAAGGCCCTTTCTGTTAAGTGAACAAGTGATTCTCAGTCAAGCGGGCTGGTGTGATTTAAAGAGCCCTCCTGCCTCTATGGTCTAGTTTGTTTTTTTTTTTTTTTGGGCTAACAGTTTGATTCAATTCTAGACGAGAACCAGTTACGGCAAAACGTAAGGTATTTTCTACATCAACTCGCATGAATGTTCACCCTCTTCTAACAAACAAGGCTTCACAAGGGCACGTCAACACATCATACAATCCAGATGAGATCTCGTTTTTTAAGGTTAAGTTTGCAACTGTAGAAATTGCGCTGGAACACAGACGAATCCCATGTTTAACATTGGAATCAGGCCCCTCCTTTTACTGGACCCACCCTCTGTTTTTACGCGCCTCTATTCCAACAAGCAGCAGCTGCCTATTGGATAACTGCAGGACCCCATCACTAGGAGCGTACAACTGCCCTATATTCCTGTCACGGCGTTTTCACAGACCGATTTATTTTTAGATTGAATTTTCCGCAAATATGGGACTTCCTCAGTAGCCCCATTCTCTCGTGCGAAACTCGACCTCTCGTTTGTTCTAAAGTTTCTATGTGAAGCTAAGAAACTTTAGAACAAAAGAAAGGTGATGAAGAAGCGGTATCACGTGGACCGGAACTGTACACTTCACGGGAAAGATAGTCTAAAAATAAATCGCTCTGTAAAAATGCCTTGACATAGGCTTAGTATGGGAGATGTACGCTCCTACTGATGGGCTCCTGGTAACTAAGGGTCTTACAACAGGCGTAGACTGTAGAGCTGGCTATTTGAGTAGGCGAGCGGTAAGATACGATTTACGATTTGCCGCCACGTTGGATGATGAAACTGACAGAAGTCTGGGGCGTACCAAATAAATGATTCGAAGAGAGAGGGAAACGGGTTTAAAAAGACCCAGTTCTCCGTACTTGCTGCTCATCCAAAATGGCGGTGTTCAAACGAGCGTTCGTACATCAAAAAACGTATGCTCTGTAGGCTACAACAGACGACACTGTAATGACCACTCATGCCTTATTTCCAAAAAGGCAGTGCGCACTTACCCGGGGTCCATCATGGCCTCTGCAATAGTCTCCAGTGGTGACTGCATGCTCAGTTTGTCCTTGCAACTGGAGGCTGTTGACTCATCACTTGCACCGAACTGCTCGCTAATAAAAAGGGAAACAAGAATCAGTATCTCCAACTCTATCACTTTAAAATGGTCTCCATTTATTTTAAGTTTAGATCACAGCAGCCACCGGGAGAATGTTTAAGACTTCACTTCGCCAGAAAATTAAGGAGGCTTGCTTACCCCACACAACAAGAATTTGGTTTTATCAACGGAGTTGATTATGTAAATTGACCACCGCACAGGCTTACGCTCGAAACGTCAGCTTTTAGAATCCCTGTACGGTAGCCAATTTACATTATCAACTCCGTTGATAAAATCATATTCTCGTATACCACTGTGCCAATCCCCCATCATAAGACGTCTTATGAAGGGTGAAACAGGAGTCATGAAAGTAAGCGAAAAACGATGAATTAACACCAAAACACACAACAACGTAAAAGAGGTGAGTCTTCTTTATTCGTTTTATTGAAAAAAGTTGCAATTTGCCTTTATTTAACGTTCACAAGTCTCCGAATATTTTATTTCTCATACAACGTCCTAAATTTTCAACGGTCGCTTTGAACGCGATACCTACCCGCTCGAAGGTCACGTTCCGCGTCACCCGACGCGCTAAAATATGTAAATTACAGACAGCACACCCTTTCCTCGTAACGTTGGTTTGGGCCGCCTGTGGTTTTTGCAACTTATTTGGTTTCAACAGCTCTTTGGTGCAGTTTACTTCTATGTTTATTCGTTTCGAAAGGTTTCTTTTCACTCTAATTATTGAGAGGAGCGCACATTAGAGAGAGGAAAAATTCAGTGCACGGGGATTAATTTGTATACTCACTTAGTTACCGTTTGGTTACCGCTACTATAAGACCTTAAGGAGGCTCGCAGCAGACAAGCTTCGATTTCCTTTACACTATATACAACATCTTTTCGACGTATGATTAAAGTTTATTTTCTCGTCGGTTTCAAAGCAACAGCTGTCCAGTC
Organism: Galaxea fascicularis; assembly: GCA_948470475.1. Taxonomy (NCBI): domain Eukaryota; kingdom Metazoa; phylum Cnidaria; class Anthozoa; order Scleractinia; family Euphylliidae; genus Galaxea; species Galaxea fascicularis. The sequence continues at coordinate 12,831,365 of OX419345.1, forward strand.
AGACACTTGATAACGAAACTTTAAGAGCGTAAACTTCTCTAGTCCGGCAACCTGTAGGCCAAGTAAGAAAAAAATCTGTAGGAGCGTTTTCAAATAATTTGCAAATACATTTTCAAAGGTTCGTTTTCTTTATTTCCGTGTTTTTCTTCTTCTTCTTCTTCTTTTACACCGTTTTTGTTTTTTTCCACCATAGAAAAACATTTTCAATTCACATTGAACGTCCTAGGTGACTGCGACTGTACGATATTTAAGTCACAAAGCTCGTAACTTGCAAAAATTCAAACTTAAATATCTTGCAATCAGAGCCACTTTGGACGCTCAATGTGAACTGAAAATGTTTCATATTTCTTCAACTGCAATTTATGTGACGTGAATCTTTCCCTTGCGCGACAAGATTGAACAAAAGACTATACAAAACCCTTCCCGCAAACCCGCAACACACCAACAGACTAAGTAATGCTACAAATTTAATAAAGTTAAAATACATAGAAGATTATTAAACACAGAACTAACAACTCCTAACTTATAATTTAGATATAAAACTAAGCTAACTTAAAAGATAACACTAAATTAATTAATTACTTAACTCTTATATTTACAATTGGACAGTTTAGTTCAGTTCTTTGATAGTCCAGTAATTCCGTGTCCTTGATACTCTTCCAAAAAAACAAACAAACCGAAAACAACCTACGACCATCAACCTTCTCACAATCTTTCTTCACCTTTGGCGCCCTCCTTCTTTACCTTGCTCTAGCTCTTAGCTTTCATCTTTCTTCTTCGTACTCGCTTTTTCCAACACCTTCGCGCTCGCCGCCGCCGACAAAGGGGTTTTGTCTGTGGGACACAGCTGGCTCCTACCAATGGCTCTTGGCAGTGATTTCTTGAGCGTCGTGGCCTTCGACCTTTCAGTTCGCAAACTTTCCTTCTTCTTGCTTCTCTCCCACTTTCTTTCCTTCCAACTGACAACTGACTGACTGACCACCTTCACCACGAAACTTACATTTTATACAGATGCATACTATTAGCAATTAACACTTAACATACATACGCGGTACCTTACAATCCTATGTTATTTTACACTCTTACGTCCTAAACACGATAACTTTACACTCCTATGATAACGCTTTACAAAATTTACAAGATATTAATTACAGACTAAGTTACAATACATCTCTAATTACAAACCACACTACAACGCTGAATTAACACTAGATAATTAACGCTAGGACGATATGAAATACTGAAACCGAAAAACTAACAAAAAGCTAAATAAAAACATGACAAAAAAGACAAAAACAATGACGGAAAATGTAAATATTAGAAATTCCGTGACAGTCCCCTATACTTTTTTCGTGAAACGTGATTGGGACTATTTTTTTCTCGTGAAACGGAATTTAGGTTTATTTGTCCATTCGTGGTTCGTGATTGCCGATATTTGATGTTTCGTGAACGTGAACGAATTTTGGGAATTATCCGTGACGCGTGAAGTCTCAATATTTTAACGTGAATGCATTTTCCAACGTGGTATAGGGGACCCTCATTTATACGAAAACGCTCTTACAGATTTTTTTCTTATTTGACCTACAGGTTGTCGGACTAGAGTAGCTTACACTCTCAAAGATTCGTTATGAAGTGTCTAACTGGATTTCGAGATGGTTGAGCTTTTTAAAAATGAGCGGCCTTGCGTTACTGTTGCCATGGTAACAGCTGTTGCTTGGAAACCGACGCCGGGGAAAATAAACTTTGATCATACGTCGGTGAGATGTCGTAGTTTCAAGGAAATCGAAGCTCGTCTTCTATAAGAAATTTTGATTTCAAAAAGTACACCCCAAGTCAAAAAAAACTGCTGCGAGCCTCCTTAACCGCAAACCTACTTGGTTAGTTCTCGAGAAGGACTGGTACGGAAATCCGAGCCGGGTGATTCTTGGCCGGTTGTCAAGGACGATCGCGATCTACTGGTCAGTGGACTACCAGGCAAAGAGCTGTTCTCCTCCACTGTTAACTCAGAAGGGAAGGTCGCGGCTGCTTTTGCGTCGTGCTGTCTGTAAGGGCGACGAGATGGATAACAAGGCTCTGACTGTCTTCGTTCCTACAAAGATTTATCGCAAAGTGCAACGAATGAATGGATGGATGGATGGATGGCTGAATGAATGAATGAATGAATGAATGAATGAATAAAAGAACGAAGGAAAGAACGAATGGATGAAGTTACCTTTTTCATGCGCATTTCACAAACGTGGCATGGCAGTTACAAGACTGGAGATCGTGTCAATTGGAGTAAACCTGCATTCTAATAACTGAGTCCCGCACGCTGTCCTCAGTAAGGAGGTATCGCTCAGTTGTTGCACTTCAAAGCTGAAACACGTTCCAAATGGCCTGCTTTGCCTACCGCGTGCATTTCAAAATGACGACCATTTCGGAGGATTTTTCAGGTTATAAAAAAAATCGCTAAAAGCTTATCGCTGGTTAGTTAAGGTTTTCTCTGTGTTTTAAGCAACATTAACTTTAGTCTCAGCGAATAAACAGTCTCTAAACAAGCGAAACCAATTGCGTTTCAGTAACGCGTTTAAGGTGACATAACAGATATGAGACAATGAAGGCTTGGAATGGCAGTTTGTGTCTATTTGTCGGGAAAGAATAATTGAACTGCGTGACGTAAATCTTGTGTGATAATTATAAGATATCAAGTACAAGGTTGATTGATTGAACAATGTCAAAAGCGTATCACATGTAACGCAAATAGGATTAAGTTAGTGACATGAACGTTAAACGGTGAACATTGAACTGATTGCGCAATGGTAAACCAGGGATAAAGTCCAAGTAATGTAACTGCACGCATTTATCAAGCTAAATTAGGAAAAGGAGCACGTGTAATTAAGTAATAAGAGTTAAATTTAGGAGCATTACAATAGTTTAGGCTGTGCACGTGATTGTGGGAAAGTATTTGTTGCGCAACTAGAACGGAAAAAAATCTTAGCACCATTGTAATGTAGGTCAGATTGAATAAGAACGAATTGAGTATGGAATTGTTAGTAGTGAACTGTAGATCAGAATGTCGCATGGTCGAAAATAAACTTCAGAAAAGGAAAGATACAGTCCTCATTAGTTTGTGAACCAGCGAGTGCGGAGTCTGTAGAGATTCCGCGACACTATTCGTCCGCTTCATATATTGTTTTCTTGTTTCTACAAGAACGATTTTGTTGATTAAAAAAATGTTTTTGTACAAGAGTCGTGCATCTCGTAGAAGAGTAAGTACTGTTTGCCACACAAAATGAAAAACCTTATTAGAAAAGATGGCCTCGTCGAAGACGCAAAGAGTCGTTCCTATTATGACCGCAGAGACAAGCTAAGGAAATGTAATAATTGAAGCCTGGCTCATGCAAACACTTGCAACATTGGCAAACAACATCGAACATGTTGGGTCCGTTTCAACACCATGTTGAGTGATGTTGAGATTTCTAACATCCAACTACGGCCAACACGGTGTTCAAACGCAGGCAGTATCTTGGACCTAACTGCGTTGGGAGTGTGAATGATGTATAAGAAAGAAATCATATATGAACTGCGGAAATGAAATGAAATGAAATGAAGAATGGCCCTCGCAGTTGTGAACGCAATTGATGCAAATCGCGTAAAAAAGCCTGAACAAAATTCAGGACTTCAACGGGATTTGAACCCGTGACCTCGCGATACCGGTGCGACGCTCTAATCAACTGAGCTATGAAGCCACTGACGTTGGGGGCAGGTCAATTGTAGATTCATATGTTCCCGTGAAAGAAATGAGTGTGAATGATGTATTGAAAATAAAACATACATGAACTGCAGAAATTAAAATAAATGAAGAATGATCTACGTAGTTGTGACCCCTTGAAATCCTGAATTTTTCTTTCAGCCTTCTTTAAGCAATTACAAAAATTGCGTTTACAACTGTGAGGATCATTCTTCTTTTCAATGTTGGGAGTGCTTCATAAGGGAGCTTCAGCAGCGACGACAGCGACTGCAACGAAAACGTCGTTTCGAATAGAACTTCCCGTTTCTCTAACTTTTTCGCGGTTATTGAAATTTGTTTAACTTGGAAAATGCTAGCGAACTGTCCGGGGACTAAATGACTGTGAACGGCGTCAAAATATAGGAAAATTTATCGTCATGTCCTCACGTTCTCGAGAAAGCATGAAATATGGTCATTTCACGTTGGTGTTTTGATGAAGACAGCAAAGAAATGTACCAAAAAGTAAGACGCACGTCTGCAGAGCGATTGTTTTTGCTTGTTGAACTTATTGCTTTGTGGTGTTCTTCTTGCCATCGCCGTCCCGTTGCTAAAGCCCCCTATTAATTTATGTAAACTTAAAAAAGAAAATTTCTTCGTGATGCGAAGTTTTTCCAAGGGCTCAGTTCACGTATTGACATCAGCTGGTGGTTCTGCAGTTTTGTGTGCTAGTAGTGGTAATGCAGATGGTGCTTATTTTTAATGTGCATACCTTAGGTGTTGATGAAGCCTTCTGAGCATGAAATCTTTTTATACGATTAAGGACCTCAAGAAACTTCAGAAATCCCTCTACTGGATTTCCAGTTGAAGATACTGTTGTCTTTTTCTTTTCTACTGTTCCTGCGCTCCATTTGCTCTGCGAGAATGGCAGCAGGAGAAACCGAGCCTTCCAGTAATTCAGAGACTAAACAAAGATCAATCGAAATTAGAGGCTGCTCTGAAGTTAAAAGGACTGGTTACAGTAAACTGATCCGAGGCGGGAGTGACACTAAAAACCATCGTAATTAAAAGAAGAAGGTGAACAGGCACTTGGCGTAAGTAACTAATTTATTTTAGGGGGATCTGTGGACATTTGACTGCTCTTTACGATTGTTTCAAAGAACAGCACCCAAGGTTGTACCCTTTGTCTTGTTTCTATCCAAGAACAACTATCAACAGAGCGACGTCCTGTTCCAGGGATCAAAAGAACAAAAAGAAGAAATTGTAAGAGGGAATACGTCCACGTTAACTTCTTACGCTCTCCGCAATACTAAGGAATTCAAACAGCACTAAAAGAACGATTCCAGCAAGAACTCATCGAGACTGTAATTAACTGAAAATATTATTCATGTAATTATCACCTCGATTAACTCATCGAATTCCTGGTCTCCACAGATGTGTTGGTCCAGATAATTCCAGTTATAGCTGTCCATCTCTTCATGTAGAAATCTGGCTTCATTTGGCTCGAACACTCTTCGTTGTGGAACCCAAAGGCGATAACTGTTTTAAAACAGACATTAAGTACCACTCGACATCCAAAAAAACAATAGGGAAAGTTCTGTCCGTTATTTTATTATTTTTTATTTATTTTTTTTTTTTTTAAGGATTTTGTTCACTGGATATCTTTCCAAAATTCAAGGTGGTATTAAATCTCCATCAAAATGTGGTAAAATGTGGTACTAAAACAGATTCAATGCAGTTTTTGCCTTATTTTTTAAGCAAAAAAGAAGAAGAACCGAAAGTTCGTGATTTTGCTGCTATGATGGTTTCCTTGAGGTCTCCTCACCATTACCTTTAGCTGTAATTTAACTCTTTTCTTTTATAAAGGAAAATAAATGATGAAATGATGATGAATAATTAAACCAGTATACAGAGAGTCTGTACAGAAAATCTATTGGCATATCTTTGTTCTCTTATGTGTATTATGCTTCACAAAAGAAACGAAGGTAACTCAGGTACTGTATAAGTATTGTAATTATTTTATTTCCTAAAAATCACCATTTTATCCAGGGCTCAATTACAAAGCTTGTAAAGAAGTGTTCCTACAAATCGTACCTGTAGTTCTTGGGTTGTGTAATATGTAGGTGTCGTGGTCTGTACTTGGTGACTGTTACTTCCGGTGACGTCAGACTCAGTTTGTGTGAGTTCCGGCCAATACTCAAGAAGAACTCCTGGTCATCAGACTTGACTGGAATGGCCGCGATGGACTGGGGCTTGTCTGACAGAGCTGCTTTATTCTTGGGTGTGATCAACTGGAATCCCTGAAACCGAAATCAAATCACTACTCTGTAAGCGAATATAGGAGGCTTCAGTGGCAACAAAACCTTTATTGCGTACGGAAACAGGCCGTGATAAACCTGGGCAAAAGAAGAAACATGGGTCCCCAAAAGCCGTCGCCCTGCCTTGTTTTGGCTGCAGTTCTCACAGATTCGCGACGAATCTTGAGCGCTCCTAAAAAGAAATGAATTTTGTCACCAATTATCACCAAGGACAACGAGTTCAATTCTTACTCTTCCTTGAGAACTCATCCCCAGTCGCTTGCGAGTCTTTGTCTCAAGCCCCAAAATTTTGAAAACTACGTCCTATCCAGAATGTTGTTTTTGCATAGTTACATGGGATGCAGACGATGGAAGTATATAAACGACTCAGAAATAGAGTCTTTCCACTACCTACCTTTCGAATTCGTTGCGATACAAGTTCAGTGAAAATCATCTCTGCACTCAAACGGCGACAAACCCCACGAATATCTTCCTCTTGTATGCTGGGAAAAGACAATACAGAAGGCCATAAAGTCCACCTGCACTCGGGAGTTTTGCTAAGGGTTTGACATCTTGAGCTACTGGCGATTCTCTCAATTGTACAGAGTATAACAAGTAACTGTAAAAATACTATGTCACAATTAGGCCTCAACCCAGCGCCTCTCATATCTAAACGTTTCAGCTTTCCATGAAGCAAAACACTACAAAAAATGCTTGTTTCATCGCTTCTTTAACAAAAATCGTCACTGGATTTAAGACTTTCTAGTTTGGTTACGACGAAATCCTCCCTCATGTTAGGATAGTTCAATTTACATGTTTAAGACCGGAACACCTGTTAAGAAAAACTGAACGGGCGAAAACGATCAGTAACATGATTCAACTGGGTCACACATCCTGCATCACACCTGCGATGTAGTAAAGACCAAAAACTAACCGCGATTTATACGCAGTTCCTGATCAAACCAGGAAAATTTTTTTGCTCAGTTCAGTTTCTAATTTTTCAAATGGTGAGTTAGAGTTGTGATTGGCCACACTTGGTGATGATTCTACAACAGTCGAGAGACGCAACAGACATTGCAAGTTGATAGGGCCCTACCTGTCTTGTTTTCCCCAATCAGAATTCTTCTTTTCCTCTGTAAAATCCTCCTCTTCTTCGATAAACAGTTTATAATTATATTCCAAATAGTCCGAGTCCAAAGTCTGCTTGCTTGGGCTGAAATCCGTTGTCAGGGGCAACAACGCTGGGCAAGTCAACGACTTCCAATCTACGCTTGTCTTGACAGCCGCTGTCCAGTCGTGCCCGACGGTCGATTTCACCTTGCGATGCAGATTGATCCAGGGGATAGCTCGCCTGCGGGGAGTAGTGTTCTGAGAGGTTTGTGCCCACTGGTGGATTGTGCTGACAAGTCCATGATGCTGAGCGGGTGTTTCAAGAGGGAATGGCGTGTCTTCATCTGTATCATCACTTCCCCCATTTGCAATCTCCTCCTCTAAGAACTCAAGTTCTTCTGACACACTGTGTGAAGCCTCTGACATTTCTCGCTTGCGAGCTGCAACGGCTGCAAGGGTTGCTTCCTCGACACTGCGTGACTACAGAAACCAAACTGCATTATGATTTTGCACAACTTTACCAAGCTTAACCAAGGGATTTTTTTCTAACAAACACCTACGGCTAGTGCTACTACCGCCGACCCCTTTGTTTAAAATCAGAAATCTTCGATAAGTTTGGTAAACTAACCGTCAAAAAACAACCAAGATTTCGGTATTTTGAGGCAATAATGGTAACGATAATGACGATAAGGATGATGACTTTTTTCTCGTCTGAAGTAACATCAATATATATGTAAAGTGAGCGTCATCAAACCGAAGTGAAGAGGAAAGGTCATTATCTGCCAGTAGAAAGTCGAAACTAAAAAAAAGTAGTCAAAGACACTGCAAACTTAAGAAAATCATACAGAGCGAGAAAGGAAGGTTTCCTGCAGCTGTACATGTCAACTGAACAAACGGCAAATACGAATTTGAAAGGCGAAAAAAACGTCTTTACATCATTATTTTACCATTCCAGGACTGGGCTCTAGCGGTGCCCAGTGGCCCCTGGCGACTTACGTTTACCTTAAGGTGACCAGGAAATAGTGTTTCTTGCACCAAATGTATATGCTGGGCGCCTGGATCTCAAGCGTTTTGAAGTTATGGGCTCCCAACCACTTTGCTTAGAGTACAGCCTTGCCTTCGGTTCATGTTTGCCCTTAACGAGACACCTAATAGACCCTATGCAAAAATGGCTGCTTTAAATTATTCTCTTGTTCATATTCAAAATAGCCCAACTAACCTCGCTCGGGATTCTTTAGAATTTTTGTCTGAAAAACGAGGTTAGTGAGGCTATTTTGAATAAGAACAAAATAATCATTTAAAGGCAGCCATTTTTGCATAGGGTCTATCAAGACCTTTAGCTCGACTTTTGCCGCTAACTACAAACTGACTTCTGAGTTTTGGCATGACACGTTGTGACAATTGACATTAAGATCGACGCATGTGTACAAGAACATAATAAGATATCTCACTGTTCAGCGATTGTGTTTCAAACGACGGAATTATCGATATCATTCTCAAATACTTTACATCATAAAGCTTTTCTTGCGTATCAACAACATTCATGCGTGAGATAGCGCAAATGGACCTTATTCACGGTGTCAGCCATCTTTACGCCCACTTTAGTGAATGATGGGAAATGAATTTTGGCACGTGGTCTTGGCAAACGATCACGAATCCTGAATGACCACGTGACATGACTGTTTTCCCACCAATACCTTGGCGTCTGCAAAGATGGCGAACATGTTCAATAAGGGCTACGCCATGACAATGTCGGCACATATGTGACCAGGGAAACTTGGAACTTTCAGACAAACTCTAGTGACATGGTTCTTGATTTCCAAATACCTTTTCAGGTTTGTCTTGGATCTCGCTTTCAGGTGTTGAAAGCTTATGATAATGTCGGTGAAAAATCTCTCCATCGGGTCCGGTAGGAAAAGCATGTGACCATCTGTGTCTGTTGCAAGTCCAGTTACAGGGGATCTCGTTTGGCTTGAAAGGGTTTATTAGAGTCCTCTTAGGACGCACCTGCACAGCGGATAGGAGCACAGACGGGTTTGCGTCTGCGCTACCGGCGGCAAACCGCTGAGGTACAGGACGGATGATTTCGTGTTGAGTGTCACTTCTGATAAGATTTTCCGACAGAGACGCTGTATCAAAAAATAAGAAAAAGAATTATAATAAAATAAATCGTAATGTTGGTTCCGTAAAGAAAAATAAAGTGCTACTTCATAATAAGTATATTCACCGAAAACGCCGTTGGAAATGCATTCCACAGATGAAGACAACATTTGACTTCTGCTTTCCACATCCTTCACTGACAGAGCATCCCGAATCTAGGGATAAAAATCAGTTTGGTGTAATCAACAAGAGCCACGTTCCTGCTAGTACCAGAGCATAGATTTCACACTTCCTGTCTGGCCGCTGTTATGCACTCGCCTCCCATCGCTATTCTTGCGCTCTCAGTCCGAAACTCTAACTATAGCTTGACCTCTAGTTCTCAGGCGCTGTTAGTGAATTTTAACTCTAATTAACTCTGACTGTAATTTGCTCTGATCCGCTCACATTCACTTTCATGTGCCCTTTGTGAAAATCCTAACTCGTAAGTTATCACCGTGGTTTTGCCGCTACCTTTCGCTGGTTTTCACTCAAATATCATCTCTTCTTGTTTCGCTTTTTAGCTACTTTACGCTGCAACACTCGTTTATTTCGCTGGCCGCCAATTTGAAATGAAATCTGCTACGCGAAAAGAGAGGAGAGACAAATGACGATCGATGTCCAATCTCTCTCCGGCCGAAAATCAAACTTTTGAACTTTTCTTTCCGGAGGTATGTTTGACTTGTGAAAAATATTTCCTAGATTACAACAATGTTTCCTGGTTTAATATTAACAAAGACCTTGAAAGGTTCTTCTTTTAATACTACATGAAATGAAGTTGGACTCAAGATAAACGTAGTTTGTATGGTTGTTGCTAGTTCTCGAAACTTTCACGTGTGTATTCGCAACCTACAGCACTCCAACCCCGTTTCGTTCGTAGGAATTGTAGGCCTTCCTTTCTTGCTTTGTTGGAGCAGGGTGCTGACGGTTGACTAACAAGTATATGAAACACGCACAGACCGCGCTTGAAAATCCCCCGTTGTACAGGGACCCAGGCATTTTATTTCCACTTACCATTAACATGCTCGAAGATGAAGAATTTATCTCCAAATCTTCAAATGAGGAGAAACCTCTTGAAGGCGACGATCCTCTTCGAAGAACTTCGTCCTTTGAGGCCGATTTAGCCATTCGTTGCATCTCCATTGCACTTCTTATTCGCCTGAATCCTGAGCCCGAAGGAAGAAAACCCCGCAGTGTGGAGAAACCAGATGGATTTCTGAAGACCTTAGCGTCATATTCATCATAGTTTACCAGGTCTGGCAACTGGCCATCACTTTCTTCGGTTAAGCAGTGTTCCGTAAAACTTGTGTACACTCCTGCCAGATGAAAACAGCGTATGATGCACAGATTGTCTGGGCAAACTGTCTTAATGGCGGACTTTCACTTCCTAGGTCTATTCTGATCTGTAAGTCTCTTTTGGCAACACAAATTCGGCTGCCCAAATCAGAAAAGAAGGGTATTTTATTGATGTGGATACTTGAGCCTGGGTATAAGACATGCCATGCTGAAGAGGCCAAACAAGGCCGAAACAGCTGTCCATGGCTGCTAATGTTCGGGCTCAAACTTTATTTTCCCGGGAATCATCTGTTCTTGTCGCTCGCTTGTCGCGTCGCATTTTGAGGTCAGATGATAACGAAAACCTGTTAGTATTTTTGTGGAACGAATTGGCTATTGCGTGGAACGAACTGCCTTTTTTGGAACGAAGCGACTTTGACTTGGAACGAAATGGTTTGGAACGAAACGACCGCAAACCCGCGGCCTTAGTACCCAAGGTCCCAATGGGTGGCTTTCAGCTTACCTAGAGATATTAATTTGTGAGGTGTTCTTGTCGCTCACTTGTCGCTTCACATTTTCACTGGCAGTTCTACTGAGTCTCTTGTGTTGCTTTGGTTCGTTTTCTGATTGGCTTAAGTGAGGAAACGTCGATTTCTCAAATTCAAACTAGCCGCAGTAGTCGAGCCAAACTTTTCGCAGTCTTTTCGATATTTACGATAAAGAGCCTTGATTTATGTTGTAAATACTGGAGACGCTGGATTCGCCCCTACGTGAGAACGTATTGCGCAACCACTTGAAACAATATAGTTTTGTTTGTACAGCTCTATTTTACGATTGACACGTGAACCTTTGATCAGTCCTTACGAAGTTTCCATTACGAGCACATCGCGTCGAGTTTCGAAATTATACGAGTTTTGTAGTTGTACATAGGGACAATCAACAATAAAATTGGTAGAATCACTACGAAGTGTGGATGTTCACGAAAATTTATTTTCAAAAAAAAAAAAAGAAGAAGTACACGGGCTAATGGCAAGAAAAATACCTTAACTAACTTTAGGTAACGGGAAAATGGAGCTCTCTGTTCGGAAATCTTGAACAAAAAGGATAATATGGGAACGCCATTGCTGAAAATTTATCATTGGTTTATTCAATGTAGATAATGCTGTTGAGATATCAAGCACTGAAAGTACCCCCACCTTTTTCGCCTTTGTTGCGTCTTCCAAGAGAGCTCAACACTGTCTCTGGAACTTTAATACGCGGTACATAGTTCTCTTTCTTGTTTCTTCTCTTTGGTGACGTGTAAAAATTATGGTTCATCCAGTGAGGTATGTTGTAATCATCAGCCAGGTGGGCATGTCTTTGACCCAGTACCTTATTAAAGTACTTTAGAAGGGGTACAGTATGGAGAGGCTGCTCCGCCAGGCAGACAAGATCAATGGAGACACCTGGAAAACCAAGACATTAAAAGTTAGTAATGGTGTTGTCAACCTGCGCAAAGGCATACTATGATAGTATTTTTACTTTAATGCCCTATCATCGCCTGGATGAACAGATTGGTTGTAGTTTGCGCGTTATTCCTCCTGTAACTGTAATATAAATCATGTCTCGTTTCCGTAAAAAACCCAAGTCCGTGGGAGGGGTCCAAATCCAGGGGGGTGGGGGGAGAGAAGCGGCATGTAATCAAGTGGGGAGGGATAGCAATTCTTCTATCCACTTCACAAGACCTAACTTTAACCTAACCAAGTTGTCTCCCATCAAATTAATAAGTTCCCACTCCAAAGCTGTAAGACTGATCAAGCAATGCAGCTGATGTCTTGAGCTTACCGCTGTCCACTAGCTTTTGTTTTGTGATGCTGGTCATTTCCCGATCAACTTCAAAAACTCCTGACCCAGGTGCCACAACAATAACTGTCTCTCCAGTACGTTCAAAGTTACGATCAATATGGTGCCTTCCAAATGCTGCAAAAATAAACAGGTTCTGTACAGATGCTAAAATAAGTCCTTACTTCCTCATTAAAAAGATGTTCAAATTTCCACCAGACAAGGACATATATTGTGTATATGCCACACTTTGCTGACACATCTTTAATTTATATAATCAACTCTCTTGTAAGAGACCACCCTTGGTGCACGACAAAGTGGTCGCTTATGAGAAAAATCAACAACATACACCCAAAACTGAATTGATTGACTAATTACATAAAGATATTACCTTCACCTTAGCTAAAACTAGGCTTAGGGAAAAGATTGAAAGCCCTGGCATATTTCACATCGAATAACATCTGTTATCATTCTACTGTTAAAACTTTGTATAACATTTTGCAATAGAAGCAAGAATTCCTGTTTACCTACAGATCTAATTATAGCCAGGTTTTTTTTTGTATGAAAACTATTATTATCTGTCAGCACTACAGGTCAGTGATATTAAAAACTGAACTTTTGTCACATTTGAGTAACGATTTTCAGATTATACATGCTCATGTTGCCGGGCAGTTGCTAACTGGAAACAGAAAACAAAGCAAAGTGTCAGATTTCTGTCCCAAAAAGTGGTCGCAGTCGCTTAAGACAGTTGAGTAGTGATCGCTTACAAGAGAGTTTTTAAACAGTATTTGACTGAGAAACAAGATGGTTACTCACAAAGTGGTCACTATCAAGAAGTGGGCGCTATGAAAGTACTTAATATGCAAAGTTTTGGAGTTAGGTCTAAGATGGCTGACAACCCTTAGCTTTCTGTACAAAACTTTCTCGAGTTATGCATGCTTGCTTGCAAGCCACCTAATCATTGGTGGATCAATCAGTTCTGAAAAAATCTACATAAAGTAGAAGTTGATGAAATGATATTAAATTTTTATGTATGTTCAGATCCACTCAAAGATGTAAAACCCAAGTGGTATCTAAAGTCCTGTCAAAGTAGTTGTTTACATGCCTTTGGCAAGATTTGTACCTCTCAAGGAACCACCCAGAATTATCCTTTTCATAAAGAACTACAGTACGGTACACTTACACTAGTAGATACATATAAAGAAAGTTCAGATGGGTATTTGAGAAACTGTGGTCAAGGCTGGTTTCATTCTATTCAATAACATACTCCACTGCTACCCACTTATAAACAGATAAACAGGTCCGTAGTTTGTCTTCGTCCATGGTCTAAGTAGGTTATATGTGGGAACAACCAGATGGTAGTTATTGTAGAGCACATTTGAATTGATGTCCCTCAACTGGACTCACCATTCATAGACAAATTGATTGCTTCTAAGAAATTGCCATCGAATGAGCTTGAATTCCTTCCAATAATTTTACTGCCTTTGAGTCTGTCACAGCAGTTGGTGATTCTGGGGTACTGATTAAAACACTTCTTTAGAGTCACAAGAACTGGAATCCAGTCTTCTCGCCTCTCTTTTAATGCAACCACCTGGTAAAAGTCTTCATAAAATCTACCAAAAGGATCTTGCTGAATGGAAGCTGCAGTATCACTGGGGAAGTCACCTGCAAGTAGACACATCAATATTACATAAATTACTGAAGTTAGCATAAATACACATCCACATCAGTGAAAAGCTAACAATAACAGAAGGCCCGGTGATGGTCAGAACAGGAGTCTCACCAGCAGTTGGAAGACAATGACTCTCGAAAGGTGTTATTCAGAAGTCAAAAAATATCAGACTGGACTGAACTGTACACGCTTAGTGTTTAGCAATGGTTCACTTCCAGTCAGTTGTATAGTTTGAAAGAAACATGAAAGTCATTAACCTGACAGATCTTTTGAGAATCACTCATTTCATCAAGCATGCGATGTAAGGATAATGAAGACTTGAGATGAGAGATTGTAATAGTGGCTACAAAAAAATAAACGATGGGAAAAAATGAGGATCCGTAACTTACAGTAAGGACTGAGATAAGGAGGTTAGTAAGATATTTACTATATCTCTGAGGTTAATCAGGTGCGAGGAAAAGGACATTTTCATATTTAGCGGGCCGTACAGTGAAGTACGGCCCACTAAATTGACCAACCAATCACAATGCGTGTACTAATAACTTACCAGATGTACTTACTGCCACACTAAAGAAGAGAACTGATGACTTATTACATTGCCTATTTGACCCCTTAAAAGCCTTCCTTTACCCCTTGATTTTGAAAGAAACACTGGATATCCATTTTGCATGTGCATAACCGGAGAAAGAGACCATGGGACCTTTCATTTAAAAGTAAAAACCCTAGATTGTGTGCTTTAGTCTCGTGACATCAACCTTGCTCCTACAGGAGGAAAAGGAGAAGGAAATGGTGATCTTCCAGGTGACCAAAACTCTAATGTGCCAATCACTACATGACCATGCCTCCACTTTGAGCTTTTGATAGTAATACTAAAACTAAGTGAGCTAGCCATTTAGATTGTTGAAATGAAGATTAAAATAATATTGTTCACTGACCTATTGACTGAGCATCATAGAATGTTCTTGAAAAAAGAATAATGCTCACATCATGGTTAACTTTTAGCTCCTTCCATTTGGTAAACAATTCATGAAGAAATCCATTGATGGCCTTTTCAAAGAAGAGGTCTCCATTAAAATCAAAGTCCCACATTTCTTTACTCATTTGAATGAATAAATAAAGCTTTGTACTGCAAGATCTGAAAACCACCTGCAATGAACAAAAATGCTTAAAGACTAGTTTGCAGGTTTTATGATATTATAATATTATTTATCATATACTACTATGGCCAATAATGCAGGCCTGTAGCCAGGATTTTGAATAGTGGAGTGCATCAGACCACCACTGTTGGACTGCTCGAGTGCATCCGGTGTGAGTTGGTAGAGATGTCTCTCTTCAGAGCCACACAAGATGGCTTTTATCAGAGCTACAACACAAGGAAAAAAGTCTTGACTGTCATGATTTTAGTTTAGTTTTTAGTGACAGAATTTTTACACAGTGTTTCAGTCCAAATTACAATATTTAAGTTTTGGTTTATTAATGACTTTTCATCGGATGAACCACATGATTTTCAATCTAGGCCATCATTTAGCGATAAGTCCATAATGGGTGGGCCCAGGAGGCAGACCTCCACAGCCCGTTGGAGGGTGTGGAAGCACCTGTCACAGCCCCCTACCTACAAGCCTGCAATGTTTAGTTGAAACAAATACAAAATGCCCACACGTTTTATATCCAGCACTTGGAAGATGACACAGACAAATAAAGTTTTGCAGAACTCGAAGGAAACATTTTGGATTTACTATATTCCTGAAAAGATTTGATGATCATACTCTCAAAGATGTGATAAGTCAGCAGGATCTACCTCTCACAGAATTAGAAACTAACAGAATGTCCAGGCTAAAAGTAGTTCACTACTATAATGAAGGATTATCCTTTTTACACAGATGAACACAATTCATGATAGATTTCAGTCAAATATAGTAGGCAGATTTAAGCATTGATCTCACACTTGTATATTAATGTCTCTAGACTAAGCTTTAAACCAGGGTAAATGATATAAGTAAGCACTATTTTAGTCAACCAGAACTAAACCAACTTTCAAAACAAATGCCTACACATAAGCTGTGCCAGTCAAAAAAGAGGACAACAGGAATTCTCACAAATATCACAAAGACATTACGAGAGTAAGGTTTCAACTCTTGTGCTTGCAGTACATGCACATGTGCAACTATAACAAGTGATCCAACACTAGAGCCCTGTTAATAATGTCCTATATCAGCCTAATATGTCCCAGTACATTGTAGATGGTCAAAATGAATATTTATTTCCTTTGTTTCCTAACCCTAATTAATCATCTTTGTGAACAATTAGGGTTAGGATAGAGACAAAGGAAATTGAAAATCAAACAATGTAGAAATCATTTTGACCTTACAATGCAGACTTTGAAACTCATGCCAAATATTGGTGCAATATGTGAAGAACATCTGCAAGGGCAGGGGGCATGTATTTATAAGCTCTATGTGCATGTGCTACTACTATTATTAAGGTATGGTTTTCAAGCAACTTAGTCTAGGATGGGGAGCAACTACAGAATACAGGGCCACTTTGGTCCACCTCATTTACAGGTGTTGAAGGCTTTATAACAATGAGCACCATTGTTATGCAATGCTATGTAAATCAGTGCCCTGTATTCTGTAGTTAAGCTAGGATATGGAATTGAAATCAGAGTGTTTCAGTCTAGGATAGGAAATTAATGTCCAAGAACTGATCAACTGCTTGAAGAAAGGGGGTAGTTTCTTGCCGATTTGGAAGATGAATTTTTGTTCCAGATTCTTGCGGCTTTCCGTCGTACCTTGATGTAGGAAAAGGCCGCCATGTGTTGTTTGGAGTGGTCAGGGAGATTAAAATGACAAGCGACTGGCTTAGATGCATCCTTGTCATTCTTCTCAACATCGCGAACGGTATTAACGGACGCTTTTCATTTAACTAATGTATTCCTATTTTTCACGTTGCCATGTTACCACCAATAGCATAGCTCCTACTCCGCTATAAAAACTACACACAACCCATAATTCCTTGATTCATTCTGACGAAGGGCTAACGCTCGAAATGTCAGCTTTTAGAATCCCTGTACAGTGGTCAACTCTGTTGATAATACCAATTTTTTGTGAACTGCTTGAAGAACTTAGTCTAGACTAGTTTTCCTGGACTGTGATAGTGACTGAGTGTCTGGAAAATAGCATGTTTGGGATAGGGAATCTTGGTGTTTAGTCAAGTACTTGGTTGCAAAATACGACTGAACTTGGGCTGCTGCTCCGAGTTAACTAATCAGAATGCGCGAACCATTTGCAAATGTCATTGCAAAGGAAGCACATTCTCCTCAGTTATTTAAAGACCCTGAGTGTTGGTCCAGCCGGGGTCAGCGGTTAGCACTTGTATGATTACAGACCAAATTGGACTCCACTCAGTCCTATTACCATCATGATTGTATCTATAACAAAATTCTTGATTCTGATTGGGTCTGTGTGCACTTATTTGTTATATAATTGGTATGCGATCATGTGGGTGTCCAATTACAGGTATCCAATTTCAACTGTTTGTAATTGGACACCTACACCATTCACATGTCAATTACTTGCACTTTAATGGCTTCCTTCACAAAATTTTCCTACTGTTTGTAAGATTGTTGGAACATACCACTGACTTTTTCACTAAAAGAAGGTTCGCAAAATCTTCTTAATCTTGAAATTTGTTATTGATATGATTAATTAGTAATTGGACACCGTGTCGTACAATTCAGGGAGTAATCCTGTTGTAATTTACGCTTGTCCGATTTTGAAATTACTCGCCCGATTATTTCCTGAATAATTACTGTACTCCACTCGGTCCAAATACTATTACTAAACTGGGTGTATTTCATAGCTTACCCTTGTGTCATGTGATATAAATCCACAAGAAACCTTCTCTCCTTTGCTCCAGATTTCGTTCACTTGTGCACGTAACCCTGAATGCGTCAACTTCTTGGTAACATATACACAAGAGCCCACCAAGCTTTTAGAGAATCGCCACATCTCACTTCTGGCCACGAACTGGTCCTTGAATAAGAGTTCCACCATTTCAACCGACACATCCTTGGGTTCAACCTTGGTTACCTCTACATCCCAATAAGTCCGTAGCTGGAAGATGTTAGCCACAGACTGTTCGATGCTGATTGTATCTTTCTGTTGGAAATCAGCGCTAATAGATTTAATCTGCAGGAGGAGACGAGTGTTGTCTTCATCTGGATGGTGGATTTCCAATATGTCTCCTACATTTTCGTTCGGGAATTCCTTTGGATTTAAAACTAGTTCATCCTCACTAAAATTTTGCTGGTGGACCCACAGTTTGAAAAGTTTCATCGCTTTATGCTTCAGCAAAGTCGCTTTTTCACCCTATAGTTTCATAAATTTTGTCCAATGAAGATTGTGAATAAATTCCGCCATTTCGCCGTCACCTCTGCCTCCTCGCGTAACGCAACGCAGCTTCACCTTGGTTTCCAGGTTCCAATAACCAACACTCGCCAACAAACGCGGCGTGCCCCTCCGCTGCTTTCGCCCAGATAATACGCACAGGGGATAGGGGTAGATGGAATAGGCAGAAAAGATTAATCCCTTTAGCTTTACTGCAGCACGCATGAATTGTTAAAATCTGAGACGATGGGAGCACGTTTCCCCTAGAAATTTTTTTAAATATTGAAGTAGTTAATCCATTATTCTGAGCGAAAATGTGTCCCTTCTAAAGTAACTATTTCCAAGGTAGTTACTTAACTAAAGCAGCACTTTACTACCTCAATTTAAAATGAATTGTTTAAATTTAAACGCATGAGAAATAACTGTTTCAGCGTGAGAGTGAAGAGTAGAATTGCTCCCTTTGAGAGCTCTGAATAAACGGCCCTCAGTTCAACTTGCTGTAGCGAAGAGTAATTCATAAAAGACTGAAAGATCTTTGGATTCCCGGAGAAACTGAGGGTTTTTCAAGAGTAGTTTTCATTCCTGGTATTTTTTGGATGGTTTATAGCTTAAGCTATGTGGTAAGAGACGGCTGTCCTCCGTGACAAGACAAGACAAGACAATACATTTATCTCATATAAATATTGGCTGTACAATTTCTTGGCACGCAGTTAGCCTAAAAACGCTAGTCGTGGTGTGCGAAATTAATTCTATTACAGATCAGATATTATAGATAACAAAAAAGCAAAGAAAAAGTGGAGAGATTCTGGCTTTAGTCAAGAAATCCAACAGGAGATCAAGACACATATTGGATTGCGTAAACACTATATATAAACCACTGTCAGCTCATACACATTGTACAATTTATATAACTGTAGTTTTTTAGCACAAACAATAATTGTAAGTTGGTATATTTTACCTCAACCTATAAGTTCAGGAGCTTTACAAGACGCCTCAACAGCATCATATTATCCGTATGACCGCTGACACTATAACCTTGAACAAGCGATAACATCTCACGGAGAAGAGGGCAGCATATGATGACATGAAAGTCATACTTCAAAACAAAATGAGACGGTGGATACAATCCTATTTTTATGTATACTAGCTGGGATGAGCATGGTTGAACACTGAATTTTTTTGACCGTTTTTTATGAGGCCTTCTAGTGGGTAGTCAGAGCCGGGGGGTAGCCCGGGGGGGGGGGGGGGCTCCCTTATATAGGCTATATAGGTGTTACGAAAAATTATTGCGTGACTTGCGTTACTGTCTGGAAGTGTCTAGAATCGTCTGCATATTTAATTAGTGCTGAATCATCGTGATTCCGTAATTCTATTTTAAGCCGTTTGCATATGTCGCTGTAAATAGTTTTCATTATAATGTTACTTTATTTAGCCGAGTCGGAAAGTTCTAGAATTTTAGGTTAAAATGGTATATAAGCCAATCGGTGTAGCTTTAGAGTTTTTCTAAGAGAAGAGTGTCTTAGTGTTTATTGAGGAGAGCGACAGAGGTCGTGTACATTTGGCGGAGGCCGTGTTTATTGAAGTTGACAGAGGTCGTATACAGTTGGCGGAGGCCGTGAGTATTAAAGTGAGACGGAGGTCGAGTATAATTTTACAAGCCTAGAGTGAGCTTATTGTGAAGCCTTGTGTGAAGTTTACTACTTTCGTTTGGAATAAATAACCTTGTTGCTGTTCCGACAACCCTGCGTTCTGTTTAGTCTACAAACAACCCACTTCTCACTCATCAACACAATCGAACTCGTAACAATAGGTATGTGCGGCGCCAATGGGTATGAACTTTAGCCGTTTTTGTTTGAAATAGGGTATCAGTTTTATCCATTTTGCTCTGAAATAGGGCATGGTTTGTGCACTCCAGTCTTGAATTGGCGGCGCATGATGCAACCTGCTTTATTGTATGGAATTTAAAGCTGAAAACTTTGTACAGTTTTGTATCCTGCTTAATAAAAGCATATAAACATTGCCTTTAACATTGGTCTGACCTGGGAACTGATTATAAGGCAGGTCTGAAATAGGGTATTGGTTTAAAGATCAGGTCTGAAATAGAGTAGGGAAAATCACAGAGTTTGGTCTGAAATAGGGTAAGGGTTTTAGGAAGCGTGCCGCACACCCCCACCCAAGTTTTCTGGAAGTACCTCCCCCCGGGCTTCCAACTCGCTAAATTGGAGGCGAATTCTCCTACAGTCAAATTATAACACCCTGTATAAGAACCGGCTCTAAGTTTAAAAATAAAATTGACAATTTGTCGTCGGGTGTATTACCAAAAGTGTGTGATGAATGTGCAACCGGTTGATGTTTTGATTTTCAATTTTAGTGAACCTATTGCTTTGATTTCCTCCTTACCGTCGCCGTCGTGCCACCACTGAACTACCTAATGTCTATGACAAGTGATGTGGGGGGGGGGGGGGAATACCTTCGGTTGGCTAATTTGCTGAGCCACTCCCTCCCCCTCTCTAGTTATTTTAGTCTTGCTACTGCCCTGGTCTGTTCCCTGATTGGTTAGGGACAGATGTCACTGTTGCAAGGAGGATCGAATTGAACGTGAATTGCCCCTGTCGCAAACTGTCGCGCTTTTTTGTCAATTTAACGAGCCCGGTGGTGTTTCGGGAGAAGGTTGTCGCCTGATAGAAAGGTAATAAAGTAACACAGGAAACGCAGCAAAGGTTGGGCAGAGGAACAGCCGAAACAGCAACAAAGGGACAGGGCTGAACTAGGGAACAAAGACAAAAAAGAATAGACTTCATATATTTAAGACAGATTTGCTTTTATTTCTTCGAAATTAACATATTAGGAATTTTTAGTAGTGACCTTCAAACCCCGATTAAACACACAGTACGCTTGGGCTGCCTGTGAACAAACGAGAAAATAAACTTTTTACTCTGCAAAAGAAAGTCGACTCGTAGCTTTGGCTCACGCAATCGGATTCTTTGAACGATCAACAAATTCATTTGCCACGTCAGCTGTTTTTTCTTTGTCAGTGTTAAGTATTGTGAGGTTACTAAACCTTTCTTGAGTCATTGATGAGCGGAGCCGCTGAAAAGGACCTTTCTCCCGCTGCACGTACTAGTTGCTGAATTTACCAGCAGAAGTTTTCAGATCATTCACGACAATTTTATTTATCATTACTTCCACCAACAGCAGACAACAACTAATTGCACAATTTGTTAAGATAGTCGTTTTTTTGGGATCGAAACGGACCAACCATAAATTTGTATTATTGACTGCGGGCCAACTGTTCCGGGTTGTATGAGACGTGACCTCACTTTTAAGTCGGGAACGTTACGTCATATACATGACTACCGCTGACCACTAAGTACCTGGTTAAACGCACAGAACAGACACAAACAGAGGAGACAGTGACAGAAGGCACGAACCAACAAAGTTACTTGTAAACGGGGACAGTGTGAATTGTAGTCTTCTATAACATGGGAGCAGTCTTAGGTGTCTGTTCGGCAGCCACTTGTGCTGCAAACATAGCTTGCTGCTGCGGAAGTGCCGCCTGTGGCTTGTGCTGCAAAGCCTGTCCGACATGCAAGAACTCGACGTCAACGAGAATAGTATATTCCTTGTTTCTTCTCTTTGGTTTGATTGCCTCTTGCATTGTTTTGATACCTGGGATAAGAGAGAAGCTCGATAAAATACCGCATCTTTGCGAGGTAGGTATTTTGATTCCATTATTATGTTCGTCTGTTCATTTTACCAGCTGTTGGTTTATTTTGTACACTGTTTCCTTGAATGACACGTCCGAGTATTCAGCTGTCCACTTGAAATACCCTTCTGAGCCCAGAACCTGAGCTTTGTGGTTAGTTATAATGTTTGAGTCAATGGATAAATTCTTAAGTAAATTGTGACGAGTTAGCTGAAAGCTACTCAGCATTTTGCTTTGAAGAAGCTGCATTCCGGCGTCATGTGATGAGGACTTTTTTTATACCACAATTGATACTAATCTCGCCATCTGATTGGCTAATTTGCCGTTGTCGATAAGAGTCCAGACAATGCTGCTCACGTTAATGTGTCACACAATGCCTTTTTCAGCTCTCAAACATGGATGACTCTTAAATTTTACCAACTTTGTAACTGATGATGATGTCACTTATATAAGCGACAATACAAGTGATGATGAAATAATAAATTGTATGGAAACTATTGAGAAGGAGCAAGAAAGCGTTACAAACCCACATGTCAGCCTCAAACATTGAAAAAACCTGAAAATGCTTGTTTTCAATTGCTTACAGATGAGGACCTAACAACGCTTTCTTGCTCCCTCTCTCCATCTCGAGCCATGCTAACGAGGAAAGCATGTTAAGTTATAACTCGAGACCATCTGTAAAACAGTTGAGAAACTGCTCCAACATCCTCTCAAATGCTTTAATTTGTAAAGAAGTGAGTTCAGCAGTTGTTCATGTTTCAGTGACGCCGGCTTCGAGTTCAATTTTGTACTCTGCCTCAAACTGCAGTGCTTTGGTCTTCCCAAATGGTTTCTTCTATGGCTGCACCATTGCAAATGCCAATGTGTATGTTTTCCCGCAAAGTCATCATAATTCTACTTTAATATTTGCAGTAACTGAACAGTTGAAGTTGTATTTTCATGAATAAACATTCTACGTTACGGTCGCTTCATTCAATTCAGAATTCTTATGGTGGCTTTTTAGATAGATAGATAGATAGATAGATAGATAGATAGATAGATAGATAGATAGATAGATAGATAGATAGATAGATAGATAGATAGATAGATAGATAGTTTATTGGTCAATACATAGTAGCCTAAAGGCCCTGGCAAACAAGGCCACATTCTTGCGGACACATTGTTGCTCACAATGTTTGTTGGGCACACAAATGTGCGGAACACAAAATGAACATTGTGTTTCCATGCTGCGCAAACTGGGAAACATTTGTTGCTGACACAAAATTTGTCTCCACAACAAATGTGTCGGCAACAATGTGTCCTCGTTTGCCAGGGCCTTAAATTGCATATATTTTCTTGTTGTAATAGCCAATCAGAAACGTTCATTTTAGGGCGTAAACCAATCAGATTGCAAAAAATTTATAGAGAACGCTTGCTCTTTCTTTGTGTCATGATCTTGGTCATGCTCTGAAAAAAAGACTTTTTCTTTGGCATTGATATTGTGGTAAAAACAAATCAGATGTGGCTTAGCGTTGTCTGTACTCTTATCAACAACGATATGTGTCATCACAGTGGTTAAAAATATTGTTGTGGACTCACACAGAGTCCACAACATTTTGACCACTGTGATGACACATGTCGTTGTTGATAAGAGTACAGACAAAACGCTAAACCACATTGGATTTGTTAAGTTTAAATGTTACACGTTACAGTAAACGTAATTAAAATTGTACATTATTGAACTTGTAAGCACAAGCAAAGTTTTATTTTTGATTAACTTCCTTGAAAATAAAAGCTTAATGTAACATCTTAAGCTGTGGACAGTGCGCAGTGCTTTTCAATATTGAGTGGCTGTACAAAGAAAGCAGGGCAAGTTTCCCTTCATTAACATACATCCATTTTGTGAATCAAATTCTATTCGTTTTTAGCTCATGGATCATGTAGTCAAGCCATGAGGTTTGGGAGGGGATTGAATTTTCACTCACTCACTCACTCCATTCCTATTATTTTATTCATTAATCTTGGACTAAATGTTTTTTCTGTCCCTCCCCTAGTAGGTGTTATGTTTGTCTCCTTTGCCTTCTTCTCCAAACATTCACAAGTTTCAGGGGGTAGTAGAAAGGCATAGATTTTTGCTCTGCAAACACTGTTTTCATGTGGATTTTCATGGTGTCATTAGGACAAACTGAAGATGTAGATGTATGAAGATGATTTTTCATTTGATCCTTAAGGGGCTATGTCATGCTATTTTAACATCTTTTTAAAATATGTCTTACCATCAATTGAGATCCAAAAATAATGGTCTAGTTTTGTTGTTTAAGACTGCTATGACACTAAAACTGTTTCCTGTCATCTGTGGCCACCAATGCAGCAAGGATGGAAATTGATTGAAACTTGAAAAGCTTGGGCCAACGTTTTCAAGTATTA
Source organism: Galaxea fascicularis (assembly GCA_948470475.1). NCBI lineage: Eukaryota > Metazoa > Cnidaria > Anthozoa > Scleractinia > Euphylliidae > Galaxea > Galaxea fascicularis. Next base: position 12,855,879 of record OX419345.1, read on the forward strand.
ATGCTATCTTGACAAAAAAAACAGCAAAAACCTTATTATGGGTTGCTCTCTTTGATAAAATTAATTTGATATCCACCTCATAGTTTATCAGGAATATTGTTTGTAGAAAGAAAAGCTCCAAGTAACAAAACAAAAAATCGTCATGACGTAGCCCCTTAAAACAAAATATGCTTTCGTCGAGTTGGAAAATGGAAAGTTAATGCGACAAATGACACAAGCGAAGAGAACATGCAGTCACATGTCCAAACTGACAGAAAAGTGAGTGTCAGTCACTATATACTGAGGACAAAGAAGAATACACTATACTTTGTTTTTCTTTTCTTTGAGTTGTTGATAATTTTGCTCTTCAAAAGAAATACTTGGTTGGAAATACAGTAGTACTTTTAACAGTAAATGAAATAATTAAATTGAAGGGTGTGTAGTGGTACTGGTATATGATTTACACTCCTACAGTGTGTATATTATAGCAACTGTTATTTACCCCTTGTAATGGAGTACAGCTGTACTTACAGAGCTCTGGCAGCAGCTATGTCTCATTGTGAGCACTATGTCAGTGTTGTTTTATATAAGTATGTCTGATAAATTAACAATCCGTGTGAACATCATTTTGAAGACACACTACATGATTGTATATACATGTATAGGGAACTTAAAGCCATTTCTAACACAAAACAGCTAAACAGCTTGAAGACCAATCAATTTTCCATATTTCCTCGAATAATAGCCTGGGGCAATTATTTTTTTGCCCACCAAAAGGGGCCGATTATTCGAGGGAAGATAATTATTATTTGAGGGAGGTGATTATTTCAAATATTGCCCATTGGAAGTAATCCCTAAAGGTATTTTATTTTTGTTATGCCATTAAATGACCGCCGACCAGTTAGCTCAGTTGGTAGAGTTCCGGACTAATGTGCGGGAGGTCGTGGGTTTAAACCCCGGCTGGACCAATACTCAGGGTCTTTAAATAACTGGGGAGAAAGTGCTTCCTTTGCAATGACATCTGCAAATGGTTAGACTTTCTAGTCTTCTCGGATAAGTACGATAAACCAGAGGTCCCGTCTCACTACTCTCCACAATTAATTCTGTGGGACGTTAAAGAACCACTAGGGACATAGCAAACCCTGGCTGTGACCACCCCTGGTGCTGACCTGTGTCTCTGGCCCGCAGTAATTGGCTCTCGCTATTGCTGCAGCTTGGCGAAGTTAAATAAATAAAGTAATCACATCAAATAACTTAAAATGAGCTTTTATAAGTGTTCCAAATTTGGTTTCTTGTTTAATTTTCAATGTCAATATCCTTGGCATCAGAGCTTGAGTTGTCACTTCAATCAGTTTTGCTGGATCACACTCCACTTCAGCTTCATTGTCTTGGTTTGCTGCTATGGATTAACTTGACAGGGAGGGGAGGGGAGGGGCTAAAAGAAAGAGAAGATGGTGTGAGGGGTGTGGGGGGAGGGCATTATTTGAGGGGGATGATTATTTGAGGGATGCCTATTATTCGAGGAAATACAGTATATTAAGTACATATGGGAATCTCCAAAACTCTCGTGGACAGTTGTGGGAGAGGGACTTAGTGCCATCACCTCATAACATGTTCACATTGTTGTTTGACCAAAGATTAACATTTACCAGTACATTACTTTTTTAATCCACAGAAAGAACCTGATATTTGTGACAATGTTGTTGGATACTTTGCAGTTTATCGCATCTGCTTTGCTATGGCAGCATTTTTTTTGTTTTTATGCCTTATTATGTATGGTGTCAAAAGCAGTAAAGACCCACGGTCTGGAATACAGAATGGCTTCTGGGGCATCAAGGTCCTGATATATGTGGCAGCTATCGTCGGAGCATTTTTTATCCCCAGTGGAACATTTCAAGAGGGTATTGAAAATAATTATTGAGCTTTCCCAGTCATAAGTTTGCTCACCTCAACAACTGATTGAGCACACACAAATCCTTTTTAGACAAATGATTGCCATAGGGCATAAAGAAGTGACACCTGAAGGTACATAGAACCTACAACAATGGCTGACTGCAATTTCTTCATTTTGTTTTATTACAGTAACTGTAATAAAATAACTGTTGATGTCTGACAGACATTATTAGATCTGAAAGATTCAAGTAAACATTTTAATGCTGCTTACTTCTGAAATTTGGTTGAAATCTTAAGTAAAGATTTTTCTGAGAGGCACAAATTAGTCAAATTTTAACTTCATCCCACACATAAAATAGGATTCAAAGGGTAAATTGTAAATTCGAAAATACTGGCTAAATGAGTGACTTTGAAAAGATTCTTGCCCTTGCACTAAAAACAATTATTTGTTCAATCACTGAAGAGCATTCATTTGTTATGTACAAAGTTAAAAGTGACATGTTTTTTTCACACCCTTAGTATGGTTGTACTTTGGCCTTATTGGTGCATTCCTGTTTATCCTGATTCAGCTGGTTCTGCTTGTGGACTTTGCGCATTCCTGGAACAGTGCTTGGGTTGAACGAATGGAAGAAACTGGTTCCAAGGTGTGGGCAGCACTGCTTCTTTTCTTCACTTTTTTGATGTATGGCATTGCATTGGCTGGATTTGTGTGCCTTTACATTTATTTCACTCATGGAAAAGAAGGTGCACCAGAGAAAAAATGTCATACCAACAAGTTCTTTATCAGTTTTAATTTGATCCTGTGCGTGATTGCATCGGCTTTGGCCATTCATCCCAAAGTGCAAGAGCGGCAGCCCAGATCTGGTATGTTCTGCTAGTACAGTAGATTTAGCGTGTATTATTAAATGCAACTTTTTACATGTACCACTACTCGTCACTTATTGAGATGATTGCTCTTGACTAGTCTATACTAGTGGTTAAGGAGGCTTGAAAGGGTTTTTAGCCGAGCGCATGCGCGCGCGTCAACAACACATGCCATGTCTATGAAAAGCAAGAGCATGTGTGTATCGCACATGCTCAAATGCTAATCTTGTCGACTCGAAATTTTCTGAAGTTTCGCTTATATTCCGCTTTAGCTTGGTAGATTGTTTGTTTCATTTTTTCAGTAACAACTAAGATCAGTTGGCTGTGTATATAATCAAAAAGTAGTTTTATTCTTAATCTACCTACATAACTTTTTTTAACTGAAATAATTTCTTGAAGATCATTCCTGGTAACATATAATATAGAAGTTTGAGGAGATTTCACCAACCTGTTTTTCAAATAAGATAAAAGATTTCAATTTTAGGGGCTCAACTGAATGCATCATATGGTTGCCATGGTAACAGGTTTTCTGAAATAAATGTCATGTAACAAATTTATGATGTTTGTTTTATTTCTGTGCCAAATTTCATAGTGATATAATGAACCAAACATAATTTAGAAAAGAATTTGTAGAACTTGTCTCAGGAAAATGTTGTTCTGCTCTGTCTATTTTTCCTGATATGTTACACATGGGTACTTGGTGGTAAAGGGGCAGTCTCATGTATTTTGCTCAAAATTCACTAAATTCTAGCTTCAAACACTTTGTTAATATTCAAATCCTGTCTACATCACTAATTCCAAGAAATAAAGTGAATTTAGAGGGAAAGGACGAACCAAAATATGTTAAAATCCATTTTTAGAGAATTGCAACCCGAAAATTCAATTCAAACTTGAAAACTGGGGCGACGTTTTCAAGTTTAAATTGATCCCTGTCTCGGTTGTCTGCCTCCAAAATCGTATGAGTATAATTTCTTTGCATTGCAGTAATTTTACACTGTGACTACTTCAACCAAGGCCACCCAGGAAAATTCCTGCAAACTATCCAATAACAATCTCACATCAGAACAGTGGATTTTGACAAATTTACCTACTATCGAAGCACGACAAAATTCAAATTGGGGCCATTCTGTTGTTTCATCACTTGAACATTGTTGGCCAATTTTTAAAAAAAATTTCTTGGGTGGCCTTGGTTGGAGTAGTTGCACTGTAATCATTATTTTACCTTTGGCATCAACTGAAAAGCTAAAATTTTTTATTTTCAATGTGTTACGAAAAATAGGGTGAGACTGCCCTTTTAAACATTTGATTCTCTAGATCAGCATCCCATCCAGAGGGGCATGGCAGACTGGTCTGATGGGTCTTCATTTGCATATGAGAGCTGTACATTAAATGAAATGCTAGTCATCTTACTTTGTATCTCAATAAGTGCCATGGCATTTCCTCTTCAGACTTGTTTCATCAAATGGATTTCTTGTATCATTCTTAACCACAAGAGCTACAAAAAAGAAAGACAAGGTTAAGGTGATTTTATTGTGGACACATGCAAATTATGTTTTTTTTTTCCTTCAGGCCTTCTTCAGGCTGCAGTGATTACCCTTTATGCAGTTTATTTGACATGGTCTGCTCTGCTGTATGACCCAGGTTGGTCTGTTAGATGTGTTCACTTATATGTAGTATTTTTAAGTGGGCAGTAAGTACACAAGTCAAGGAATGAACTCATTTGTATGTGTGGTCTTGGTCTTCGTTATTTTCAGTGCACACCGAAACTTGATAATTTTGGCCCATGCTACTGTGGTTTCAAAGGAAAAATAAGCACTTTAGTTTGGAAAGATTTAAGGATTAGATGTACATGTACAAGCATTCTGATGGAGCTATTGAGTCAACCTGGCCCCAGTTATGCAAAGAACAGATAAATTGCTATCAGGCAGATAAAATTTATTTCTGGTGTCATTCCAGTTGTTTGAGCTTGGATAGTTCTATCCAGCTGCTATGCAGTGGATGAGCTATCAAAACAAAAGAAGTGGAGTCAAAAGAATGATTTGTGAAAAACTGACTTCTTCGATACAGTATTCGATTGAAAAAGAAGTAGCAGAAACTGGCAAAACAAAATACAGGCAATGTTAAATCAAAAAGGCCCCATGCAAACATGCAACTGATTTGGTTGAAATTTCAAAAATGAGGCAGACAAGCAGTGCCATAGGTCTGTTATGTGCTGGGCCCTTTAATAATATTATGTTCATCCCCTTTCAGCTGGAATTAGTGACAAGGTCAGTTACAAATTCCCTTAATTTCCTTGTCCTGTTACATGTATCTTAACTGTTGTTGGTATCTTTGGTTATCACAGATGCTTCTTGTAATCCATTTTTCAATACTGACCCTGCTGTGAAGAGCATTGATAACCAGGCAATCATTGGCATTGTGCTGATGTTTCTAATGGTTGTCTATGCAAGCATCAGGACAGCAAGCAGTTCACAGGTTGGAAGGCTTGGCATGACAAGTAAAACGGGTTCACCTGGTTCCACAGAGACTACAACCCTACATGATGGGGCAGGTGGGGCGAGTGATGTGAACCTTATGGAGGAAGGACATCAACAGCAGGTGTATGATGATGAACAGGATCAAGTGGCTTACAGCTACTCATTTTACCACTTTATGCTGTTTTTGGCCTCTCTCTACATCATGATGACACTTACTAACTGGTACAAGTAAGTGGAATTGCATGTATTTGGTGCCACAAAACACTGTATGTCTTCATTGTCTCTGATTACAGGTTACTTTCACCAATCAATAGTACTGAACAGGGATGACTCTTGAGGAAATTTTAACTATTGCAATATTGTGTTGCAGTAGGTCACATGGATATTGCAATAGTATTGCAATAGTGGAGGTACTATTGCAATAGTATTGTGATAGTTTTCAAGAATGTCTGTATTTACTTAAAGCCTTATCCTTTAAATTGCAAATGAAGTAAAAAATTATGTTTGCTTATCTGAAAGGCCTTTCAGAGTAAGAATGGCACTTTCCTTTTTAAAAGATCTTCTTTTATTCCCAAGGTATTAAAGTTTTTGCTTAAAAATTGATGACATCATCAGTGGTTCAAGTAAGAAGATAAATCACAAAACTGATAATATCTCTGGAAATATTTGAGCAATGTCATTCAAACTTAGCACCAGAAATGAATATCAGGAAAGAAGCAAAATGATACCTAATGTGATGCTGCCATGGCAACATTCTAGGTCTCAGGCCTCCTTTGCCATGATGCAACAGATGAGGAGTGACAGATAGTCTTACTTGAAACATGTGTGATACCCATATTACCTTATATCTCTTGACCACCTTATTACAGCAGGGGAGTAGCTAGGATTTTTCCATTGGTACGCACAATTTTCCAAATCTCTTCCCTCCAACACCAACACCACCACCCCTCCACCCCCAATTTGGTGTGGAAAAACACTGTCTGTCGATTTATCAACGTCACCGATTAAAAAAAAACAGAGTTACATGAATAAAAGCAAATAGTTACCAGGTATCTTTAATTATCTTGTTTATGCATTTTGTTTTTGTTTTTTGTTTTTTTTGTTTCATTTTTTATTTTCGATTTTTCAAGGTATGCAGGTCTGTATTATGCGCACAGGTAGCTACACCCCTGCACAGGTGAACAACACTTAATTAAAGGAAAAACTTGGAAAGTGAATCCTGCATGAAATAGACAGGGAAGCAGAACTGTTGCCATGGTGTCATTTTGTGTCTTACCTGACGTACATTACTGGTGCTGAGTTTGAATGGCATCACTTAAATATTTCCAGAGATATTATAAATTTTGTGATTTATCCTCTTGCTTGAACCACTGATAACATCATCAATTTTTAAGCAAAAACTTTAATATCTCGGGAATAAAAGATCTTTCGGAAAACAAAGTGCCATTCTAATACTCACTTTGAAAGGCAAACATAATTTTTCACTTCATGGGCACTTTAAAAAATAACTGAGTAGTGGTCAATACATGTACTGTGGAACACAGTGCGATGGAATTTAATCAATTTATCGAGATACCAAATGGGTGATTCCAGAAAATATCCATGCCCTACCACAGGCAGCATCAACATTTTAGCCCCCCTTGCCTTCAGAAATTCCAACATTCTCAGCTCCCCCATGCCTTTGGAATTCCGAGATCATTAACCCCTCCTCCCTTTCGGAATTTCCTTTTTTTTACAACTCCTTCGGAATTCCTGTTTGACTGCCTAAAACTTCCAATGAACTGGAAACTTGCACTTTTTCCCCTAGACGAAATTTGTTCTTACGATATTCGGTCAAGCAACTCAAGCTCAGCTTGGCAGTGCACAATACTTGAACTTTCCTGGTAATATTCTTTCATATCTAGTTGTTATCTTTTAGGTCTTTACCACCAAATAAAACTTTGTGTTTCCTGTTCATGAGCTTCGTATTTTCAGGAGAGTAGATCATAATGATTACCAGTGGAGGCCCAAAGTATGGTTTCACAATATGTTGCTTCACGATTCCCGCCATATTCCGCCATATTGAAAATGACGTTCATCGAGTAACTGCTGCCCACTGTCAGTGCAGCCTACATTTTCCAAACAAACCATGTGGGACTTAAGTAAACCGAGAGGGTAGTTCCAGGGTCACTGTGACGTGAATCTTTCCCTTGCGCGACAAGATTGAACAAAAGACTATACAAAACCCTTCCCGCAAACCCGCAACACACCAACAGACTAAGTAATGCTACAAATTTAATAAAGTTAAAATACATAGAAGATTATTAAACACAGAACTAACAACTCCTAACTTATAATTTAGATATAAAACTAAGCTAACTTAAAAGATAACACTAAATTAATTAATTACTTAACTCTTATATTTACAATTGGACAGTTTAGTTCAGTTCTTTGATAGTCCAGTAATTCCTTGTCCTTGATACTCTTCCAAAAACAAACAAACCGAAAACAACCTACGACCATCAACCTTCTCACAATCTTTCTTCACCTTTGGCGCCCTCCTTCTTTACCTTGCTCTAGCTCTTAGCTTTCATCTTTCTTCTTCGTACTCGCTTTTTCCAACACCTTCGCGCTCGCCGCCGCCGACAAAGGGGTTTTGTCTGTGGGACACAGCTGGCTCCTACCAATGGCTCTTGGCAGTGATTTCTTGAGCGTCGTGGCCTTCGACCTTTCAGTTCGCAAACTTTCCTTCTTCTTGCTTCTCTCCCACTTTCTTTCCTTCCAACTGACAACTGACTGACTGACCACCTTCACCACGAAACTTACATTTTATACAGATGCATACTATTAGCAATTAACACTTAACATACATACGCGGTACCTTACAATCCTATGTTATTTTACACTCTTACGTCCTAAACACGATAACTTTACACTCCTATGATAACGCTTTACAAAATTTACAAGATATTAATTACAGACTAAGTTACAATACATCTCTAATTACAAACCACACTACAACGCTGAATTAACACTAGATAATTAACGCTAGGACGATATGAAATACTGAAACCGAAAAACTAACAAAAAAGCTAAATAAAAACATGACAAAAAAGACAAAAAGAATGACGAAAAATGTAAATATTAGAAATTCCGTGACACCTTCCCCCCGAAGAAGTCTATTTTTGGGGTGGGCACACAAAAATAGAAAGGGAAAAGAAAATAATAGAGATGGGATGGGGTGGGATGTACGAGCTCTAGCAAGTTTGTTAGGTTATTTATTCTTTGATTTAGCTCATCACATCTGCTCTTATGTATCCGTGCTACTGTTGCTGCTTCAGCTGCAGCTTTGCTCTCACAATCTTGTTTAGTTTCTTCTATGGACTGTTGTCGACGCCTTTCCGCTTGTTTCCTTGCAATAGCCAAAGCTTCGCCTATGGCAATTTCCCTCTCCAACGCTGCTTCATTTCTGAGCTTCTTCGTGAGGTTTTCTGCGAGGTTTTTCATCTCTTCTTGCTTTACTCTCTCTGCCTCTTCAGCCGCTTTCTGTAGAGCAGCATGTTTTTCTTCCTGGAATTGCTCCCATTGCTTAAGGACGTTTTCTTTAGAAAGAGTTTGTCCAAAAGATGATCTGCCTAGTAGGCAATCTACGGGCAATTTATCTAGCACCCCAACCAACTCAACATGTTTTCCCTGTCCACTTTCAATTTCAACTTTGGCCAGGGGTACAATTAGGCGTTCACCCGTTGCTGTCAAGACTGACATTTCCTCCCCAGTTAAAGAACCATTTTTAACAAACTTCTCATGCACCAGGGTTCTTGTGCAACCCGAATCAACAATCATTTCTGCTGATTTACCCTCAATTTTTCCTTGAACATTACATGATGGAAATTCTAGTTCGTGTGATTCTAAGGGAGTCATACATAGTAAGTACCCTTGTGCCGGCCTGTTATTGCCTTTACCACAATTAAAAGACATATGACCTGACTTCCCACATTTATAGCATGTGACTGGCGACCTAAGATTCCTCCTACTAGGAGTAATACCGGGCTTTGTTTGTTCTCCTGAGACTTGTTCCTTAATAGGAGGCTCCCTTTTGTTTTGTGACTCTTTTTGAAAACTACCCCCCTTATTCTTACCAAAGGAAGCATACCTGCCTTCCACAAGGGGACCTTTTCGAGACTGAACGTGTAAATTTGCGAGATTCCCGAGTTCTTCTGCTGTTCTAGGCTTTTGCTCTTTTAGCCACGCCCTAAGTTCTGGACTCACCGCGTCAAGAAGACGTTCCATCATAAACTGTTCTAATATCTTCTCTACATCACCTGTAGCCTCAGCCACTGCCATCCATCGATTTAGATATCTTCTTGTCCTGTAACCCCACTGCACAAAATCCTCGTCCGGTTTCTTTTCTGAAGTTCTAAACCTATATCTGTAATGATCCGCTGTTAACTGGTAACCCTTAATGATAATTGATTTACTTTCTTCGTAACTTTGTGCCGCGGGATCTGGAATTTCCAGATAAATGGACTTGGCCTTCTCAGTAAGTTTAGGAACTAAATTACCAACCCATTCGTCTTCGGGTAATCCTTGAGCCTTGGCAGTCATTTCAAAAATTCGAAAATAATCATCAATGTCCTCGCCCTCTCTCATCTCCCTTATTTTCATAAACTTAGGTTTTCTAACGCTGCTTTGTTGTCTACCAGCTTCTCTGACAGCAAACTCTTCCTTCTCAATCCTAAGCTTTCTAAGTCGTTCCTCCTCTCTAACTAACCTTTCTTCTTCCTCCCGTGCTTTCTGACTCTCGTATTCTCGTCTCTCTCTTTCAATCTGCCTTTCATATTCACGTTTCTCCCTTCAGCCTCCCTTTCTTCCATCCTAATCTGTCTTTCCATTTGTAACAGCTGTAACCGCTGGTCAAACGTTAGGTTGCCCGCTCTCTCTTCGTCCACCGTTTCTTCAGAGATCGCCGTTTCTTCTGTATTAGCTTCTTCCTCGGACATTAATTTATCGTGCGTCCTCAGCTTACTTGCTAGAGTCTTAACCCCATCCTTTTGGGTAAAAAGAATAAACCTTTTCCTAGCTTCAGCCCTAAGCTCTTCTAAAGACCAAGATTTGTAATCAACGCTTTTATCAGCCATACTAATTCCTAATAATAATGTGTTGCGTCTTTGCGTCTGAGTAATGTACAGGGAAAGAGACCAAGGGAAAATTATCCCACTCCTGACACCAAAAATGTGACGTGAATCTTTCCCTTGCGCGACAAGATTGAACAAAAGACTATACAAAACCCTTCCCGCAAACCCGCAACACACCAACAGACTAAGTAATGCTACAAATTTAATAAAGTTAAAATACATAGATTATTAAACACAGAACTAACAACTCCTAACTTATAATTTAGATATAAAACTAAGCTAACTTAAAAGATAACACTAAATTAATTAATTACTTAACTCTTATATTTACAATTGGACAGTTTAGTTCAGTTCTTTGATAGTCCAGTAATTCCTTGTCCTTGATACTCTTCCAAAAACAAACAAACCGAAAACAACCTACGACCATCAACCTTCTCACAATCTTTCTTCACCTTTGGCGCCCTCCTTCTTTACCTTGCTCTAGCTCTTAGCTTTCATCTTTCTTCTTCGTACTCGCTTTTTCCAACACCTTCGCGCTCGCCGCCGCCGACAAAGGGGTTTTGTCTGTGGGACACAGCTGGCTCCTACCAATGGCTCTTGGCAGTGATTTCTTGAGCGTCGTGGCCTTCGACCTTTCAGTTCGCAAACTTTCCTTCTTCTTGCTTCTCTCCCACTTTCTTTCCTTTCAACTGACAACTGACTGACTGACCACCTTCACCACGAAACTTACATTTTATACAGATGCATACTATTAGCAATTAACACTTAACATACATACGCGGTACCTTACAATCCTATGTTATTTTACACTCTTACGTCCTAAACACGATAACTTTACACTCCTATGATAACGCTTTACAAAATTTACAAGATATTAATTACAGACTAAGTTACAATACATCTCTAATTACAAACCACACTACAACGCTGAATTAACACTAGATAATTAACGCTAGGACGATATGAAATACTGAAACCGAAAAACTAACAAAAAAGCTAAATAAAAACATGACAAAAAAGACAAAAAGAATGACGAAAAATGTAAATATTAGAAATTCCGTGACAGTCACCCAACGTCAATTTTCGGAAAATATCTGTTCGGAAGACGATTTGAGATCTAGAATTTTCGGAACATTTGTTGTAAAATTTCTTGCTTGTCTGCCTCTCCTAGGATTTTCGAACATCTAAAAAATGGTATAATTGCCCATTTTTAACGGATTTTTTACCCTGAAAAGGTCACCTAGAATTTTCGGGAGCCTTATTTCTGGCTGAAATTTTCGAAAAGGTAAGTTTTGATCCCTATAATTTTCGGATCACTAAACTTTCAGCTAGGAAATCCGAACAGATGAAAAAATTTTAGGAGATAAAAATATGCCTATATCTACCGTTTAAATACTAAAATACGTTCAACAATGCTATGTTTAGTGGTTTTGAACTATATTCTCGTTGGGTGCCCCTGTAGTTCCACAATATCATTGCTCTTCTGCTCTTCAAGGAAATCAAAATCTCCTGTGAGTCAGATGATGGATCTTTAATTGCGACCTGCAACTTTGCTTAGTAATGATGTTACAAAATGTATATGCTTACGCTACATTAAAAAATATTTTCGGCAAATTCAGAAATAAAATAAATCTTTCCACATGACTTATTCTTGTGCGCTTTATTCCTGGTGAACAGAACGTGGGTATTTCGACCACTATTTTTGTTTCATAATCAACTCCGAACATTGTACTCACACTAAACTACAAATACAAATTTGTCAGGCAGTCCATTTGGAAACGAGAGACTGGTGCAAGTTCTTCGTGTACAGCAAGATCGTCGATCACATCTGTCGATTTACAGTTTGAAATTGAAAGAAATGTGAAGTGTTTATTTTAATAACGTAACGACTAGTTCATCAAGTCCAAGACCTCTTCCATCTGGAGCTCGCTGCACAATCAATATTTGATCTCCCTCCATGTGCAGGAATGCTGTCGAATCGATCTTTATCCTGCATCCGTGGTCGTCAGTTTGTGCTTACAAACTAGAACAGTCAACAGATCAGCGATTTCAAGCGAAGCTTTTGCTGTCTTCCCCTCTGGAAGTCCAGAGCTGAACTTCCCCCCCATGCCTTTGGAATTCCAAACTTCCAAACTTCCAAACTGTCTCCCTCGGTATTCCAAGATGCCACCTATTGTAGGGTGTGGATATAATGAAATGTTTAAACATTCTAGGTGCAGTAGGTGGATTGTTCTTAGTTTCTTTTTTACCGTTATTGTGACCGTGAGAATCAAAGATGGGTGAAAAAGGTGTTGTTATTATTTTTCCAAAGAAGTTAAAATGTTAGAAGTATAGAAACTATCAAATAGTTCAGTACACTATCGCGATTGTTATCGATTTTCATTTTTACTATCAATCCATCTATCGCAGCATTAATGTCACAATCAATAATAAATATTGATAGGTCAATGTATTGTTACATCACTAGTATTGAAACCCCTCAACATGTCATTACCAGCAGCGGAGTTGTTCTGTCCCATTTTTGGCTATAAGAGATCAATATTTATTTATACCGTGCAGTACAGTACATCTTTTTACTTTATGTGCTTCATGTGGTTGACTTGTTGGACGATGTCTCAACAGGCCTGAATCCAGTAATCTGAATAACCTGACAAACAGTGAAGCTGCTGTGTGGATCAAGATAACATCTAGCTGGATGGGTTTGTTGGTGTACATTTGGACCTTGATTGCCCCAGTTCTGTTTCCAGACAGAGATTTTGACTGAAGTGACCATACCTTCCTCATGGAGCCAATTGAACAAAATAATATACCATATCAGTGTTTACATGTACTTGTAAGGATACTTAAGTCATATTGTTAGAAACTTTGTTCCCAGGTTTTTGTCAATGATATGTTACAGTACCATTCATTTAAAATTATCTGATTATATTTAAGACATTGATTAAGATATTGAACCAGATATTAGGTGAATTCAATCAACTGTCAAACTCCTGGGATTGCTGTATTTGGCCACAAGGTCTAGTTGTTGAAAACACAACATCCACCAAGATGTAAAACTCACATTTATTAGTATTAAGCAACCATTTCTATAAACCTTCAATCAAATGTTGGTTTCAAAGCAAAGTTAGTGTTCAGTAGAAATGACTTCTGGTCTCTTTTCATTGACAATTTACTCCTTAAGTTTAATGAATGTTTTTGCTTTAAACAAATATTCAGTAACTTGTCCAAGTATTATTGTTGTCTACATTTTTTTATTCTAGTTCAGGGTCAGTTTAGTTTCACTGTTTGCAAAGAATTCTTTTACAAAACGTTTTTGCACTTAAATTATTAATTTTTGCAAATTAGGAGAGAAAAAAATGAAGATTTAAATGTAAGTGACAACCTGCGATTATAGCATTTGTGATTACCATGATTGCTCTTGAAGATATCACAATTGAGTATATTGGAAACTTTAAAATCAGATGCATTTTTGTTGTCTCTACACCGCAGAGACAAAATGTTTAAGGTGGCTTACTACAGTTTTTTGCTACAGGTGGCTTGCGCGCACTTGAAGTTGAGTAAGCATTACACGCAAGCTGGAGTTGCTTCAACTGACCAAGGAAACATCTTGGAGCAAAAATAAAACATTTGTTTTTAAAACATTGCATCTGTAGCCAAATATGTATTATGGGATGTCCAAGAAGCAATAGGGGGTGGGGTATAAAATAGACCGATTGGGGGTGTTTTTCTTAAAATCAAGCTGTACGACCTCACCTAACATTTTCAGGATTTGAAATGTGGATACAAAGAAACATTTAGAGAGAAGAACACGAAAATCTGCCAAGCACAATTTTGCAACGGGCGAAAATGTTGAATTTTATTTATTTTTAAAATAAATAAAATTCTGTCTGATAGACCTTTTTTGAAAAAAATTCTACAACTCCATTTTCGTTTATTTTGGCAGATACCAAAATTTGGACATAGGTTGTACAGCTAGTTTTTGAGAAATTAAGCGAGGAAAATGAGTTTTTTAGGATTTATGCGGAGCTGCATTTAGAAAAACATTGCGCATGCGTTTGTCAGAGAAACCAAACTTCTACAAGCGCACGCGCGCGCTCTCCACGCCACTTCCTCGTGTTTTGAGTAAAATATGGCTTTGTTTACTGCACCGACTACACCTAAGTCCTGTGGAAGATAGTGACTTCGTAGTGAATGTGATTTAATTTCAGTATTCGGGATTTTTGCACGATATATTTCTTTTTTCGTTTTTGCTCGTGGAGTTTTCCTTCGTCAACTCGTGTGACGCAAGCCAAGCATAATCGCGCATAGCAGAAAAAGTTGTAGCAAGCCACCTTAAGAAATGGCTTGTGTTCTAAAATAAAAGCCACTTAAGTGAGTTTCAGATGTTTTCCCATTCTACGAAATGAACTTGATTAACATAATCATATTGTCAAGTAAAGTTACCATCTTGCCAACTGTAACCCGGTAACTTTAACAAAATTCTCGCGTCTGATTGGCCATGACCAGCTATGATTTTTGCCCAAATTGGACAGTGTTATTGGACAGTACAACAACAACAACAACAACAGTTTATTGTACCCACAAGAGAAGAAATACCATATAAATTACATAACTAAACTTAATAACTGAAATAAATGGGGTACCAACTTCCCGAAATGACTAAGTAGTTAAAAAGGCTGGGAAGCCGGGTTAAATACAATAATTTAAAATTTAAAAGTATTAGCGGAGGTACAACATGGCAGCTTAATTTATAGTAATGACACACACTCAAATAATACAAATACAATACCATAATTTAAAATTAAGTATTGATGTACAATATGAAAAGTTAATTCGTGATAATGTTCACGCACACACACTCGCACACTCACATTTTTAAGAATTGTGGGTAGAGAAATCAGAAGGAAATTCTATACAGAATATAAATTATTATTATATGACAAATTGTCATCAATATTGCAAAAGATAAGAATGTTTTTAATTTGTTTCAAATTGTGCATAGGAGGAAGATTTAAAATGGTTATCAATTGAATTTCAAATCTTTGCTCCTTGAAATCTAATGCAGAATTTACCATAATTAGTTCTAGTTCTAGGAAGGTAATACGACTGTTTTGCCGCAGATCTTGTGTTCTAATGATGAATGTCACTCACTTTAGAGAAAAGGCATCAAAAACAGGAGATTGTAAACAATTTTGAAATCTATACATAAACACCACAATATGATATGACTCCAGATTATGCAGCTTAATAATATTCAGTTTTTTTAAATAAAGGACTTGTGTGCTCATCAAAAACAGAAAACATCATAAAGCGAATAACTTTTTTCTGTAAAATGAAAAGGGGTTGGAGAGTTGTGGGATAAGTGTTTCCAGGAGCCATCACTAAGAGCGTACAACTCCCATACTAAGCCTATGTCACGGCATTTTTACAGAGCGATTTATTTTTAAGCTATCTTTCCCGTGAAAAAAAGCAGTACCAGTACACGTGATACCACATCATCATCACCTTTCTTTTGTTCTAAAGTTTGTTAGCTTCGCAGAGAAACTTAAGAACAAAAGAAAGGTGGAGGAAAAGTTTCGCACGAGAAAATGGGGCTCCTGAGGGAGTCCCATATTTGCGAAAAATTCAATCTAAAAATAAATCGGTCTATGAAAACGCCGTGACAGGATTATAGGGCAGTTGTACGCTCCTAGTAATGGGCTCCTGGTGTTTCCCCTAGCAATTATCCCAGTCTCCAGTACGCGTCATGCCTCAGTTCGGGATGCGGACGATTGTTTGGCTGCCATTCACTGTCGCTCTTTCATTTCTTCGGCCACCTAATCGCTTGGTTGTTCGATCGTTCATTGTTTTAGTCGTCGGTTCTCTAGCCGTTAGTTTGCTCGATTGTTTCATCCATATTTTAGTCGTTTTGGGTTCACTGATTCGTGTGGTTTGTTGATGATTTATCTTCCCGGTTGTTGTAAAATTAACGTTTATGAAGTTATCTACAGTATTAAAAAGAAACTCTTGATGTTTAAATAGCATAAGGCCGCAGTACTTAAGAGAGAGACCTCATCGTTCGCTTAGGTTCTTATGACAAAGAAAGCTACAGTTCAACAGCGGACGCGCCGATACACAAGCTATGCAATACAAAGACAACAGAGGCGGAGAAGTGAATTGGCTGCATATCATCTGCCACGATGATAGAATTTAAGTTATCAGTGCCTGAGAGTTAACAAAAGCGATAGACCATGTTCATGTATGGTCATGTATGGTTGATATGCTTCAATGTGACTGCGCGATGCAGTTAGGAGTCAAAGATGGTTAAAAATTGGACTATGTGACTGCGTGATGCAGTCGTAGTCTATACCCACATTTCACCCGTGCTCGCCACAAGAGTCTCCAGTAGCTCAGTGGTTAGAGCATCCGTACTAGATCTCGGAGGGTCGTGGGTTCAAATCCCATCTGGGGCTCGGATTTTTTCCGAGTTCCCATAAGATGCATTAATATCTTTCATTTCATTTCTTGTACGACTCGCTTGGGTGGATGATTGTTTTCACACCCATAATAATTATCTGGGTACCCATCACAGAGCAAAAACTTAACTGAATTAGTCAAGATAGAAAAAACACCGTTTCTGCTTTCAAACACATTAATCCCTCACAATAGAAGCTGGTAGAAAACAGGTAATAGTGTGCAAAGCGAAGTGTGCCAAGTCCGCGTAATACCGCATTTAAAGTATCTTTTCAAGATAACCCTCCACAAACCTTACAGTGTGCCAAAGTCAACACATAATTATATGAAACCATAACAAGAGCTCATCCGTAAATTTCACACAAAAGTCGTAAAATAAACAGATATATCACAGTAATATGTGTGGCCAACTGGTACAAGCGCATTTTCATGTACACTAGAGTCACTTTAGGGTTGGTACAATAAATTTCCAATGCCAACTGATTTTCATTCATAATATTTCAAAAAAGGTAACAGTGCATAAATAATTATTACACCCCTCTATAACAGACCTGGTGGAACCTCACCAGTTATTTTAACAAAAACTCTACCAGGGGAGACAAAAATCCACCAGATTGATCCTAAACCAAAAAAAAATTCTACACTAAAATTCTGCACCAGGGAGGAATAAAATTCACCAGCAGGGAGTTTTTAAAAGACCACCAGGTGCCAGGGAGGGCAAAATAACCCACCATTATTGCAGTCAAACAGCTGGAGCATTCTACCACCAAATTAAAGAAAGCAATGACATTTTGTGAGTTTGTGGAAAAAGTAATATCTTTATTGAAAAGTCCAAGCTATAAAGATTAAACTTCATCAGTAATTATTTTATATTTTGACCATGATATAATACAAGATTCAAGTAGCAAATGCATTCCTGTTTTGTTAGCTTTTGTTCGTTTGTACATAAGATTAACAACCACTTGGTATATACCAAGAAAGTACAAGGCATATGATTTATACATGGTACTGATGCTCCTCTATTTTTGTCAGAAATAGACACATAAGTAATAAAATGCAGGATGCTTGCGAAGACGTATTACAGAAAACACCGGTACGGTGCTAGTCACTGCAAGCAATCGCCCAATTTAGGGATGGGGTAAGCCACAGAAATCCTTATGCTCTTAATTTACTCAAAAAAAAAATATATATAAATCCAGAAATTTCTGACGTTTTATTTTGCACAAATAATGTTTGTGTCTATACAAGCGTTGTTTGTTCGAGTGGGGTCCCAGTGGGTTTTCGGTCTTCGTTTTCGGGGTCTTCGTTTTCGATAGTGTAATCTATCGCGCTTAGATTCCGCACATTTACACGTTTCAAACGCAGAATCCTTGAAACATTCAGAACGAGATAAAATGGTGAAACACGAAAATAGCACCTACTCAATTATCTACAATGAACAGACCTGACCACAAACGAAGTTATTTCACTAATAATCATCCGCCATTACCCTAAAAGCAGTGAACTTTCGGTATATTCGGACAGATCCGCTGCTTACCTCGGAAACTCAGTCGATGACGTCACCTCCCTTAGCCCGATGTTAACATTTCGCGACCGGATTATTGATACCTCGCAAAATGGCGTGTCCAACATCCCTAAAGTTTCTCCGTTTCAACCGTCATATCATATGAGTTTTCAAAAGTTAGCGGTTTTATTCTCCACTAAGATACGTTTCCAAAAGACGGCGCTCTCACAGTTTAGAGAAATGCGTTTTCAAAAGACTGCGCTCGCTCTGTGTTTACAACGTAAACAAAGCTGATGCGTTTTCGAATGTCTGCCTTTTCACTATCGACATACATGTAGGTGTGGATTGAAAAGTTAACGTTTTCATCGTTTTCATTAAAGGTTTTTTCTTGAAAAGTTAAAACGCTCCGTCATTGAAACGTTGTCAAAAAGTTCGCGTTTCCGATTCGCATTCATGCGGACGAGACGCAAAAACGCAAAAAAAAAAAAAAAAGAAAAGAAAAAAAGCGTATGCTTGTCAAAAAGGGACAAAACAACAAGATTGAATATGTATATACCAACAAAGATACAAAGATATAGATATGGGAAGACGTCAAACATGCATATATAGGGACTTCCATATACACCAAGATTCTCTTTTGTATATCAGCTCCTCGTTGAGACTTTTCAAGTGTGTTATATGTACATCAAGATGCTTGTTATATTTACATCAAGATTTCTCACCTATATACATCAAGTTTCCATAGAAATATACAACATGATTCGTGATATTTTTACATCAAGATGGCACATCAATGGGACTTTTGAAGTACTGTTATATGTACATCAAAGCGCGCGATATACTTACATCAAGTTTCAGCATAGATATACAACATGATTCGTGATATTTTTATATCAAGATGATACACATCAATGGGACTTTTGAAGTAGTGTTATATGTACATTAAGACGCGCGATATATTTACATCAAGATTCCGCAAAAAATATACAACATGATTTCGGTGATTCGTAGTATGCGTATTATTCAGTTTGACCGCTGGTCAAACATAATCAAATGAAGAATGATCGTCGCAATTGTGATCGCAATTTTTACAATTGCGTAAAGAAGCCTGAAAAAAATTCAGGACTTCAACTGGGCTCGAACCCGTGACCTTGCGATTCCCGTGCGATGCTCTACCAACTGGGCTATGAAGCCATTGCCGTTCGGGAGCAGGTCAATTTTGGGTTCATATGTTCCCGTGAAAGAAATGTAAGTGAATGATGCATATGAAAGAAATCATATGTGAACTGCGGATAACTTTCAGTTACATATCTTTCACGGGAACACGTGAACCCAAAATTGACCTGCTCTCAACGTCAGTGGCTTCATAGCTCAGTTGGTTGTGTTACCGCTTTCGTTAGAATCCGAATATAATATGTCGCGAAATATTTTGTGGTTTGATTTACGTTACCGCCGTGTTTACCGCATTATAGATAAGTATAGATCAAAGCTCACATCTCAGTTCTACTTAAGACCTCTTGAGATCAAGATCTATTGGAAACTAGAACACTGACTGTTTTGCTTTGTCATTTTAATTTTTGTCGTTATGTCTTGGCTGTTCTTTTATAACTGTGATTCAGGCGTTTAACCCGACGCACTTAAGTGGCATATGATGAAGCTATCCGGCTATCCTTCACATCTGTGAAATCTGTCAACAAGTTAGAAGTGCGTCTAGAGTATCCTCTCTAAATGGTGCTTCGTTCGTTTTATAAGGTTTATCCTTATTGCAACATTTTACTCTTTAGGTCAAGTCTTTTTTTCTTAACCTTCAAGATTAAGAAAAAAAAAGACGGTTCTTTGTTTCATCTTGTACTATGTTGAATAAAAAACTTGGATCTTGTTTACTATAGGTAATGTCGACCGATAGTCGGTCGATATAACGGTCGATAGACGGTCGATAGTCGGCCGAGAGTCGGGCGATAGTCCTTCCAGATGTGTCTCGGCCGATATTGCTTTTCGTTCACCGACACTTCGCCGACACTTCACCGATAGTTGGTCGATACTCGACCGATGTATCGGTCAGTAATTGGTCAACACTCGGTCGATGGTCGGTCGACATTTGGTCGATAGTCAGAAGATAGCCGTTTGATATATCGGTCAAGAGTCGGCCGATAGTCCATCGATATATCGGTCGAGATTTGTGTCGCTCTGTATAGTTTTTAGTCCGTTACCAATAGCCCTGGAGAAAAAATTGGAGCACAATTACTGAAATATGAACCGATTTCCCCCATTGACACGTAGAGATGATTCTTGAAAAATTCGCATTTTTTGGACATTTTTCAGTCAGTTATGAGTCCAAAGTACTCAAAATTAAACATGAAAGCTATAAGCTATTTGCGGGGGGAAAGTAATGTAACTAGTTATATTTTCAATAAATTTGTTGCTGTTGTTGTTGTTGTAAATTCTTACCAAGTGATGAAGAGGGAAATGTTTCCTCCGTTTTCAGATGTATAAACCTTTTTGTATATATTTGAAGCTCAATATCACTCTGCTGTGGGTATCATTGCCGGTTTGGTTTCTCTTCCTTCAACAGGTCTTTTATTATTGTAAGAGGTGCCTTTTTTACGTAAACGCTTGGTAGAACATGATTAGGATTATGGCCAGCCAAGGACGGCTGGGGGTGATCCGATATGTATTTAGTATACACTAAAACAGTGGATAGCGTTGTGCGCGCTCTCTAATTGGCTACTGAAACATGGGATAGCAATTGTTATTCACCTCCGAACAAATGCGCGTAAAAATTGTAATCGTTGACGGGAACAAACGTGGCAAAAATTATTAATTGCTGCCTTATTGTAATCTGAAATTTTTCACGATTTCAATTAATTTCGATTCCAATTAACCTCGCTTCATAGAGAAATCGCGCCTCGCACTGCCACATGTTCCCCCATTGCATGATAACAGTAATTAATGTCGTCTTTGCTTAAAAAGAAAGATTCACTTGGTAAATTAACACGCGACCGATATTCGGCCGACAGTTGACCGATATACCACCGACAGTTAACCGATATATCACTGACATATGACCGATAGTAAGTCGAGGTGCGTCGTCGAGATATCGACCGATACTCGGCCGATAGTCTATCTCACGCCAGGCTGACTGTCGACCGACTATCGACCGAGTATCGATCGACTGTCGAACGTCTGTCGATCGACTGTCGACCGAGTGTCGACCGCTATATCGACCGAGAGATCGGTCGACATTACCTATAGTAACCTCGACTTAAACTAATTATTCTTGGTTTTCAGTCACGTGGAAGTCACGCAAGTTAAAAAATAAAATCACCAACTATTCAATAGACTAGCAGTAATCACAGATTATAGAGTGCGTTCAATGTTAGAGGGACTTACTGTATGCTTTGCCGTGGAACTTTGAGGCTGGGTAAGTATTATATTAAATAGTCCTTTCGAGTATGATGTCATTTAAACGTTCGCTCGGGCTCACCAGGAGCTGGTTCGCAGGCTACTTTGAGGTTAACATTTATCGAAATCTGACGGAATTATTTACCACTCCAGCGTGTTCTGTGTTGTCAGTCCAGCGCTGGATGTTAAACGCGCTCAGCTACAACGTCTGCAGGAATCAAAGAAAATTCCAACGAACGTTTAAATAACATCATACTCGACAGGACTAGTCAATATAATACTTACCCAGCCTCAAACTTCCACGGCAAAGCATACAGTAAATCCTATGCTTTGCCGTGGAACTTTGAGGCTGGGTAAGTATTATATTAAATAGTCCTTTCGAGTATGATGTTATTTAAATGTTCGTTCGGGCTCACCAGGAGCTTGTTCGCAGGCTACTTTGAGGTTAACATTTATCGAAATCTGACGGAATTGTTTATATACCACTGCGGCGTGTTCTGTGTTGTCAGTCCAGCGCTGGATGTTAAACGCGCTCAGCTACAACGTCTGCAGGAATCAAAGAAAATTCGAACGAACGTTTAAATAACATCATACTCGACAGGACTAGTCAATATAATACTTACCCAGCCTCAAACTTCCACGGCAAAGCATACAGTAAATCCTATGCTTTGCCGTGGAACTTTGAGGCTGGGTAAGTATTATATTAAATAGTCCTTTCGAGTATGATGTTATTTAAATGTTCGTTCGGGCTCACCAGGAGCTTGTTCGCAGGCTACTTTGAGGTTAACATTTATCGAAATCTGACGGAATTGTTTATATACCACTGCGGCGTGTTCTGTGTTGTCAGTCCAGCGCTGGATGTTAAACGCGCTCAGCTACAACGTCTGCAGGAATCAAAGAAAATTCCAACGAACGTTTAAATAACATCATACTCGACAGGACTAGTCAATATAATACTTACCCAGTCTCAAAGTTCCACGGCAAAGCATACAGTAAATCCTTGACTAAATCCAACGCTGCTGAGGTATCGAGAGCACATGGAAAGAAAGTCCAAATTTCACATAGCCTGCTCACATGTTCACATGTTTGTCACATCTCACATCACATGTCTAATGAGCACATGTTTGTCACATCACATGTCTCACGTGCACATATCTTAATTGCGTTACCAGTTTACTGGCCGTGACATACCCCTGCAAAAATCAAGCGGGGCGGCCATTTTGGTGTCCTTACAGGAATGTGGATTTTCCAGAATATAACCTTACACAGGCATACCAACTCCTGAAAGTCACAGGCCAAAATTAGGCTTGCGTTCCACTTCGTTGAACGCAACAAAATGCCAAAGTTTCAGGGCTGTGCGATATCCCATACTCGGGTTATTCGGCAAAATGTACCACTCAAAATTACAGAGTTTAGTATGGACGCGCCATGATGGAGTCCCTCTGAGGGGCTCCAATGTGGCGACCGGAAACAAGTGAAAACATCTGGAATTTACTTTGGCTATCTCAAAGGCTTTCTTCTCTCTTTTGAGCTTGCAGACATTTACATAGACGCTTCTCTTGCGATGTTGGCTTTTCAGACCTCTAAAAAACCACGCTGAAACGATGTTTCCATGTACGTGACATGCTTGTGAGCAGACATCTTTATGTCACGAACAATGAGAAAATCTAAAATTCAAACTGCTCTATTTCAAAACAAAGCACGCTTCCGAGCTGAAAACACGCAAGCAGATACATTTCTAAAATGTCTTTTATGACGTCACGTGAAAACCAAGAATACCATGTCAGGTCTGGAATGGCTGATATTGCAAACGATTTCTTGCCGATTGAGAAGAAGAAAAAGCGACTATTTCTGAGGAAATTTCAGTTGGGCGACCTTACCACATGCTTTGGTAGAATTCAAGAGTTGCGCCTTATAAAAAATATTTTTTTTTATGCTTTATCAACTGTGTTTTTCTCATCCTTTAAGAATTTTTTCACCCCTTAGAAAGTTTTCAATAAAAATTGACAGTTTTTCTCTGATTTTAGTTTGAGTTTTGTTCTAATAAAACTT
>OX419345.1:12884616-12889616 GCA_948470475.1 Galaxea fascicularis
AATTTTCTCAGGGATAACCGACTACAACCAGATTCGCGTTTTTTTTTTTTTTTTTACGTTTCTCATTCTCAAGTGCTGAAACTATAAAATTAAATTTTCTGGACACAAGCAAGGTCACTGCCAGGGGTTTTGAAATGTGAGTAACGGCGTTCTACACACAGAAGTGCAATTTACAAAACCCGCGGACAATATGTCTAACGCTGATTGAAGGGCCATCGAAATTCAAAACACACACAATGGGACACCAACTGTTGTTCTAAATACTGACTTTAAAGACCTGGAGGGACAAACTGCTGAGAAAAAAAATTAAACATGTGATACAGTCAATTTGTCACTTTTTTCTCTGTACGGAAGTACAAGAAGAACCAAGCACGATTCACCATTCAACATCTGTTGAACCTCAGTTGCAACATTTAAATTATTAATTAACAAATGTTGACCCGTATATATCATTGGCTAAGCGAAATAAAGGCGTTCGAATTTCTTCCGCTTTTAATTCAAACGCGCACAGATGACTTTTATTTTGTACACATTTTCGTTTGGTATTTTTAATGAACAATATATTTTTTAGTAATAAAGGTGCATACAGTTGGTTCATTCTCACGAGAAAACCTTATCGCCAGTTATGCAGCGAAACACTGTCCAAAACAAAAGCTTCGCTTGACGTTTTCATCGATCTACCATGTTGTCCCAATTTTTGCCTTCTTTGCTCTTCATACTATCTTCAGCGATGTCAAAGTCAGTGAATGCAGACGGTTAGTTTCGCTAATTGTTTTTAAATCTATTTTAATTTGTTTTGGCATGTCACGACTTTGCAGTCTGAAATGAAATTCAGGGGCACCCGGCGAGAAACGTCGATGAAATATCTGTTCGGGAGAGTCTACCCGTTCTAAGACTTTCGGATAATGCATTGCCAAAAAGCTACTGATTTCTTAACTAAAACATCACCTAAAATATTCGCAACCAGGGAAATCCAGGGGAAAATAGTCCCTTAGATTTTCGGAAGTGATATTTTTGCAATTTTTGACTCTTGAAAAGGTCGCCGAGAAGTTCTTCGAAGGTGACATTCAGCTAGATTTCTGAAATGAAGATTTCATTCCCTAAATTAAATTTTCGGGCACTTCAATTATCAGCTAAGAAATCCGAACAGATCAAATTTTTCTAGCTGATTAAAACAACTCTTTAAACATCTTTAAACATTACAAGGAGCCTAGATATATCCCTCAAAGGGTTTTTTGCGAACGTTTGCCAAAATGATCGTCAAGCATAAATGCACTATAGTTTGAAAAGCTTTGACAAAACTCCAAAAAGCTTTCTTGTGCCATGGTAAACCATGGTTTTTGTCAAGTGATTAGTAAAGGAAAAATACCCCACATATCTTTCTCTTATTGGCCAATTTTATCTTGGTTTCACTGGCGTGATACAGTCCAATTAGTAGGCATGTCCACAGTAAAGCGAGCATGCCTCCCCACCAAAAATGATTGAGTTATTTTTTAAGATTCATACTGCTATTCAGTTTCCTGTTAATTTTCCAGCCTCCAATTTATTACATTACCATTAGTAAGGTTTAAATGAAGAAATTCTGAAACATTTTCTGTACGCTGAAAGATTATGAATTATTTAACACATATTAAGTTATTAATCGTTGCATGTAAGAAGCCACCATCAATAAATATCATTATTATTATTACTACGAACCTAGGATAAGGTTTACATTATCAATACCATTCTTATCATTGGCGTGTTTGGGGTTCGCGGCGGTATTGAAAAAACTAACATTGATGTTAAAAATTACTGCCTAGACAAATTTTGTTCCCGAGATCACGTCGAAGAGGTGTTCCTAAAAGACGAGTTCCATTATCTGAATGTGACAAGACTTGGAACATACACAGTACACGACATCTTTGACTGCACCTTCAAATGCCTCAGCAATCCTTCCTGCCAATCTTTGAACCTGGCCACATCCAAACAAGCAGATGGTGAACTTTGGTGTGACTTGTTGTCTTCTACCAAGTACAGCAACCCAGAGGCGTACAAGGAAAATGCGAGTTCGCATCACTTTTCCATCAAGGTACGTGGGCATATTTCCCATCTGGAGTGATTCCCGCCAAAAGTAAATTCAAGTTAATTATTCTTTACTTTGGTCGAATTTATCTTTGGTAATAAACTCTACGTCCCTCTAAACACGTTCTAGTCCTGTTCCAGTACTCCCTCTTGCAGGAGGAAATAACTTCAAACTACGAAAAACAACTGCAAACTGTTTTAATCACTGAACACTGTTAACAGACGTAGTCACCCTCCTTAGATCATTCGGAGAGGGGACGGTGGAATGAAACTGGAGAAAAGCTCTGCATATTCTCTTTAGGGCTGGTCTTCTCATGTTTGTTATAGTACTAGTTAAGAGAATTTGGTTAAACATCAAGATATGTTTGATGATCATTTCGTTTATTCCCATTACCTGTGTACTAGCTAAATTTGTGATACTGTAAGGAAAAGTCACGAAATAGACTATGGTCACTGTTGGGCTTAAACGGTTTAGGAGAGGATGTAAAAATGATCCCCTCCTGCCTCGCAGTCTAGCTAGAATCACTTTAACGGGTTTCGTTTCAGATTCCACGTCTGTCTACACCATGCCAGAACGGGGGTACTTGTGTGCGCAGCCGCACAAATTATTCCTATGAATGCAAATGTAAAGAAGACTTCGTCGGAAAACACTGCGAAAGAAAAAGCGGTACGGTTGCCAAATGTAACTATCAGTTAAATGAAACAGATTTTTCAGTGAAGCCCTGGGCGTCATATTAGCTTTCAGGACGTTTGCACAAAAATCTTCCAACACTGACAATTTTTTTTCAAACGTCCGCTACGGTTAGACTAAACAAGCAAACAATGGTGCACTTTATACCATGTATCTTATCATATGCGACTGAACTGCAACAAGGAAAGGAAATAACAGCTCGGATGGAGGAGTTGGGAGGATGCCCGCCAAACAGCTATCCACCGGAGAGCGTGATAACGAATCACTAAAGCCCTGACGTGTGTGGCACATAGACAGGACAGATATGGTTAATCAGTAGTGTGATATGTAGTGGTATTAATAATTATTTCCTCTTTTTTTTTCCTTTGTGTTTTATTGATGCAGCGCCGGGGTCAAGTTGCAAGGATATATACCATAGGAATTTGTAAGTGACGAAACAACCAACAGTAAGGACAATCAGTAATCAAAAGTTTAAGATCAAAATAACTCCATCCGGTGCTCAACGTATGCAGTCTCCATAGGGTGGCCCATCCTGTCCCAAGCTTTACTTCTTACTAAGTTAAGGCTATTTCTTATTAGACCAATGCAACACGGCAAAAGTAAACAAATAATTAGTAATCATTTAATAATAACAATACTACTACTACTACTACTACTACTACTACTACTACTACTACTACTACTACTACTACTACTACTACTACTACTAATAATAATAATAATAATAATAATAATAAGAAGAAGAAGAAGAAGAAGAATTAAACATATAACCAAATCAGTTTCTCTAGCTCTAACAGTATTCAGGTTTTCACCTAATTCTGTAAATATTTTCTGAGAATCTCATAAAGCGAAGGCAAGTAAGGCAATTCAGAATACAAATGGCCCTATCTACGTTAATTGTTACGTTTTCTCACTTGAACTTGGTTTCAGAGCAAAAGAAAACAAAGCCTATGACCTAAATCTAGGATCACAAAGAATATCGGTCTACTGCCATATGAATGACACTGGACTTGGGGCATGTGGTGGAGGAGGATGGACGCTGGTCATGAAGACTGACGGAACAAAGGTGCAGTTTTTCATTCCTATGTTCGGTCACCGTTTTCTTTGAGCGTCAGGCTTGTGTTCAGTGTACGTAAAACCTACAGATTATGTGGGGTAGGGGGGTTGAAATAAATATTGTTTCAGTGCCTTATCCTCTCAACCACGCACTCTTTCATTCATTCGTCAGTCAGTTCATTTGTTCGTTTTTATTCAATCGATCAATTATACAAAAATTCATTTACCCGTCTCTTTGCTCCAGATTAACTTATCTATCCATGAAATGTCTCAGTTTTTCCTTCCTTTTCCTCAGCAGAAAAATTTTTGTTACGACTCTAACCTTTGGAAGAACAATGAAACCTTCAACCTTTCGGCAGGAGCGACTGGGTTCGACACCCAAGAAACAAAGCTACCAACCTACTGGAAAACGTCCTTCTCTAAAATTTGCCTTGGGATGAAAGTTGGCCAGCAGATCAACTTTATTGTCATACACAAGCAAGCCAGTTCATTGTTTTCTCTGATCGCTGATGGGCAATACCGCAACACTTCACTGGGCCGTAACACGTGGAAAACGCTGATTGGGTCAGAAGCTTCTCTGCAAAAGAACTGCAACAAGGAAGGCTTTAACGCTTTTAATGACAACAGTGGTCATTCCAAAGCAAGAATCGGTATCCTTGGAAACAACGAAAACGATTGTGTCTCGGGTGATTCCCGAATCGGGTTTGGTTGTGGAGGACGTCCCTTTACCTCGAACACATGTGGGAATGCAGCAAACAGCGCAGCTGATAACGGTGACAGAGAAATTACTACCATGGGGTACATTTTGGTGCAGTGAGTTCTAAAGTTTACTTTCTCCACATTTCAACAAAGGGCAACGGAGAAAACGAAATTAATTACTTTAATGATTTCCCAAAAATTATGGAATAAAGCATTCTTACACAATGAAAAATACAGGCAGTCAACGACTGCATGTGGTTACTGCTTCATTAACAGCTTTTTCTCACACGTGAAAGGGATGCGCAACGTTGTAAGGAAGCAGTGGGTGAGATCCCATTGTCACTTTAAGAAAATTACAACATTTTAGTCAAGGCGGGCAATGAGGTGCAACCAGATGGCCATGCCTCGTGTTACCTTCAAATAAGTAGCTAAATTAGACAGCATCACGAATGGCTTAATTAAAATATATACATTTCAAGATCAGGAGGAC
>OX419345.1:12902116-12907116 GCA_948470475.1 Galaxea fascicularis
GAGGTTTCTGAGGGAGAAAATGTGACAATAGATTGCTCTACTGAAGAACCCGCGTATTACACGGCGTTGTCATTTCATCACAGCCCACTGCCGCCATTTCATCTCGCACCCGTTGGAAAGAAAATCATACAGAAAGAACAAATTTTTACCATACTCAATGTAACACAGCAGAATCAGGGGACTTACAAATGCGACGTTAAAGACAAAGCCCTTAAAAGTACTTCCCTGAAGGCAGCTGAGATTATAATTATCTTCAGTAAGTATGCTATTTGTAATATGTAGATAATTCATGACTTCTATGAGGAAAAGCGGTTCCCACTGCTGTCATTCCATTGTTCCAGACTGGACATCAATGGTGTTCCATATACTCTTAGGCCCCATCCGTCCAAACAGGAGAACCAAAAGAGCAAGTGATTTTGTAACTTTTAGATTTCTTGAGTAGAGTGACTTTCCGTGATAAGTTATTATAATTGAAGGTTTTCTGTTAGGCTTTGTCTAAATGGCCGGCAGCCTGTCAAGGTTGTAAAAACACTAAATGGCCGGCAGTCCGATATTTCCTTGACAAATTCAGAAAAACTGAGGAATTTATGATATTTTCAACAAAAGACAACATTTACAGACTTAACTATCGAAGTAACCGTTAAGAAAGCGATGCAGTTTTATTAATGTAAACTATCAAAGTACAAATCGTCTAAATGACCGGCAGCCGGTCAAAATCTTCAAGCCTAATAACAAACGTCCATATTCCTTGACTCCTAGCCCTAATCCCTAACCTAAAACACACTAAATCTCCCCGAAGTACCAAGTCTAAGGAAAACAAAGCCCTTGAAAGGGAGCCCGAATCGGACTGCCGGCCATTTAGTGTTTTTACAACCTTGACCGGCTGCCGGCCATTTAGACACTTTGTTTCTGTTAGCGCTTGTCAATTCAGGTTACTTTGCTGAAAAGAGTGAAATAAACGTTGTTTATTTATTTATTTCTCGGGCCGTCTGACTTAATTCAAACTGCGTAATGCCATTTTCACTTTACCTTAAAATGACAAACGTACCAGAAAGAAACAATTTGATTGGTTTGGCCAACAAACACAAATACTTTTGGTTGGTTCAGCAAAAGCGCTACCCTTTTCCCTGTTCAATACTTGGGTGTTCGGCTGGTAAACTGTTGATGTTTCTTACAACTAGCACAAGATGAAACAAACTGTGAACACGCACAGAAGGCATTTCAGTCAAGGTCAAATGAAATCACTCCATCAGACGTTTGAGTGTAGAGCTGTACGTGCTAGCTGAGCAATTCTTTTGCATTGGGTCACACTAATAGTAAAAGGAAAGGGCTAACAGAATAATTTGTTTTTGATTTGTTTCAAGGGAAATATATTTCTAAGCACTTTTTTTTACTCTCGGCCCGACATAAGTCTTGATGTGGCCTTATCCTCACCAACATGTACCTACGGACAAAAATATCGCAACTTAACTCTTTACTCACTTGTTTGCTTTTTCAGATAAAGCAAAAGCTTTAAATCCGTCGCCTGACCAAGCGAAGTTAGTAACCGAAACAGCTGCTATGAAAGTAAGTCAAAGTAAACCCTATCTTTATTTTAAACAAAAGTCGCCACTGCGCAAACACATCAGCGACACGAAGCCTTTGGAGTTGAGCTTCTCAGTTAAAGGGCTTCAACCAATCAAAATGCAGTGGAGGAAGGACGATCACGATCTCATGATAGGTGCCAGGTATAAGACATTTGACAGTGGTCGGCAGTTGCTGGTAGATCCACCGTTTACTCTGGATGACTCGGGAACTTACAGCGTTTCCGCGTGCAACTCTAAAGGATGTGCAGTGAGAGGAGCTCAAGTATTGTTTTATGGTGAGTCAGCCTGCAAGCACAAATTCGGCTTTAGCTTTACATGAAATGATAGTTAAGTCAGTATAGACCGCAAAGCTCTTCTGTTAATCACACCCGGCAATGAATACAGCTTTGTGGACCCCAGAAGCTGTTTGCACAAGTCTAGTGTAAAGCTAGTTTTGGAAAAGGTTGGAGAGATTTGGCATTAAAAGATCTCACTCACTTGACTATGTTTAACAGATGAGTGTCAACAATAGCTTTCCATTGGTGAGTGTTCTGGCCAAACCTAAGAATGGTGTGGTCTTTGTGGCTCTTAGGCCAGATTCCAATATTACTACTAACCATCAAAAAGTTGTTTAGGCCCGGTTCAAACGTCGAACTTTTCATGCGCCGAATCTAACGCATCAATTATTTCAATGTATTTTCGGAAAAACATCAAAAGTCACATATAATTCGACGCATTTAATTCGACGTCTGAATCAACGTCGAATTTTAATTTATTTGGGTCGACCCAAATAGGTATTTGATTCGGCGCATGAAAAGTTCGACGTTTGAACTGGGCCTTAGGCCCGGTTCAAAGGTGGAACTTTTCATGCACCGAATCAAATTCTCATTTGGGTCGACCCAAATGAATTTAATCCAACGTTGATTCAGACGTCGAATTAAATGGGTCGAATTAAGTGT
This sequence comes from Galaxea fascicularis, assembly GCA_948470475.1. NCBI lineage: Eukaryota > Metazoa > Cnidaria > Anthozoa > Scleractinia > Euphylliidae > Galaxea > Galaxea fascicularis. The sequence continues at coordinate 12,904,641 of OX419345.1, forward strand.
TACTCTTGTGGTGTTTTAAGTCCAACATGGCGGATGATGGATTATGGGTAGGAAATATATTAAAATAATTTATGTATTAGATTCGGCGCATGAGAAGTTCGACGTCTGAATCCAGAGTCGCACTTTGCCGTTTTATCCGACTGAGCCGGTCGAATTTAATAGTTAAGTCGACCCAAATCAAATTCGTCGAAAAGTTCGACGTTTGAACCGGGCCTAACATGTTCGATCACAAATGACAAGGAAAACCCGTATTTCTATTGATCATAGAGGATCGCGAACGCAAAGAAAATGACCTTTTCTCCCTGTGTAATATTAGGACAGAGAACTTAACCAGTCTGGGCAAGAGGGGATGATGTAAAAGAACCTATCCCCATGCCCCATGTTAGTTTTTTAAAATCTATTTTTAGTATCGAGCCACGCGGAGGCTATTTTTAGGTTAAGCCCCTTGACCTCCGCGGTTCATGCTTTTTCTTGCAAACATGCGAAAAGGCATGAAGCCTTGATTGGTGCATCATAAGCTTCCACGAAAAACTGCGTGAATCTCTAAAAAAAAAAGCATAGGGGGACGAGGTGCATGGTTCAGATGACTGTGAGGATTCTTCCAGTTGTGGAATTACAAGTAAACGGAGGAGAGAAGCCGCCGCGGATGAATATATTAATAAGAAGGTGATGAGCTATAACTTTTTCGCATTTCGTGCATTTTAGACTTAAAAAACTTAAAATTTGAGCTCTTTATAAAACTCTGGATTGTCTTTATACAGAACCCTGTATCACTCAAGATGGAAGACGTGAAAGTAGGCAAGATTCCTTGAACAAAGCCGTCGGCGAACTGTCGAGGGCCGTTAACGAAGTTGATTTCCAACTCAGGGTGAAGTGGAGCCCATTTCTGATGAAAAACCGCATCTTTCGATCGGTGCCTTCCAATTCAAAACATTCAGCATTTATTTTGGTCCATTTCACTCTGTGAAACTCATTCTTTCTACCGATGGTGATAATGAAATCCACATCAACTTTGTAATTAGCCTGCGAATACAGCCGCCTCGAAACGCCCCTCGGAGGCCGGGAGCGTTGAGAGGCGGCTGTATTGGCCATTCCGAAGTTCAAAAGAGAACTGGAGCGAGTTTCAAATTTTGAAGTAATCGATAAATTGACACTATCACATGAAAGATGACATTGAGTTTAGTCGTTTGATCAAGTTTGATCCTTTTAGGTTGAACAGAGACCAAGTTATGGACCTTGAAACATAATGTAATGTAATGTAGTGTAATTCTTTGGTTTCACTCACGTGACAAGGCGGCCATGTTGGTGGTCAAAACAATTCAATAGGCCATTTCCGAGTTCATGTCTGCCTCCTCTTCAAAGCGAGTCTAAGTGCGAAGTTTTTGTTATGAAAATTAGTTTTCATTCATATGTAAAGTAGAACTAATTACCATCACAAGTTTAGTTCCCAGCGGAGAGACAGACTATTGTTTTTGACCACCAACATGGCCGCCATGACGTCACGTGCAATCCAGCAATAGAGCAATGTAAAAAGTTTCTCATATCTCATTCTTTTTATCCTGTCATTTGTATTTGTGCTTATAGCGTACATGTAAATAGTTAGGAGGTCCACATCAGCATTTGCTGCCTTTTGATCCAAACCTGCTCAATCAAATAAAATATGCATGTATTAAAGTCTTATGTGTGTCACGTATATAGAGGATATTACACGGTGGCGAGAAGATATGAATTTTATGTTCGAGTGGCAAGAACAATATTAGGGACCTTATAAGATTTCAGGACGTCTTCAATGTAGGACGTGGCAGGAAGTTGAAATTGACTCCTTCTAAGTACTGCGCACGCCCATCCCTGGCTGGAACCGCGTCATTCTCATTCTCGTCCCCAGAGCTCACGATCCTTCTGGCCTGCGGCAGAGATCGAGAGCTCTGGCCAGTTCCGAAATAGGCGCAGCCGCAGTAAAGGTGCATTTTTGTAGCCGTTGGCAACTACTATTGTTTCAAACTTCTGCGTTTGCGCAAAAGAGCCGGAAGTCCGTGATTCACGGACTTCGTGGTTTTGAACCAGCCAGAGCTCTCGATCTCTGCCGCAGGCCAGAAGGATCGTGAGCTCTGGGGACGAGAATGGAACCGCGTTCAATTTCTGAACAGGACACCATATTTTGTTTTCGCCGTTCTCTCTAGAACGCGAGTAGACTTTGCCTTATTTGTTCATAAAATTGCAGTTAAACTTGTCCATTTCTGTTCGCTGTCTTACTCAAAAGATATTTTTGCACCCTTGGCCGTTTTTATTGTTTCACAGGTTGAAGAAAAAAAATTCTAAGAAGGCAAGTTTCCAAGAATGGCCTCGTGCGAACTCGCCGCTTTTGTTGAGTAAGCAATTTCAGTTTGATTCATGGTTTTTTTTCAACTCTTTGCTCGCGTTTACGCTTCAGAAACTTGACACGAATTTTTGTCAAATGCTGATCGAATATTTTGTG
>OX419345.1:12912116-12924616 GCA_948470475.1 Galaxea fascicularis
TTCTCCTGTTACCGCGAGAGAAGATTGCGAGCTGTCCACGAAGCCCGGACTTGTCGCAGCTCGCTTGCCTCAGCCACTTTACTATTTCATGTGCAACTCAACGGCTGTAGTTTCTTTTATGATTTAACAAATCAAGATATTTTTCCTTTCCAGATGAAGGAAACAAGAACTTCATAGAAACCTTACTACAGAAGTACGGAATCATAGCAATTCCTACAGTGGTCGTAATCATTTTGATCATTGCTATCGCTTGTGCAGCAAGAAGTCCTTCTAAAAGGTGAGTACTATCTTCCTGAGCATATTTTAATGGCTGCGCTTTCTCTATGTTTGCTTCCTCAGCGATACAATCATTTTGGGTGGTAAAACCATGAAAAAACATGAAGGTCCTTTATCAACAAAAAGTGCGATACTTACAGTGCATGATTCTATATTTTCACTGGTTGTAATAGCCGTAAACATTGTGCAGTCTGAAGATTTCTATTATATTTTTACAGGAAGAAAGAGACAATAAAGGAAATTACTAAAGAAATCCATATCCATAAGAACGAAACACCGGCACAAGGGTAAGTTCGCTTACTTTGATTTCGGATGCCTAGTTGAATTAATGAAGCCAACTGAAACTAAATTTAGAAAACTCGGAGATGCACACAGGTTTATGACAAAGCAAAGGGGGAACTAGTGATGCCATTAATTTATATTGCTCTCTGCTACTACTTTTGCTAAGCGCGCAGAATGACAAAATGATTCACCGACTTACCGGCAAATCCTTCAGCCCACAAAAAGTGTGAACCAGAAAGTTGGTAATCATATTCAGATCATTCGTGGTCTTGTTTTCCAGGGTTGGACGCTCAGCCTCTCTTTGGAGTTGGCATTCAGATGAACATTCAAGTCCAGACGAGTTGCCAGACTTCGACAAAATGAAATCTACCAAGAAAGGCACTCAACGTCACCATCAACAAACAGTAGAGCAAGAACCCGATTGTAAGTCGCAGCCAGGTTTCTCTAAACAACAGTTTCTTCGCTGAGTTGCTCTCCCAAAAACGAGTGACCACCATATTCGTGATATATAATACTTAGGGGGTATAGGGTAGGTACAAGGGGTAGAGCTGTGATCGGATGTTTTTGTTTTCTGGTGAAACGTTAGATGTCTTTTTCTTGCATCTTCGATCGTAACGCGTGTTGAAGCCAATTTGTTTTGTGAAATGCGAATTTGCTTCTTTTGCACGTCTGTGAAAAATAGCCACCTATTATCGTAAAAATTAAGAGCTGTCTACCCCGTTACCTGACACACTGGCTGCCGTTCTGAATCCTAGTCAATCTGAGTTCCTGTCCAAAGGTCAAAGAATCTGGGTACCTTGCCCCAGGTCTCCCCTTAAGGTTTTCACAGTCCCAGGGTCTTCTGGGAACACTTTTAATATGGTGAAGGTTTCGGAAGTCCAGGAAGTCATATTTCCAGTGACTATCCGACTCTTTCTATGTTTTGGGAAGAGACCAAAAAAAGGTCGGAATGCACAAAGAGAAGATCTCTCTTTCTTCAAGAAATCAATAAAACGAAGCGAGATATCCCGGAGTTTGCGGGCGCCAAAGGCAAAGCCGCAAAGAAGGGTGCTGGCCGTGTCCGGAGTGTTTTTCAATGAAAACACAACGACAGTTGGAACAAGAATTACAAAAGACTCAGTGCATTATGTAGGATGCGTTGCTGATAGGTTCCCAGACATTCCGGCCAAGCCTCCTGATTTGATGTCTTAACTCCCTCTCTCCCGATTTATATAAAATTATTCCAATTTATAATAAAATGCTGGAAAGGAAACAAATTCTAATTTTTAGTAGTTTTGCGATCAAGGATGTGTGTATTAAGACGGCGGCTGACAACTCGAACAAACGTTGTTTGAGCAACTATGTGTAACTTTGAGTCCTCCCAGAACTGGAAGATCTTCCCGACTTTCTTGGTTTATACATTCTGATTAAAATGTCAAACTATCGGAAACTATCCCAGAAAAATTCCCGGGTCTCCCGATTCCCGGCAAAATCTCCAGATTCCGAAACAGGCCTTGTTAGAGTTGTCATCCCCCGCTATTAAGAGTAAACACCTTATAGTTTTTCTCAGAAACGATGTCAAAATGAAGGAAATGGCATTTGAGCCGCGGAACTTAAATTTGCAATGCGCCCCCGGACCACCCTAGAAGCTCGCACCTTCAATAGAGGGGTCAATATTGTAATCACTCGTCAATGACACAATAATGCATCATTAGAAAGTCAAACAGGGCTGTTTTGTGGTAATAAGAGGCGTCTTGTTACCACATAAGTGTAAGGACTCTATTATGCTCTGTTATGCTGTCCTCAACGGCACTCATTGAAAATCACTCTGTATCAAAAAACAAATACACTTTTTAACTTCAGATACCGGAATGCAATACGAAGATGGCAATTATAGTGATCATGGAGACAGTGCTAACAGCAGAGATGCAGAACATAGTGACCACAAAGAACATCACTATAAAGATGACGCTGAACAAGAAAGAGAAACCCATTACCGAGAAGACTACGCCGGGCATGAAACGAACTACAGCGCAAGAGATGACTTGGGAAGAAAATGGCAACAGGAAAACCACGGCCATAGATATAGCCATGAAAAACTTGATTATGTGGAGGGGGACTTCTACGACACGATAGAAAACATAAAATATTCTGTTCCGAAGACTAGTTCTATCAAAGACGAAAACAACAAAAGGACAGATACGCATCGCAGTATTACAAGCTTGAGTCAAGGTAATATATATCTGCAGAAAATTAAGAACAAAATTAGGGGCTGACTACATAGCGAGTTTCATCTCGGGGGGGGGGGGAATTTCGGCTTCGGCACCGGTGTCCCAGTGGATTTGTACGCCACACCCTTTAGATTTGAAATCCCCGGGCCAGATCCGCTTGCGGATATGGACCCCCGGAGGTCCAAATTTGCTAGCGGAATTTTGACCCTTTTGCGGATTTGGGTTCCCCGACCTGGTATTTCGTCGCAGCCGAGCGACAAACTCGTTGAGCATCTCGCTCAAAGTCCCGTTAGTAATTCATCGGTTGTCAGACAAAGCATAAACAAGATTCGCAAGTATTCCACGATTTTAAACGTCGAATTTAATAGAGTCGCACTGACTCTTGAGCGCGTTTTATGGTATTTAGAAAAAAATTGCAAGCGTGGGTAAACGTAAATCGGCATTGCTTAGATTTGGTCCTGCATGAAAAGTTCGACGTGTAAAACAACTTTCGCCGGAACGTCTGTCGAATGCCGCAAAAGTTGCATTTATCCAAACCACTACGAAGTTAATTGTGTTAAATATGTCGACTTTCACATACATATAATTCCCAAATTAGATTTGTCGCATGCGATAAAATGCGACGTTTCAAACGGTCCTTACAGGTTCTCAGATCATAGAGAAAGAAAGAAGCAAACAAACAACCAAGAAAAAACCAAATAATGCAGTAAGAATCAGTTGTTGTGTGCTCGTGGAACAGCATATCTTCACGAGTCATAAAGCTATGGATAAACGGACGCAACAACTCCCAACATTGTGAATTGAAGTACGGAAGCAGAGTTAATGCATTGCTCTCTCCATGGAGACCATGTGTAATGCATGTGCGAGGCCCCAACACAATGTTGGAAGAGCTGTGTCTACGAATCCAACTGTTGTGTTACGCTTTGGCGATCACAGAACAAAAGAAATGTTTCAAACACGCAAGAGGGTGTGAAATCGGACGCAACATGTAACACCCAACAATGTTGCCGTCCGTTTAGAAATAGGTAGGAATGAATGGATCTGAAATGTACATATTTCAAAACAGCCAGTACAAACACTCCGATCGTGTTAATGTGTTTAGCACTACGTAGCCAAATCTAGCCGTCTGTCGGAGCCTTTAGGGTTTCATAGTTACTTCCCTCCATGTATCTTTCGGATAGTGCATTTAAAATGTGCGCGGTAGATTCTATAACCATGTAACAATTTCTTTCAGGTTACAATAGCGATATGGACGAAACCAAAGATGTCGAAACCAAAGATGAAGACATTGATGACCCAATCTATGCAACATTTGCTGATCTGATGCGGGACGGAATTCAACCATTGAGGGCACAGATCTTACAAAACACCGAACCTGCACAGGCTTATCAAACAACAAAGGCACGTACTCACTCGGTCGATATACATGATGATGATGAGGACGACGACGACATTTTTGAAGATGCTTGTAACGATGTCAGAGACTTTAACTTTGATGACTTGGACATCAAGGCATTTGACTGAAACGGACCATCAAGAAAGCTATATTTTGTGCAGTAATTGTTCAATTGATTCAGAATTTCGTAAAGATTGTAACATTGTAGCTTAGAAAGGATGAAATGTCCTCGTGAACAACAGCAGAATTGACACAGTTTCAGCATTTTTTCACTTCTGAGCATTAGATGGCGTGCATTGTTATTTACTTTTTTTTTTAAAGGATTCGGCTTTCGCCTAAATAAAAGTAATTTTAATTTCGACTGTTTTCCTTAGTGGTATTTTGTGACTGTCTTGCAGCTGTAGAAACGCACGAGAAAGAGTTGATTAATGGCGAAAGTGATTTGATGACGCTAGCATTGTGTCAGTGAGGCTATGATTGTAAATCACTGCCAAGACATGTGCAATGGCAATAAAAGACATTTCAGTTGAATCGCAATCCGTGTTTGAATGGGACTTATAGCTAAACATTCCTTGAACAATTAGCTTGTACCGCGTAACCTCGATTTAACGAACTGTCGATGGATTGGGGAAACTGGTTCGTAAAATCGAGGGTTCGTTATATCGAAAAAAGGCTCTAAACTTAAACGTTCGTTACATCGAGGTTTAGTTAACAATTGTTTTGCAACTGTGTGAAAAAAAAAGCCCCGTTGAAGTCCTGATTTTTTTTCAGGCTTCTTTACGCAATTGCAAAAATTGCGATCATAACTGCGACGATCATTCTTCATTTGAGTAGGCCCTCTATAGGATAGAGATGTTCTTCCTACAGAGTAATTGTACTTTGGTACATTAAATCCTTCCGCTCTTCTTAGATGGTAGTGTCGCGGTTCAATTTTATGGAATAACGGTTGCACATAGATTTGGGTGTTAAGCCATAATAAACTGAGTACATTAGTGAAGTTAACTTGAGTTTGTAAACGTTCATTGAGGGCTGCCAGCGAATGTGTTTTAAAGTCTCCAAGTTAACATCAGCAAGGCCATATATAATATTTGCAGCTCTTAGATGGATCCGTTCAACAGTATGTAGCAATGCGGGGGAGCAGGTTTCCCAGACCAATATGTCATATGTGGAGCCAGGGACAATGCCCCGAAAATAAATGGCTTCCAGGACCTTCTTGGGTAGTACTCTCATGCAACCGTTTTAGAAATTTAACTTTTTGACTGAAGTTCTTACAGACGGCTGTGATCTGAGGCTGCCATGATAGCTTAGAATAGATGACTACCCCTAGGCAGATACTTGTGTTAACACAACTTAAGATCTTATTACCAAGTAAAACAGGTTTCAGAGGGCCAATAAGGCTATTTCTGTTGATAACCATGACTTCTGATTTCCCGCTATGAAGAGTTAACTTATTGTCTCTACACCAGTTGTGTACATCCCCCAGTATGCGATTTAGATCATCGCACACTGCATCAACTGAGGAACCTATGTAAAAGAGTGTTGTATCATCTGCATACACATCTATTTCCCCTTCCTTAATCTGATCTGGTAAGTCATTTACATAGAAAGAGAATAGCCTTGGACCCAGGAGGGATCTCTGTGGGATCCCACAGTTCACAGCATTAACTTCCGGTTTACATCCATTAACAATGGCAAATTGTTTGCAATCTTTAAGGTAGTCTCTTATCCACTCAAGGGCGGGGCCACTTATGCCCAGGGCTTGAAGCTTTAGATCGAGTATTGAGTGCGAGACCGTGCGAGACACAATCAAATACTTTTTTTAAATCAATAAACACGACACCAACTACATTTCCATTATGGAGCGCAATTTTCCACTTTTCTGTCAGGTATGTCAGCAGTCCTTCAGTGGATTTTCCTTTGACAAATCCCCATTGATTTTCATTGCAGAGGCCACATTCGCTGGTAAAGCTATCAATGTTTTGGCATACAGTTGCCTCCAATATTTTGCTTGGGATGCTTAGCATTTGAAACGGTCTATAGTTGCTTCTATCTGTAGAGTCGTCTTTCTTAAAAACAGTGAGCATTTGTGATGTCCTCCACGAGAAAGGTATTCTTGACTGTTCAAGGCTAACTTTAAGTAATGGTAGGATACCTCTGATAATGGACGATTCTCCACATAATTTGAGGTCTCTAGGAGAGACTCGGTCAGGACGAAGGTCTCGATATATATCGAGGTTTTTACTGTAACTTGGTCGGGCTGAAAAATATCGTTCGTTACACCGAGAAATTGGTTATATAGAGGTTCTTTAATCAAGGTTTCACCCATAACGATAGTACACCTGCGTTTTCAAGCGCGCACCAAAAACGATGCCTTAGCTACAGCTTCCCGTCCAACAGTTTGATGAAATTTCTTTTTGTGCTTTCCTCCACAAAAACAATATGACTCAACTGATAATTCAATTATCAGTTGAGTCATAGAAGTTCTACCATGGTTACAGTGTTGAGGGTATTGTTGACCAGCATGTCTTACAAACATATGATTTCCATACATGGAAGCGGAGCAGGGTTGGCGCAGTGGTGAGAGCACTCGCCTTCCACCGCGGCGTCATATGTGGGTTGAGTTGGTTGGTTCATTATTCTGCTCCGAGAGGTTTTTTTTTCCAGGAACTCCTGTTTCCCCCTCTGATCAAAAACTAGTATTTGATTTGATTTGATTTGTAATTAGATTTCAGGGCCACAAGTTTATTAGCAGTGGCTATAACGTGTTACCCTGACCAAATAAAGTCTGTTGTTACATTTACTCTTATGCCCTACATTTGTTAAAAAGAGTCATGGAAAGCTGCAACATCGAGTTATATATCCGGGAAGAATGAAAAAGGTTGGTATTATTTGCATTGTACATGTTCTCTCAAGTACATAAATATTTGATCTCAGAGCGGTTTTTAATCGAAAATCGCGCCATTTTCTCTACCGATGAGAAACAAAAGAAAAACTACTTTCCCTTTGCTTGGTGCCAGCTTCATGTAATTGCTTCGAATTCTGAATTCTGTTTTCAATAAACCAAAACTGAAGCAATTATTCCAACCAATCACAATACGAAGCCGTTACCTGTTGTCGGCGCCAAGCGCGGAAAATGCATGCGATCAGGTTGATATTGGTTGTGGTTTTCATTGGTCGAGAAAGTGGCATGTGAGCAAAATCAAAGCAAACGAGAATTACTTTCGCCATAAATTGTTTTTGTTTTTGTTTCGGATTCCCGTCAGTCTCCCTTTGGGGGTCTGTGTGCGGTTTTTCATACGCACATAAATAGGAGACCTGTTCACTGAGGGCAAACGGAAAATGATGGCTTATTTTTTTTCCAATAATGACCATTGTTTCCTCTTAATATTTGCTTTATTTTTTCTTATTGGTGGCGATCCAGGAGAAATCCAGGAGTGAAAAACTCACTGACAAATTGATTTGGCATTTTTTTCAAAATATGGGATATGCTTCAGTCTTAGAAATCATGACGATTAAGGATCAGGAAACGCTGTTGGAGGAAGACATATAGAAACTTTAAGACCAAAATCAGTTTAAGCGGCTGTGCTGTAAATTAGTGATTAATTTATTCATGATTTTATGCACGCACCTGCTGAAGGAATTATAAAAAACGAAACAGCGAGCGTAACCCGCCCCTTTGAGGTCGTCCAACCAGGTTCATCATATGTTATGGGCAGTCCTGTATTTTCCCTGGGGCGAGTAAATTAAGCGAAACACGGAAACTCAAGTCTTACTCAGTATGTGAGACAGCGAGCCATGCGAGTCAAGTGAGTCACAAGGCGAGCTAAGCGAGCCACGGTGCGAGCCAAGCGAGCCATGGTGCGAGTCATGCAAGCCATGAAGATATGGTTCGATCAAGAAAAAATAAATTAATAAAATAGGTTCGGAAAAGGGGAGGCTCGAAATCAGCATCGAGAGTAAATTTCTTTTAACTTAGTTTCCTTCAACTGCCAGCTTCAAAACAAGTAATTTATGGAGCATAATCACCCTTACCCTTCTTTTATTCCACAATGATTGACCCTGACAATCGGGTCCCAAAATAGGTTCGGAAAAAGGGAGGCTCGTCATCTCACATTTCCTTTTCTCAAGCGAGCAACCAATTGCTTCTAGTAAAACAAGTTTTAAAACGAATCTAGGGTTCGGAGGTGAGTTTCGATTGTAGCACTATGTTATCCATATTTCACGATGTTTTGGAATAAATCGTTTTACAATCAATACGCGTCTTCCTGACGATGTTTTTCAGCGAAATTTCCGTTCCACGCGATGGATATGCATCGCTTAAAAAAAAAAGGTATTCAAGGACTACATGTGGCTACTGCTTCAGCAGTGTGTTAATGCCCAATAATCAGCCTTTAATCGTATGTGCTGGGAGTTAGGCAAGTCATACAAGATGTTTGCAACCCATCCAGTGTTTTCTCATCAGAGGTGTTTAAGAATTTTCACTCAGTATAACACTTATCTGATCTCGCCTACAATTTTTATTTCAAGGGCCAAAGAAGCCGAACAGAACGCTGAACTACGGCATTTCGGGTCGAAAAAAGTTTCAGAAAAGCAAGGGAAGTTTAAGAACACTAATACCGCATACCACAATCGTTCTAAATTGCGGTCGTTTCGAGTCGTTGCGGAATGTGTTGATTCTTTTCAGTGATTATTTGAGTTGATTATTTTTAGTGCGGACTGCAGACTGCAGACCAGGGATAAAATGCAGAAAATGCAGACAGGGGTTAAAATAACGAAATAATAACGAGTCGCAATCACGAGAGAAGTTCTTCAGTTTCGATACTTACTAACTTTCAGTTTCCTCGTTCCGCTCAAACTACGCCGGTCTATGAACGAAGAAAGAACATCCGTGATATGTCTTTCGGGCAACCTCGTAGAAATATTTAGGTAAGAATTTTATTCGTTTTTCATTTGTGGTGGGCCGGTCCGTGTTTACGGAGTTTACAGTCAGCGGTAAAAACTGTCGGTCATGAAAACTGCACAAAAATGTCTACCCTGGTTCAAGTGTTTGAACATCCGGCCACGCACTGAGAACAGTGCTAAGAGCCGATTCTGAATGTTCATTCAAAGTGGCCACCACATGAATAACAGGTAAGAATTTTATTCGTTCTATAATTGATACGTAGTCTCCTTTGCAGCCCTCACCTATGTTTGGGGAGAGACCGTTGCGTGACGACCCTAAGTGACTAGCTAGGGAGCTTTAGCAAAGAGGACGGCAACGGCAACGGGAACGCCACTTGTAAAGCAATAGGCTTAATGAGCACAAACAATCACTCTGCACGTGCGTTTTACAGTTTTGTACATTTCCTTGCCGTTCTCACAAAACAACAACGTCAAATGACCAAATTTTAGGTTTTCTCGAGAACGTGAACACATGACGGTAAATTTCTATTTCTCTTTTCTTACTTTAATACCGTTCATAGAAATTTAGACCCTAGACAGTTCCTCAACATTTTCCGTGTTAAACAAATTGAGGTAATCACGAAAGAGTTAGAAAATCGAGGAGTAATATTTTGAAATGAAGTTTTCGTTGCCGTCGCCGTCGTCGCTGCTAAAGCTCCCTACTGATAAGTGAGCAACGTGGTATATTCTCGTTACTTCTTCACCTCCAGTCTTCATTCTTCCCTTAGTCTGCAGTCTGCAGTCTGCGTTTTACACTGACCGATTTAATTACTAATGTAATATTCATTCACATAACACAAGATCATTAACAAGAGGTAACTTCTTTCTTGAATAATCTAGATTAGACAAGCAAAACATGTCTTTTTCAAGGAACGGTGTAACAATTTGGACTAACTTATCTAATGAAATTCGTCAAATGCCAGTTAAGCGAAATTTAAACGCAGCATTCACAATATGCTCCTTTAGAAACTCTCAGAGACAAATGAGTATATTGATCTACTGGATTTGAATATGCCTTGAAAACTGAACTCATTACATTTTCATTATTTTTCCAGCTTCTCATGTAATCTGTCTAATTCTCCTATAAATCTCTGTCTTTCCCACATGTTATACTGGTCAACATTCAGTTATTATTATCATTATTTTATTTTATTTTCTCCCTTTTTTATATTAGTAAACTTTGTTTTCTTGGTTTCATTACCTGATTCCTACTTAATACTTAGTTTTGTAAGTTTATTTTAATGTATTGTATGAGAATACTTAAGTCTACTTAGTATTGTAATTGTAATTCTACTTAGTAATGTAATTGTACTTAGTATCGTAATTCTATGCATCAAACCACTGCTCGCCTCGAATAGCTGTAGCTAACTGCGAGCAGTGGTACATCATATTTTGTATGTTTCAATTTTTTCTTAATAAACTTGAAACTTGAAACTTGAACTTGATATTAACATCCTATGAGCCTTTCTTCAACTAACCTGTGATGTTTTTAACATCGCCTTCCTTGGCCGTTGAAAATAATGCTGGATTTAAAGCGTCGCTGGCGTATCTGGCATCAAGTAAAAAAAAAATTCACAAACATGTTTACATACAGCGTTTAATATATATGGTTTTATATGTTTTTTTCATTAATATCGTGGCTCGCTTGACTCGCATTTGAGCTCGCATGGCTCGCTGGCTCCGGCCCACATTTGGCAGAGGTAGTATCGAAAGCAAAGACCAAAGACCGAAGACCCACTCGAAAACGAAGACCCACTCGAACAAACAACAGTTGTATAGACCCCCCGAAAGTAATGTTATTTTTTTACTTTTCTATTTAACCCCGAAAGTAACGATCCCCCAAAAGTAGCGGCCCTTTGAAAATATATGACCACTCAACTACAACAAAATACCGTAAGGTATTTGTATAACATTTGAAGTAGCACTTTTTACATTATAATACCATCCTACAAATACATTGTCGAGTCTCTATTTCGATCGACTTACAATGTAATTGACGTTAACTGAACATAACTCATTGGAACGCGAAAAATATGTAGGTCTCCTCTTTCATATTTAAAGTGAAATCACCAATAGGCTTGGGCCATCGATCTAACTACCGTTGAATTTGTATCAACATTGCGTTAGATAACCAAAACGTGTGAATATGTTATGAGATCTAGTATCAGGGGCACCCAACGACAAGTTTCGGTAGATATCTGTTCGGTGGAGGGTAGTTCGCCTTGGTTTTCGGCGTCGTTTAAGGAGTGCACTTGGATTTTCGTAACCGAAACGTGGTCTAAAAATTTTACAATGGGGAAACAATAGGCCCTGACGTTTTCGGAAGGGTCATGTTTGCTGTTTTTGGCAGTCAAAAACGTCAGCTAGCATTTTCCGAAGGCAAATAGTTCCCTAGGAAGTTCGTGGAAAGTTCACTTTAGCTAGCAATTTCTCAAAGGAAGATTTTGTTCCCTAGAATTTCGAACAATTAAAATTTCAGCTAAGGAAATTCGTCTAGATAATGGAAATATCACTTTAAACAGGCTCCAAACACCATAAGGTACTTTTGGTTCGTTTGGTGCCCATGTAGTATCATGGTTGTTAGGAAACCTAAGACCCCAAAAACTAAGAGCCATTTAGTTTTCCTTATTTGTCACTTTTACCTATGGTAATTATGAAAACTAAGACCCTCACTGATGATTGAAAAAAAAAGGAAGAACTAGATACAAATATGTTATTTCCACCTTCTTGTCAATGTTCCCACTTGAGTCTTAGTTTTCCTAATTTACCTATGGTAAGTACGAAAACTAAGACCCCCACTAACGACTGGAAAAAATAGAAGAAAAAGATGCAATGACGTGAATTCCACTTTCTTGTCGACGTTTGTGCCTTAATTTTCGTAATTTGCCTGCGATAACTAAAACCTTACAGCAACGATTGAAACAAAAAAGAAGAAGAAATAGATGCAAATATGTTGGAATCTGTGCAAGTACATGATTGGGCAACATACGTGAGCCATTAGTGTGGTATCTGTGAACTTCACAGAAGTGGTTACAAACAATTAAAAAGCTTCTGGTGCAGAGTACGCTTAACTTCATCTCTTCACTGTTCAGACTTATCTAATTTTAGGTAGAGCTAATCCTTTTCGGCTGGGTCATTACAGTGCGACCAATTGAACCGGGCCTCTCTGAACAAAGTTAACCAATCAGAGCGTTAATTGAGAACAAAGGATGGCTTCTTTTTTTGTAAACGGGCCAATGAAACTCAAGAAAGCAAACAACGGTTTAACAACAAAAATTGGAAACCCAATAAAGTTGCGTAAGGTTGCAGACGTCTCAGGAAACTTTGTCACTTTTTGATTGGTTCGTTTCAATCCTATCTTTTGAAACTTTTTTCGGCTTTTCAACGGTTTCAAA
>OX419345.1:12932116-12937116 GCA_948470475.1 Galaxea fascicularis
TTTAAATACCTGTCGCCCAGAATCCGTTGATGAGCAGTACGTGGACGTCAACTGCATTTAGAAGAGGAAAAAACCTGTGATGGTATCCAAATATTTCTAAGATTACTTGCATAGCTGCCAAAGCAACATGGAGTTTTACGAGCCTGGTATACAGCTTAACGGTATAACTCGCATAGACCCAGATGAAATTCGCAGTGTGGTACCTGATGTTGACAGATACGGCTTTGTGGGAGATCATAAGCAAGCCTCGTGAGTTTATTTTTCCTTGTTATCTTTATCACATTTAACAAAATTGTCCCGTGACTACAGATATTAAGCTTAAGTCTACGAGGAAGTTTGGCCAAGAAGCAGCTTTTTGTTTTGTTTCAGTTGCTTGCCAAATAGTTTCTAGAGCACTTGAAAAATGGTCTCGATGTTTAAAGCTTAAACTTAAGCTTACATAACCGGATTATAAGTTTTGGCCCAATTTTCCAAAATTGGAAAGAAACACGTAAAAACGGAGCTCCACAGTTATTTCCTTTTTGAATTTACAGATAAACTAATATCAATGGCACGACCCGAGCTAGGACTCCAGTAAGGACTGTGATTACATGTATAATTTTTTTGACTGTTTTGCTGCACAACCACAGCCACCATTCAATCAAATGCTATCATTTTCCTCATCACAGATTAATTGTATTTCATTAAGCTTATAAACGGTAGAAATCAGATCAACAGTTCCACCTTTAAATCCAACATCAGAACCAGTTATGAACTTTGGTTGAGTCAATAATTTCTGAAATACGTATCGGTGCCATTTTGATATTGATCAAACCAAAAGGCTAAACTTCTGAATAACCGGCCACTTATTTGCATCTGAATAGTGTGTATTGTTATCTGTCTCGTTTTTCAAACGATGCCGCTACAAGAAGACAATAGTGGTCAGAAGTGGCCGGGTATTCTGAAGTTGCTCCAACCAAAATATTCCACAAAAAAAAAAACCAAAATGGGTGGGTACTCTTCAACACCACCCAGAAGAGAAGAAAGGTACATTGTTCACCTTGGTTTGAACATTTGATGGTGTCGTTTATTGTGATCTATATGAGTAAAGATGGTAGAAAACTATCATCAATGTCTTTTTTACAATAACATTGAAAAAAGTGGAAGGAAATCGACTTGACTTTTTGAAGAGAAAAGTGACCTTGACGTAACAAAAGCATGAGCCATGAATCAACCACAAATGCCATAAAGTTGGGAGTTGTATTGATAGCATCTGATTGGCTATAACAACAGATAACAAATGGGTTTCTGAAAAATTTTTGTCAGCTGTAATCATTGCACAAAAGACAAACAGTTTTTACTACAATTAGCTTTCCAAGCCTGTGATTTTTTACTAACGACAAGAATTGCTGAGAGGGACTACATATTGCTGGCGTTTTGAATGCTCCATCTGTTAAAAATCGTGTGAATCGCAAAAAGTTGTTGCTCTTTCTCACTTGTTTAACTCATTGCTAATTGATGAGCTTGGGAGCTGGTGCCTTAGAGGTTGGTGGGATCCTAAGCAATTCAGGCGCAGCAGGGAGGTAACCATGGCAACCCTGTGAGCAGGAAACACCCCAGCAAGCAGCCAGCAAGCAGCCACCAACCAGCCCTCTCACGCTGAAAGCAGCCTTAACCACTAACGGGGGGGGTAATCCACCTATGTAAATTCCATGGGTGCCCACCTCGCAGATTACTTGCACAAATGAGCAAGACCGCTGGCAGCAAAAAAAAAACATGTAATCAGTTTTGATAAAAATGTCCACATAAAAGATGAAAAAGGAGCATGAACCTGCTGACAGTTTAGGTCAGTCAACAATCGCTCCGAACACAGAGCCAAGAATAGCCATCACTTTACACAAAATCATTGGTTTGCTAAGACGATACATTTCCTTCAGTCGCTTTATAGTTTTTCACTGTTACAGCAAACTGTACTCTGTGTTACTTCCTACGTCTACCTAGGAAGCTACTTCAGTTAAGGATTTTAGTGGCAAAACATCCTCCAGTTACATAGCAACGTTTGAAGAGAGCTCCTGATTTACTTTCAGTTGCCAAACCTCACAAGCTTTACTCTCGCCCACTTGTACACTATAAAATAGCAAAGCATCATCATACCATCATCATACTAATTTTTCTTGGAATTCTGTCCAAGGGGGAAAGGTGCAATGAGGTTATCCCTATGTGAAGCACCAACCCAAGGTCAGCACTAGGGGTGGTCACAGTGGTTCTTTAACATCCCACAGAATTAATTGTGGAGAGTTGTGAGAGGGGACCTCCGGCTTATCGTCCTTATTCGAGAAGACTAGAAAGTCTAACCATTTGCAGATGTCATTGCAAAGGAAGCACTTTCTCCTCAGTTATTTAAAGACCCTGAGTGTTAGTCCGGCCGGGGCTTTTAACCCACACGGTAGTCCAGCACTCTACCAACTGAGCCAACCGGTTGGCGATTAAAGCCAGCCAATCCGTTTTGCTGCTCTTAACATCCAAACCCTGCTTCGCACTGGTCCAAACAAAAAAGAAACCCCACAAGTAAACAAGCTTTTTGACAACTTTCTGTCAGATTTTGAGACATTATGACTTGTAGCACGATACACATGTACATCAGTGTAACATGGGGCACTTTCATGAAAATGTGTAAAATATCCCCAAAACATCTTTACTGGCCAGATATTAAGTAATTAACATCAAACAAACATATTTAGAAAAATTTCATAGTATTATTCTTGTTTACACCTTACTTTAGAAATTACCTAGAATCCTTTTTGGGTGTGGCACCTGACTATTTGGCTTGCTTAGCATGACTATTATTGCTAAAATACAACAAAATTAACTGACCCAACTACTTCTAACTCATGTATACTACAAAGAGGCAATTTTTTTCTTCATCTTTTCAGCATTTGAAAGGCTATTCCTCTCAGTATTCATCTCGGTTCAACGCTTGACCAACCTCGTGCACTATTGTAACGCAATCAAGATTACCTCATGGTCTCCTACTTTTTGCCCCTGCTTTGTTATAAAAACACCCCCACATACTAAGGAGAGGTTACACAGGTCTTCTTCGATGTTTCTTGTAAATTTCAACTGGAAAATGGCTTGCATTGTACTTTCATTCGGGAAGTTTTCTGCTACGAGCGTGGTGGTAATTTGATCGTTACGCTTGCATGGCGTTCAACTGGAAATATGTTTCCGATTCACTGTTTGTAGAATTTCTTCGTTTTAAACCTACTGAAGACTATAACACTTAGCAGGATATGAAGACCAGTAACTGAACTGTGTTGCAACTTTGTATCAGCGACCGTTGTTCACTGAAGGCTGAGATACAGGTTCTCTTGTGGGTAAGTAATGTTTAATTTTACTCATCGAAAGTACTCAACAGATTTGTTTCCGATCACGAAAATTCTTTATTTCTTCATCGCCGTCAGCAATCTTTGAAAACCTTTCTTACTCGATTGTAAACAATGTTATGAACTTTACTCAGACAAATTCTCTTCTTTTGTAGATGCGTTTGGAAGTCGCTAGCCTCATATTTGTAAAGCATGGAGCGCTGTTGGACCTTGAGCGTTACACAAGCACTTTATTGCGACCGTCCTTAGAATTATAATTCTCGCTATTTGGAAAATAAATGTAGAGGACTGTAATTTTGCGTATAGTGTCATTTTTTCGTATTTAATATTTCTGCTCGGTTGAATTTTCTAAAAGGGATTGCTTTGAGGGTGTAATTTTACGTTTTTAACTATTTCATGCAAATTAGCTGTTACGCGTTACATGCTGATTTCGTAACTATTTTCTTGCGTCTTCAAGGTTTTTTTATTCCTTGGTTCTTCCAAATGATAATTCTTTAACATATGACTTAACTACAATCCTTGCTGAAGTAATGTAGAAGGTTTGAACGAAATCCGTCGTTAGCTTGCAAAGATATTGCAAAATATATTTCAGCAACCACTGATGTACATGTGTATCGTGCTACAAGTCTATCATCAAGGTTGAGTAAAATCTGCCTTGTTCATGTTTAAACACTCTTAAAAACCAGACTGCTACAGATAAAAGATTGTCAGTTTCTTCTCTTAATGTCTTCAACTTTTTATTTTTTTCCCGCCTAACACAGGTTGCCCACATCTCGATAACTGTATGAAATGTAATGTAAAACTTTATTTAGACATGGAAAATCATCAGTTACCAGTGAGCTAAAAGTTTAAGACCCATTACAACTGTTTTACATGATTGCTGTGTGGGAACCCTATATATTAGATACCCTCTTAATACCCTGTTTAAACTGCCCAATAGAGCCATTGTTTTTTTAAATCTTGGGGCAAGTTATTCCACAAACAAGCCCTGCTATAACTAAAGCTTAATTTCAGGTAATAAGTATTTGGCTTGGGCAGCGAAAGTTTCCCTTCAAGATTTCTTACAGTGCAGGGCCACACAAGGTTTTTTAACCAATGAGAGACAGATTCATTGACAAAGAATTTCAACTTTTTGGTTTTCAAAGCCAGTGGAATTGAACCCTAAATTTAACTTGGAGGTGGGAACAGATGTGTCAGATCCAAAATTTTATCAATAAATATTTTGAAGCGGCCACATTTGATTTTCTGCCTGTGCACACAGTTTCAGTCAATAAATGATGGCTTTTGATTACCACAGCGGCCTTTTGGCAAACAAATTTGAATTGTTAGTGAAAGATGCTTGAGCGGTTGAAATCCAAAACATATACATGTAAAATCGTAAAGGGTTTGAACCCAGGAGTCATATCATACAGAGCCACACAACATTTTCGGTAGTAATCGGCAAAGAATCGAGAAAATTCCAACGTGGCCATTTGTAACAAAATGAGAATTTAACAGATCGCTTCTGAAATACCCTCGCTTAAATAATTACGAATGATTGTATTTAAATCTTTCGAATCAAAACTTCGAAAACAGCATTTCTTGAACTGAGAACACACAACATTTTCGGTAGTAATTGGCAAGGTATCGAGAAAATTC
>OX419345.1:12942116-12949616 GCA_948470475.1 Galaxea fascicularis
ACTAGCAAGGGAAACTTTTGACTGTACAGGCGCATAAATTTTGTTTGTTTACAATCACGGTTTTCTGCTTAACGATAAAGGTTCATAAACAGGTCGTCAGCAAGCCAAATCAAACATACTACCATGAAAAGCAAGTCAAGGTTAAGACAAAAAATCTTGTGTGACATCGATTATATTATCATAGTTTTGAGGTCGGTGGAAGCCTTATCTTGTTGAGGTGTCCATGTTCAAGACAGCAGTTTGTCTGACGAGTATTAATTTTGGTGAGCACAGTTTCGATCCATTTTTGTGTTGTCCAAGAGTCTGCTTCAGATCGTAGTTAATGCAACGCTAAATAAATATTGCTTAGGGTGTAAATTCCAGATTTGGGTCTCACTTATGGTGTTCGAGGCTAAAAAGCCAGTATTTTTGGTCATAAAGGTCTTGTTTAGGATTGACTACAATGAAATCTAAACTAATTTTTTTAAAAAGTTTAGAAATGGTCATTATTACATTTCAAAGGCCATTTAAAACTATTATAAATTAAAGACACCTTTTAGTTAAAGCCATGGCATCAACAACCACTTCTATAGCCATATCCATGAGTTAACGATAGTGTCACTTTGATTTCAATAACTTCAACTTCTTTATTATTATGCACTATTTACGTCAAATTACAACTAGTTAGTACTATAAATAATTACAACAAAAGTATACTGTACATAATAGAAATCAAAGAACAACAAAAAAGGATATGTGCATGGCAACCAGAGTAGCCACTGGCTTTCGAGCTGGTTGCCACCATGCTAAAGGTAAATGCAGCATTAAGCAAAAAACAAAAATAAAAAAGACACTAAATATTACATTACATCAATCACTAATATAAAGACATAATTTTAAACTAATATGTTTATATCTAGTTATATGATTAAATTGTACAAGTAGGAGTTATAGTTTATTCAGTTATTTTGGGTGGTTAAAAGGTACTGCTTATAATGCTTCTTAAAGGAATTATAAGGTAAACTTTTTAGACAGACAGAAACCGACTCCCAGATTTTTGATGCAGAGAACTGAGACTGTGTTTATTCTGTAAAAGTTTTTCCATGATGCATATCTGGTGTAGTGGTACTGGTGCAGTATTCTTTAGCCATATAATAAATAATTTAGCCATATAATAAATCTTTTATTGACCAAGCTGGTTCGGTCAAGATGGCTGGATATTGGCCTCGTTCTCTTTTTGTGTTTTTATGGACCTTGACCTCGTCTTGGGCCATTAAAACACAAAAAGAGAATGCATATACAACAATTAATTTGTTCTCTTTTTTGTGATGAGGGTTGTTATTAGCAGTTTTGATTGAATTATTTTTCTAGGGTGTCTAGACCAACAGTGGAGGTAGAAGTCTTCAGGCATCGAGAGTTAAAGTGGGTTGAGATGCTGCAGAACTGGGATAAATGGATTGCAAAGAAATTCCCAAAGGTTAGTTTCTTCTGACTTAGATGCAGTATAGATGTGGCTGACACTGGTATCATTGGTGCGTAGGGCCTCTTGAGAGGTTTCCATGACCAATAACAGCCTCCATCCAATCTAAGTTGTGTGAGAGGGCAGACCATACTACTGGGAACTAAGCCTACTCTTTTTATTTATTAGTGTGTGAGTTCTTCAGCCTCATCACCCAGTTTTAAGGGTGGAGGTGAATAATGCAAGGCCTACAGCTTAATTTCACTGCCCGGCAACACTCATCTGACCTGCATGAAGCAGATGTTGAGCACAGCCACTGTGACCTTACCCTAGTTATTGGTCTGGTGTGGGTTTGAACCTGTCACCGTCCACAGTTCAGTGCTACTACCCGAGCTAACTGGGTGACAGTGGTGTATGGTATGAGAAAATATGTACTAAAGGAATAATTGAAATGCAAAAATAAGAAAATGAATACAGTGTACATGTACATTCAATTAAGTTGATCCCTTTCAACTATTCTTGTGCAAGCATACCCCATGAATACCATGTTGATTTGCTAAATAAATTATTTATACCTGAAGGTAAAGGAAAGATGCCGCAAAGGTATTCCATCATCTGTGCGTGGGAGAGCTTGGCAGCATCTCTCAGGAAGTATGGTCCTGAAAAATCAAAATAATGGAAAATTTGAAGTGAGTTGAAGCCTTCCATCGTGCTTGTCTAAGTCAACCTGGATTGAAATCAGTTTCCTTTGTCTCCTAACCCTAATAATTAGAATTCATCAAATATTTTTGCTTGCATGCAGTTAATCTAAATGCAAGAATAATGGGTTCAAACTGAACACCACAATGACCCCATACACTTCCAAAGCACCTGTCATACTTATGAGGACTAATAAAATATTAGGAAGAATGAAATCCTACTGTTTCTGAACCTACTTGAAAGAAATCATATTTTACCTGACCTTACAAAAATGTGTTATCCTGATGATCCCAAAAAATAATGCAACAAGAAGGCTGTCATCCTGTGGTATAGGGATTGCACAGTAAGTGACTCATAAAGAACATTCTAAATTATTTGAATACTACTATTTGTATAGGTAATCACATGATTGCGAGTGCAATTTGAAATAAATAAGTAAATAAGTAAATTTTTCAAACACTAACAAAATTGCACAATCTCGTAGGGCGAGTGCAATTTGTGGTCTTTGAAAAATTTACAAGTGCTTATTTATTCCAAATTGCACAAGAAAAATAATGTGATTACTTGTCAAAAATTTCAGGCAAACAGAAGACAGTTTGTTTTTATCTTGCCTTGTGGGGTCAACATGCTCCACCAACAAGAACCCGATTGGTTCAAAAAATGACAACGGCTTGTTGACATCTTTGCAAAATACAAATTTAACCAAAAATATCCTCTGAGGAAAAAGAACAAGCCGGTTCAAATCAGCCCATTGTTCCAGTTAACTTTCAGAGTTAGGGAGTCACGGAAAATTTTTAAGGGGTCATAAGACACGGGTCTTCCCTAATTTTCTTACTTAACAACTCTGTGTGTCGGGTCAGGGAGCCAGATTTCTCGGGTTTTTGACCCGAGACCCGCCGCTTATCTGGAACACTGCAGCCTATCCAGGCTTGCATGTTTCAAGACCTCAACTTTTTTGCACTGTTATTCGATTCAACTTTCTTAATTCTAAATTATCACTGGCGTCCTTAGCATGCTTTTGTGGATGATTCTGTGTTTGTTTTGTTACGGTTTTTCGCAGTGCCCGTTAATCATTTTTATTGTCAACTTCTTGCACTAATTTCATGTTTCTGCACTCAAAAAAATTCAATGTTTTGTACTGTTTGGGATTAATTGACATGCTCTCTGCCAATCAGAATGCAGAAATTTTTGTATATATAATTATTATTAAAATAAATTTAACAATATATACAGAACCAGCGAACTGTACTTTGCATAAGCATTTCTCGATAAAATTTGAGACACTGATAAAATAATAGTTAACATTTGTATACATACATGTACAGTACCAGGACAACTAAGGTACACAAATTGAGTCATTTTCTCTTTAACTCAATCACAAAATACAGTGGGATGAGCCCTCAAATGTTGATAAAAAATGTCCATTGTGTGTTTTTATTAAAAAAGTAACTGTACATACCAAACCAGCTACCTTATGTGGTACCTGGCCAACAAAAATAATTCATGTACCCTTGTATGGTAATAATTACCTAGTCATTATAAGTTGATTTTACATGCATGAACATTTGTTTTGAAATGTTGTGCTTAAACTTCAATTCTGAGACTTATGATTTTTGTGAAAGAGTGAGCAGAAATCTGGGACAGCAAATCAGTTTTTGAAACTTGTTAGACTGTGATGGACTGGGAGACTGCTTCCACAGCCAGAAGTGATGTTTATTTCTTTTTTGTCTGTTTAATTTCTGCAGGCACTTCTTCAGAATGAGTCCCCAGATTGGGAGAAAGTGATCGAGAAGGACTTGAGCAGAACATTTCCATTTCATGAGCTCTTTTCTGAAAAAGATGGACCGGGGTAAATTGACATCTGGAGCCATGTGCATGTGGCAAGCACATATCAACATGGTTGTCATTATAATACACAAACTTGACAAAACAAGATCTTAATTTCTGTCTAATGAGTAACCTACATCGCATTTTTCAAGTACATTCTGATTCGACATTGCTTGTGTTGATAAAACATTCATGTTACTGAGTAAAACTAATACACTACATGGAAAACCTGATAATCCACTAAGTACAGTGTGTAAAGTGTACAAAACATATGGAATAATGACCATAATAGTCATAAAAGTAAAGACATTACTTACATCTTTGCTTCCTTTCGGGATGTGGCTTCATACAAATTGCATGATGTAATCTCTGTGATGATAATTTTTTGCCCCTGCGCAAATACACCAAAAGCGAGCTTTGTGTCAAACAAAGACGACAATGATGACAGCAACAAAGAAGAGCAGATGACATTTTTAGATTTGGACCTTCCTGTGGAAGCGCCAGTAATTAAACCATATTAAAGTGTCTGAA
Source organism: Galaxea fascicularis (assembly GCA_948470475.1). Taxonomy (NCBI): domain Eukaryota; kingdom Metazoa; phylum Cnidaria; class Anthozoa; order Scleractinia; family Euphylliidae; genus Galaxea; species Galaxea fascicularis. Next base: position 12,946,612 of record OX419345.1, read on the forward strand.
CGTGTTCTTGGATGCATTGCGTATTTGTTTTCTTTCAGGCAGAGGGACTTATTTAACATTTTGAAGGCATATTCAGTATATGACCCAGAAACAGGGTACTGCCAGGTAAGAAACAACAGTAGATTGAAAAAAGTATATTGCCTGTGTATTTTCATTGTGATTATTTTATTATTATAGTACACAGTTGGGTGCCTGAAAAAAAAGCCTTTAGTGACATCTGAATTGCCATAATAATAATAATAATAATAATAGTAATAGTAATAATAATAAGTCTCAAATCGTTCTGGCCAAACACAAGTGCTCTCTATATTAATTATTGGGAAGACTGTAAATCAAATAAACTCTAAATCAAATCAAATCAAATGAAGTGTTGGTTTTTGAGGAGAGGGGAAAATGGGAGTACCCGGAGAAAAACCTCTCGGAGCAGAGTAGAGAACCAACAAACTCAGCCCACTTATGACACCGAGTGCAGGAATTGAACCTGGGATGCATTGATGGAAAGCAAACATGCTCTCACCACTGCGCCAACCCATTTTCTCTTTGGCTTCCAAATTAGCTTTTGTTTGCTTGTGAATCATAAGGGGACATTACATCAAAAGTCACTCAGGGTCTTATTCCCAACACCCCTTGATGCTTATTTAGATGCATTTAGCCAAGAGAAATGTACTTGGTTGCAAGAATTAGCTTGCTACTTAGATTCAAATAAGATTTAGTACAGAAATATCATCTACATTTATTTCCACTTTTTCACAATAATAACCCTGTGAAAATTATGTCAACTAGTTATCAAGGGCCCGTTTTTAGCTCCAAAATGAATTTGGAGGCTTCCAATATTGTTATTGTCATCCTTATGACATAAAGTATTCACAATCCTACCTTATCAATATGAATAAGTCAAAGTTGTTGAGCTTAGAAGGTTTGTGCATGAGCATCCTTGAGTGTGAATTCAGGCCAACTAGGAATGTTCTCTCACTGCTTGAATACACAGACTACTACGTTCAACTTGTTAATTTTGTGGATGTTTTAATGTTTTGCAGGCAATGGCTCCAGTAGCAGCTGTTCTTCTTATGCACATGACAGCAGAGGTTAGAGATGTGATTTTACCTTTAATTTATTGAATGCTTGGTGATTTTTGCAGATTTGCTTGCTTATGACAAGCACTGCCAGCAACTTTCCAGGCTCTCAGGTTCAAACAGTGTAAACAAGATGGAACAACATGTTGAGGAAGACAAACCTAATGGTTTTATCAGCCATAACATTGAAGTACACGGTCAAAGCCTTGTACTGATTGAGGGACTTTTACAGCTGTAACACTGTCACTTATTAGTAACACCTGTGACAGGTGTTACGGCTTACAGGTTCAACTGAGAACCTTGACTTTGCTGAATATTGAGTCGATAATCAATACATTATTGTGATGACACACAATACAGCTCTTAACTATAGACTGATGGCTTCTGCTTAATATGTTGTTCCTGTTTCAGTATAATATAGTATCACCAGTTGTAATACCCTTAAGACAAAATGTACACAGAAGATTGTATGTTACTTAGTATCTGTTTGATGATTGAAGCATCTTTCTCTTGTAGGAAGCATTCTGGTGTTTGGTGATGATCTGTGATAGGTACATTCCTGGTTACTACAGTCCCAAACTAGTAAGTTAGATCACAGCTTATTATTATTATTATTATTATTATTATTATTATTATTATTATTATTATTATTATTCACATCTGCAAGGTTCTTCATAATCCGCAAGGTTCTTCATATCCGCAGTTCACATAATTATGATTTCTTTCATATGCCTTGTTCACTTACATATCTTTCATGGGAACATATGAACCCAAAATTGACCAGCTCCCAACGCTAGTGGCTTCATAGCTCAGTTGGTAGAGCATTGCACTGGAATTGTGAGGTCATGGGTTCAAGCCCTGTTGAAGTCCTGAATTTTTTCAGGCTTCTTTACGCAATTGCAAAAATTGCAATCACAACTGTGACTATCATTCCTCATTTGATTTCATATCCGCAGTTCACATTATGATTTCTTTCATATGCATTGTTCACTTACATATCTTTCACGGGAACATATGAACCAAAAATTGACCAGCTCCCAACATCAGTGGCTTCATAGCTCAGTTGGTAGAGCATTGCTCTGGAATCGCGAGGTCATGGGTTCAAGCCCTGTTGAAGTCCTGAATTTTTTCAGGCTTCTTTATGCAATTGCAAAAATTGCGATCACAACTGCAACGATCATTCTTCATTTGATTTCATATCTGCAGTTCACATATGATTTCTTTCACGGGAACATATGAACCCAAAATTGACCAGCTCTCAATGTCAGTGGCTTCACAGCTCAGATGGTAGAGCATCGCACTGGAATTGCAAGGTCACGGGTTCAAGCCCTGTTGAAGTCCTGAATTTTTGTTTTCAGGCTTCTTTATGCAATTGCAAAAATTGCGATCATGACTGCAATGATCATTCTTCATTTGATTTTGACAACATATTACCTCACTAACCTTGCAATTAATTGGCAACCCAGCCGTGAGCCCCATGTGCCCCCTGCTTCCTTTTGGCACCCATCACACTGGGGCCATAGGGATTTGTTGAAGAAGGAAAAATGTGACCCTTCACGCGATAAGGGGGCTTATGAAATTTCACGATGATGCCGATTTCACGGCGGACAACCGTGAAATTATATAAAGCAAGCTGAAATTCCGTGAAATTCCTTTAAGACAGCGTGAACTCAGCGTGAAAATTTTTCATACCATCGTGAACTAGTTCACGCCGGGTAGTGAAATATTTCACGCCGTGAAATAATTCACGCTGTGGAAAAAAAAGTCCCCCTCAAAATTAATTAATTTTATTATCAATACATACGTTGGGTTTGGATTTCTGGCAGATTTCGAGTGTGAAAGAACCATTGACGTGAACCTTTTGATGCTCATTAATTTTTGTTTACTATAACAAGTGAAGAAACATGTACGTCAGCGAATAGTTTTTGCAAG
>OX419345.1:12954616-12967116 GCA_948470475.1 Galaxea fascicularis
AACAAACTCGTAGTCATAAATAATCAGATGATGATCTCAATTCAGCAGTTTCTACCTATACACTTTTACAGTTCTCTACTGATAAGAACCTAACTTAAAATTTTAGACTTAATAGGTTCTAATGTGGAGGGGGCTTAAAATGAAAATTTTAGCCTAACAGCTTCTTAAAACCCAGGTTCTTATATTACCGGTATGTGGGTTTTTACTGTACTGAAGGAACAAACCACACTAAAGCATCAAAATTAATTATCCTTAGTTAATGGCTTAAATTTTTAATACAAAAATTTCATGTATGACATGTGTTGACTAAGGTAAAGATCACGGCATGGACAGGGAAATTCAGTGTAGGGCAACATTTTTAAGTTCAACGCAAAATTTCAGCCAGTTTTGAGCAAAAATAATAAAAAAAACAGCCTAAAATTCAACATAGGCAGTTTATGCCCCCAGCCCTTCAATTATTTTACAACCCCACTGCATTCAGGATACATAACACGTTGTAGGTAACATAAATTACTTTAATGTTTATTAGTTTATTGAATACTATTTTTGTAGTTGTTTTATTTGGCTGAGTGAGGATGCCAATCTTGTTGGATAGTGGCTGCAACTTTGTGTCAACACATTGCATCAGCATATGGCCAGTTAAAAAGAGTTCTGTATAATTTACTGCCAGTTGGTCCTGACTTACAATGTTTCATTTGTTAGGTGTCCAGCTTCTGTTAGAATATTACAGCTTCTTTAATCTGCTTTGACAAATTAATTTCCAAACACAATATTATAGACCACTTTCATAATGGCCGCCGATAATATTATTCTTTTGTATCTATGTTAATTAGACTTACTGGCCTCATTTTAGTGCAAACATTCTTTTGTATTTCGCACATAGCAGCGAGGTTAGAAAGGCTTATCAGCATTAAAACAAAAGAATATTTTATTTGGCCGCCATTATGAAAGAGGTCTATTGACCTGCTACTGAAATCCACAAAATTATAAATATAAAATTGAGTCATTTGTTTTAATTTTGCATTTAAAACAGAAACCTTCCTTTTGCTACTGTACTTCGTGTGTGGGACATGTTCTTCTGCGAAGGTTTGTTCACTGTTTAATTATTAGCACCCATACTTCAGGTTGCTAGACTCGAAAATAGCTAGTGATTGGAAATGTTTGAAAAAAGCATCTGATAGCCTCTTATAATATTCTAAAAAGCTTATATAGTTATCAGAGGATGTGCAGGTGCTGTCAGAATAGTAATCAAAGAATGGTCATATCATTTCATTAAAAACAGTACAGAATCTTGTTGGCCCGTGCAAGGGTAATTAAGTGCCATGGTACTTAAGTTGCATGCAAGTGTTTTGTGCAAACATCATTATCATAATCATCACCTGTTAATACTTATCAGTGCAGAAAGTGCACAGCTGTTATAGAGATAGATTGGCTTAGGGTTTATAAATGAGTTTGCGTAAATGTCTGATCATTACACAAGTAACCTCATGGCTCTCCTGCCTTCTCTGGAAAGGATATTCTGGCTTCAGTAAAGAAAAACCATTCAGAATCAACTTAGGGCTAATAATGTTTCTTTAAAGTAGAACATGGTCCTCAAGAAGCAAGAAGGGGTTTCGTGTGTTGCTTCAAAGTTCAATCTCAGTCAACACACACAACTCGGTGCCTTCTTTCTTGCACACTTGAATGTTTGAGAGTTTTGCCAATCACAGTGAACACATGTCACTTGGAGGGTGAAGGGATATAATATGAACTTGAGCATTGAGAATCAAAGTGTCCCATCTAAGCTGCAGGTAGTGATTCATTGAAGCAGTTCTTGTTCTTAATTAGCAAATGTTATAGTAATCATTGTTTTCCAAATGCAAGTAACTCTAAAAAGATGATACCATTGATCTCCGTAAAGGAGCAATCAGTCAATCGGACAAAGTTATTGGGAGAAATGGCTAATGATAACACTTTCTTTTCCCAGGGATAAAAGTTCTTTTCAGAACCACTTTAGCAATGATGAAAGTAGCTCTTACTCCAAAGGACCTTCCACGCTGTCAAGGGTATGTACATATGTGTCTTACACATTGTATCATCAATTAATGATAAGTGCAGAGTGCAGCTGAGTATCATAACAGCAAAACCCAAGGCAAGCCATACACTGTATCTCTAGTCATTCAAAACCGATGTAAACATTATTAACAATAATTGTTTGCGCCAGTTTTGTTTCAAGTGTGGGAAAACACATGAAAGCAAGTTGCTGTTGGTTTAGGTTTCACTGTTTTAGTGTAAACTGTTTGTTTTTTTAGTAATCTTTCATCATTAATAATGAACTAAAATCATTATAGACATTACCCCTTTGTCTCCTGGACATTTTGAAGTAACTGTATAAAAATTTTGTATAACATCATTGCAGTCCATACTTAGTCTTAGTAATGTTTTGTCCACAGGTTGTTTGAAACAAATCAGAGACTGAGGCACTTACCAATGAAATTAATGCAAGAAGATTCCCTCGTACCTGTGGTAAGGTCATTTATCTGCTCCATTGCATTGGACAAATACAAACCCGTGTGATATCCCTAAAGGTCGGGACACACGAGGGGACTAGTCCCTTGAAGAGTTTACATGAAGGGACTGGTTGCAGGGACTAGTCCCATCGTGTGTGCCGACGAAGAGTTTTGAGGGACTAGTCGCAGGGACCAAATTTTGGTCCCTGCGACTAGATTTTTTGTCAAAAATGACTAGTTCACACGATGGGACTTGTCCCCGCGACTTGTTTCAGGGACTAGTCGCAGGGACTAGTCCCCTCGTGTGTGCCGACCTTAAAAAGTGTGGGTGGTTAAGTAGCAGAAGCAGTAGCAACAGATGCCTCAGTGGTAGTATTACTATTGGGTAGTCATAATTGTAGCACATGTAGTGGTCATGCTGCAGGGTTGTCACTAGGATTTTAAGGTGGATGAATTGGTTGAAGTACATGGCTACAGATCATTAAAAAATCTTCAAATTTACAACCTTGTAGATGTGATTTCCTACATTCTGGGGCAAAGGTAGCTGGTGCTATTGGTCTGACAGTCAGCAGAAATCTGTGGTGGTTTCAGTCACCCTAATTGAGCAGTGGTAGTTGCTAGGGTAGTCACTGTTGTGACTGGTTGTACCAGTGGTAGTGGAGGCAGATTTGGTACTTTGGTTACTTAAAGAAACTGGGCATAAATCATCCAAGATCTCAAACCAATGAGGCAAACTGGAGAAAAAGAATGCAATTGTTGTGGCAAGTTTATACAGAGTTCATTAATAATTAATATTTTCTTTTGTTTTTTACCAGTCCCTAAGTTTGAAGCTTTCCATGAAAGATTATAGACGGGAACATGAGCACCAGATGTCTAAGCGACCAAAAGGAAACACAAGCGAACCCAGCTGACAGTGAGGACGAATGAACAAATGAAAGAAATTTGGTCTACTAGACAATTTATATGGGACAAGAAGAGGAGAAATTTATGACGGGTCATTTCCTAGATGAATGATAATTATTATAAAATGTTTTGAAATCCCTGCCATCTTGTTTTAAAACCAAAAAAATCTTTGTTTACTCAGTGCTCCAAATAATGATTTGTAAGTAGTGTTGTATAAATTTATCAAGCCAAACAAATGTGAAGATCTGGAGTTTTGTCAGCTTGAAATTCTGCTGAACAGTGTTTTCAATTATTTTAAAATTAATGGTTTCCACTGACAGAATATGATCATATTTAATAAAATGATGTAAATATGATTAGTGTAAAAATGCCAGCTCAATAATACAGGAGATGGATCCTAAGATCTTAAAAGTTTCTGGGGTAATTGCATGCTGTACACATTGTGTTCAATTAGACAGGAAAGGGAGCAAGTTTAAGAAACTAAAAACTTACTGGATGTTCAAGCATACCACTAAGATTAATTTGAAGCATACGTGGTTAATGGAATTTTGCAAGTTTTTATAATCAGCTTAGAATATTTTTGGTATAAGCAAGCTGTTGTACTAAAAAAACAGTAAAACTGTACACGAGTTAGAAAATCTTACACTGATGTTTAAAGAGTATTTAAATCACAATGGCATTACATAGCAATTGAGATTTATTAGTTAAATAGTTTTAATAGTGAAATGTTTTAAATTTTTGTCACTTGGAAAAATGGCATTGCTAATAAAGACTTGATAGTTGTAGTTTGTAACCTTTTTACTATCACATTCACTGGGTAATGCCAAAATGGCTTATTTGAGCAGTGGTTTCAACATTTTTAAGGTATGAATCAAATGGTAAATGCGAGGTGAAACATTTTGTTGGGATTCTATTCACATTAACCAACATGAACATGTTTTTTCGCCTGTTTTTATGGTTTCAAGTGGATTTTCTACTGTGCTTACAATCTCCTTTTCACCAAGATTTGTCAGTTATCACCTGCATCTTGGTCAATAACTTGTGCAATTTATGTGCAATCTTTTAGTTAGGGGCAGTTATTATGATGCTGACAAAGTTTCTCTTGCATGGCTCAAGAAATAATAATTATCTTGAGGCCTGTATATGTATCTAAGTACCCAAAAAACATGATAGAGAATGGTATTCTAAATTTTGTCTTAAAATGAAAACACTCGCGCAGTCATTGTCTTCCAAATACTGAGCAATTGATCAGGGAAGTTAATACTTAACTACAGGTATAGTGTTGCTAAGAAATATATATTTTTTTAAAAGAACTTGTGCTGTTTTTGGTGAAAATAATGAGAGTTTGCAAAACGCTTGCTCCCAGGGTCTCTCCCCTTCCCTTTGAACAAGCTGGTAATGGTTAGGTTTCAAATAATCTTCACACATGCACATTTAAGAAGTTAATGGCAAAGCCATCTTGACTGTAAAGTTTTGAGCCACACAATGTGGTAGGCTTCACGACTGCTACAAAATTGTTTGTTACAACGATGACTCTACGATGGACAAGGTAACCTGCAACATCAAGGTCTCAACAAGGGTGTTCACAACTAACAGCCTTTGATGTCCCACAAATTTGCCTGAGCTTTCATAGGGTGCTTACCATTGGTCAGGACTGGCCAGCTGGACTGGTCATTTTGGAAATGAAATAGGCTTCTTTGATAGCTGTTGCTAAAAACCTATCATACTATGTTCTCTTTACAAATAGACTGGTCTGACCAGCCAGTTCTGACTAATGGAAAGCGCCAAAAATGGATGAAATTTGATGACTCTGACCCCAAATTTTGCATCAATTTTGTATTCAAAATAATTTCCATTTTATTTTGTTTATAACATGTCCAAATTTTTGCATGCACACACACTTGTGACACATAATTCCAAATTGCATGAGAGTGTGTCCATTAGAGAGAATGCACTTGATTCAACCAATCACAGCATGTGTAATTTGAACAATAAAATATCTTAACCACTGAAATCTATGTATTTGAGAAATGTGGCTGAACAGCTTAAATGTGCAAGTTTGCATTTTCAAGACAATTATATGGTAGTTATTTTATGCTAGCCCCCCTCATGCAACCTTCGATAAGGTTTTTTTTCTCTTTTTTTGGCCACTAGCCATGAGTTATCAGGCCAGCAAAGAACCGAGGACTTCTTTGCAGCAATACTCGGAAGTCAACAAGTGCACACCTCACAAGGTTATTAATAAATGAGACAAAGATGACAAAATGTATCAAAATTTAAACCAACAAATGCTTTATTTGCTTTTGCAAAATTTTTTAACACAACAGAGGATGCCCTGGCATGCCTCCCTCTGTTGCTGGATGTTGTCAGTTCACAAATAGTACAGTATAAGCAATAGCAGCAAGGAAAAATCTGTTTAAGGCAGGCAAACATAACTTGTGGCTTACTGTGGGAAGGTTCCTTGAAGAGAGAAATGAGACAATACTTGTTAGACAAATGCACTATCAGAAGCCCTACCCCGCCCCTGCCAAGGGGAACAGCTCCTTACTCTTCACATGTGTGGCCAGAAGGGTCCAGATTTGTCTAAATACCAAAAATTTTCATTCTCATCTCTTGGTCCATGACCTCATCTTATTAAACTGGGCAACACAATAGGTGGGAACTTAAAGTAGAGGACAAATTATTGTTTGCAATTCTGCAATATTAGAAACGTGTTGAAAATAAGGTGAAAATACTACCAACTGAGGAACCTTAAATCATCTTAAGAACCTTTGGCTGAAATGGAACACTTTCACTTGGTTTTGAGGTGAATTAAAACTGACTAAATTTGCAAGTACAAAGCACTTATTAATCTTAAATCAGCAGAAAGGTGTGTTAAAATATTCAACATAAAATATGGAATGTTGTTAACCTACTCCCTCAAGTCTATAGATTTTGAAAACAAGCTTTCAAACAACTTGAATTTGAAACCAGATGATGAATGACATCTAAGCAAGCAGACAAATGGCCTACCTGGCATGAAGGAACCAGCAGAAGTGGGAACATTAGTAGGGATGTACATCAGTGACGATGGCGTAAACTGGGGTTGGCCAGGTGTTACCTGCCCCTGGTGAGGTCCTCCAGCTTGGGGCTGGCCTGGGATCTGTGGAACAGGGCTAGCAAAAACAAATTGTCCCTGTTGTGATGGACTGGGTTGAGGCTGACCAGGTGGTGTGGCAGCACCTGGCAAAGCTGACACATTACCAGCAACTGAGGAAAAAAAGAGACTTGCACAGGTGTTCTTTGTTTTGTGTTAGTACAAACACTGTGTATGTACCCTAACAAACCTCCTAGAAATAACCTATTGAGTAGTAAACTAACAGAGAAATTGCCAGCCAATGGGGATTAGACTCACCATAAACTGGCACGTGAGATCCATCCTGGTATGTCTGTGACATGGGAACAGTGGCACCACCTGCTGGGGATGACACCTACAGGAAAATATTCCAACAGAGAAGTTAATCTCTTGCCCTCTGATTAACATTTACCTTATGAAATGTTTATGATTTTTAAACATGCAACTGTTTCTCTGGATATCCTTTTAAAGGCCATTGTCATGGGAAGCTTGCTGTCTTTTGATCAGTTGCCCAGATATTTATAAATGTTCCTTTCCTCAAATATGAAATTCCCCCTCCTGCACCAACAAGGTGTCATGTGACTTACCCAAAACAAACACAACCCAATAAATTTTAATGGATCATCCAACATGGGAAGAACTTAACAAGTTTATAGACTCTAATGGTGTAATGTTGATGGGATGATCCTCAGAAGCGTGGACCGACCATTTAAACACTACAAAAGGACTTCACCATGTGCTAACTGCTTAGCTGCGAGAGTAACTAGGTGTTACTATGGATAAAATTCTAGAAAGTGAGAACTCACCGGAGCGATAAATCTGGGGGGTGCATGTCCAGCAGGCACAACATACTGTGGAGAAATCAGATTAGACATCACACAAGGGTAGCAACTAAGAACTATACACTGAAAGCTGATCCCTTTCTGTAGTTATGGTAAAACAGGTGATGGTTTGTAAAGATAAGGGAAAAGTTTGAAAGCAAGAGGTGCATGCTTTTCTCAAAATATAAGTTTTGGGATCTTTAAAACTTTCAATAGGCTCAAGGCCATCACCATAACTTAATGGGTTGCAATAATGGCTTTCATCTTCATCAATGACTTTGATGTGGTTTGTGATGCTTCCTCTGTTTCCTTGGGTGATGGGGTTGAATGGTTAACGCAGAGACAACCACATCTTTTGCAATAATTACAGTTTTACAAAAACAAGTTTTGTTTTTGTAACAAAACATTTGACAGACCTGTTGCACCACCTGCTGCGGCACCATTCCAGCAGGTGACTGCACATAAGCGACTTGTGGTGGCGGCATGTGGTAAACCTGTTGAGGGTAGGTGCTTCCTGGGGTAATGATTGGGCTTCCTGTGGCTGCAGCTGCTGTGATAAACGGTGATGAGTCACCCTGTTCACGGCCAACATAGGACTGGCTTCGGGCTGCAGGCAGAGAAGGTCACATCAGTAAGGTAAAACAATATTTCGAAAGGAAAACCAAAGAGGAAAGTGAGGAGGGGTTCAAAAGCTGCATTCTGGAACAAAGAAATATTAAGAAAATATGTTTTGGTTAACATACAACATAGTGGTGGGCAGATGATCGATTGTAATCGAAAGTTGATCGAAAAGTTCAAGTGACGCGACAATCAATTATGCTTTTTTCATAATCGATTGTCGCAGAAAAATTAACAATTTATTGGGGACACATAAAAGTATTAAAATCAAGAAAAATGTATGTTTAATATCTTGGTGTGAGTTGCCTTTTTTCGTGGACTCCTAACTTCTAAGTCATAACAGCAGATATAATCTAAGAATGTGTTTACCTGTGCATACCCTACACGCTGTCACTTTGACTTCTATGTAGGTCAAAACTACATGGAATGCTTACTGGCAGATATTTTTTATTATAATCAATGATCGATCGGTGGGGCAATCCAATTATTTCTGATGATCGATTGTGAAATCTCAACCGATTCCTACCACTAATGCAACACTGCCTGGTTAAAAATCATTTTCCACAAAAAGAGAACTTCATTTAACTCATTTTTGCATAGGTCTTTCTTAAGGATGTTTTTGAATAACTTTCCAATATTTGGACTAGTCAATGGCGAAAATGAAACAAGTCTAGGAGAACTCAAACAGCATCAACTTATCCTCATTCTTGTCAAGCCTTTTAAACCCCAGCAAAGACTAGAACCCTAATTTCTCCTCACAATATGACTTGATCAAACAGATCAGGTTATGAGAATGAAGGAAATGATCATCACAGTTGAAGTGTCTTGATGATTAGAAAAATTCTTGATACTAGTATCATAAGAACTATCTATAAACAGACCACAGGGGAGAATATGCATGTTGATATAATAGTATAATGGGTTACAACAGAATAAAACAATGAAGAACACAAAGCATGATACTAAAACTAACGTTTGTTAAAAGGTTGTTTGCCTCTGTACATGGGAAACTGTTGTGGTGCAACCATCATCAGCTGTTGAGGGGGAAATGGAGCACCAGGGACTGCAGGAGGCCGCATTGACGTTGGAGAAAATGGTTGTGTGGCAACCACTGGGAGATACTGGGCTGGCTGAGGAGAGGGAGAAGGCTTCTGAAAACAGAAAACACTTTAACTATCAGTTATGCAATACTGCTGGAGTGGACTGCAATGTTTCTCTTCCCCTTACCCTGTTACACACACATTGACAATAGTAGTAACCCTACAAAGACATGTACTGTTTCTCACAATGACATTATTCAGGACAAATCATTCATACAGCAAAATAAAGTGATAATTTATTAAATTAGACCTTTATGGTGTTAGTCACTTATCTTATCACTGAACGTTTCACATTTCATTTTACACTGTGTAATCATTCAAAGAATCACAGATCACATCACTTTGTTATTCCCAATACAGCTGAGGCTCTTAAGTTGGTTTCTCAGATTTACATTCCCTTCTCCTCTTATCTAGCACAGAGTTCAAATTTAGTTAAATGTCAATTTAACAAACTTGGCCACCACGAGCTTAGTGCATCTGGCCAGTGGTCAATCTCACAAGTGCAGGCTCACATGGATCCTTGTGTTCCAGTGCAGTTTTTCAAGCATCCTCACCCACCCCACCCTCTTTGTGTTTTCATTCCACTGATCTAATCAGTGTTGATGGGTGCCTGGAATGAGGGTTGGCTGGACACAGTGGAAGCCCCTGGATATCCCAGACACCCACCTTCCACTATGCTATTCTCACTTCACATACAGGGGCTGGGTTGGTAGGTGCATGCGTAGTAGTCGCTACAACATTCTCGTGGCATTTTTGTCATACCAGCATGAGGAGTGGTGCCCTAATTGTAATTGTAGTTGTAATTGGCCGCTCCCCTTGGGGCTTTTCAGGACCAATTGGGTGAGATCAGATGTCAGCTTGTAAAGGCGCCTATGGCTGCCGCTATCAGTCCATATTTGATCTCACCCACCCACCCAACCCATGCATAAGAAGATAGACCACCACCCCGGGAACTATGTCCCCTACTTTTTTTTGACAAGTCCCCTGCTGACCATGTAACACTGAAGATGCATGAGACGGGGCCTACGGTTTATAGTCCTTATCCGAGAAGACTTGAACGTCTAACCACTTGAAGGTATAATTACAAAGGCAGCACATTCTCCTCAGTTATTTTAAGACCCTGAGTGTTGGTTCGGTCTGGGGCTCAAACCCTCGACTTCCCGCACAGCAGACTGGCACCCTACCAGCTGAGCTAACCAGGTGGCATTCGTTTTAGCATTCCTGATCCCCCCCCCCCCCCTTATGTTTTTTTCTTTTCCATTGATTTCCCAGTGTGACTGGTGCCTGCCTTTAAGATTTCCCAGCATGGGGGCTCATGGCTGGGTTGGGGTGTTGTGCCAACCATGGGGTCGTTATTCAATCTAGGGGCTGGCTGCCAAAAGTGGAAGTCCCTGGATATCCCAGGCACTCAACCTCCACTAAGCAATGCAGATGTTAAACTAAACACAGCAATAAGAGAACCAGCTGACAAAGATCTGCCTACTTTTTCTTTGGGATTGGAGTTTTTAACTCCTGAAAACCAAAGAAAAGGAGAAAAGAGAACAAGCTTGGCTGTCTCACATTTCACAAGTCTAAGTGAGTCAGAGATGAAAAATAATTATCTTTGCAGAAAGACAGTCTGGAAGAACCAAACAAATAACAAACTGGCCTGTTGGAACATTCAGAGAGGTAGATACTTCCATTTCAAATGTCTTTAAGAGTTGGAAGCATAGCGAAATGTTTTTCAGAAACAAAATAAACGATACATTGAAGCATAACAGAGGGAATTTCTCTTTATACATTTAAAACAATCGGTTCATAAGTCAGCTGTGTTCATCAAGATATGAAGCACTTGAGAAGTTTGGAGAGCACTCAAGAAGCTAGAGTTGCTCTCGGCTACACGTCAAGCAACTCATACGCATCTTTCATGCTCTCCAAACTTACCGCGTGCTTCATATCTTGATGAATGCACACTGATCCATTAACCAATATTGTTAATTGATATTACTGTAGTTGCTTCACTGTTTTACATACCTGGTTCTTTGGGGGAAATTTGAATTCTTTGGCCAATGGATTCAGTTTTGATGTTGACAAAATGCTAAAAAAGACAAGAAGATTGACACCTTTGTGAACTTGAAAATGATCTTCAGAGGCTAACAACAGCACCTACTAAAAATGACAGTGTTTTTTGGTATCTGAAATATCCCATTTTGAATCTCAAACTGCTGGAGAGTGCATCTCCAAGAGCCAAAATTTGTGAATCAAATACCAGATTCGCCAATCACATACCATGCTCAAATTCTGGGGGGAATAAGGATCTGTAACTTACAGTATATGGACTGAGAAAAAATGTTAGTAAAATATTTTATATTGCATCTCTGAGTTTAATAGGGTCTGCTGGAAAGGAAACTAGTTGAAGTCAGACTTCTTTCAAATTTATCAAGCTGAATATGACCTCCACAATTGACTAATCACAGCATGCGTACTAACTGAGAGATACAATAGTACAGCTTACATGTACATAACCACATTGAGTGTTAGCTTGAAACTCTGAGGGGATTAAATACCTATCTTCCGGAGTTTGTGGTGCTTTGTTTTCTTCTGTTTTCACAGCTTCAGGAGGAGGTGTCTCTGAAATTCACATTATAACAGATAGCACTGAGCATACAAATTGCCGTAATTTAATATTTTATAACGTTTGATATAATTATATTGGTAATTAAGGTATCTGCCCAGGCAAAATTAAAGTTTTATTTTTCAACCATGCTTTGCTATCTTGTTCGTCGGTGCCCCTATTTTGCAGAAACAGATTTTTTGTCAAAACACCTTTGAGGAAACGAGAAACTCTGAAGATGAAATTTGTGCATTTACCGGTCGCTAGGCTGTGAAATCATTTTTCTGCTTTTTCCTTTACTTTTTTGTGCAATTAGCTTCTTTGTAGGTTGTTTTCATCTTTCGTGTGCTGTTTATCTTTGTACATGCAGGGTTTGACATTAGCATTTGCGCGCTCGCCCATGCAAGTGTCTAAAGTATTGGGCAAGTGCAAATCATCGATCACTCGCCCCTTTGGCGAGTGCGATTTATGTTGCCAAGAAATTATTTAAATAACAAATTGCAAAATAATTACATGCCATTTTGCCAAGAAAATCCCTAAACATAAACTTTCCTTAAATTAAATTGAAGAAAAATCTCAGTCTTAATATTTTAAATTATGATTGGCTTGAACAACATTCTAAGCACAAAGGGCGTCCAAATCGCCAAAACGGCCACTTTCGAATTACCTAATGTGTGAAGCACTTTAGAATGTTTCATATTTTTAGTACTATACAAATTTATTATTATTATTATTATTATTATTATTATTATGATTGCAGTAAAAAACGTCCGTATGCCATATACAATAACAACAACATAAGGCGCTGCAGCGTAGCCCTTGCGCTAACGGGTGAATAAAATAGAAACAATCTAAATAATT
>OX419345.1:12972116-13007116 GCA_948470475.1 Galaxea fascicularis
TTGCGTTTGGCTAAGCGTTTGTATTATGAGAAGAAATTGCAAGATGTTAAATCAAATACCCATGCCACTTGGAAAATTCTAAATGAAGTCTTAAATAGAAAAAAGTCAAAACCTCAAGTAAATACAGTGTTTAAATCCGATAATCTAGAAATCTCTGATCCAATAGAAGTCGCAAATAGGTTTTCCAGTTACTTCTCCAATATTGGTCCTAACCTTGCAAGAGAAATTCAGTCTCCTTCGTGTTCACATAAAGACTTTTTATCCGGAACCTTCCAGGAATCAATCTTCTTTAACCCAACAACAACAGATGAAATTATTACCATTGCCCAATCTTTTGCCTCCGGAAAGGCGGCTGGCTATGATAGTATCCCAATGTCTATAATTAAAGAATCCATCCAAATTATTTCAGAACCCCTGGCTCACATTATGAATTTGTCAATTGCTTATGGTATTGTACCAGATCAAATGAAAATAGCTCGAGTAATACCTCTGTTTAAAGCTGATGACCCGTCATTGTTCACCAACTATAGGCCTATCTCGATCTTAACTAGCTTTTCTAAATTCCTAGAGAGAATCATCTACAATCGCATACTTGACTATTTGACTAATTTACATATTCTCTGTGATAACCAGTTCGGTTTTAGGAAAAATCATTCTACCATGCTTGCTTTGATTGATTTGCACGATAAAATTTCATCTGCATTGGATAACGGTGAATTAGCGGTTGGCGTCTTCTTAGACCTCTCGAAAGCTTTTGACACAGTTGATCATTCTATCTTATTTGATAAACTTGAACACTATGGCATACGTGGCTTGGCCTTGAAATTGATAAAGAGCTATTTTTCAAACAGACTTCAATTTGTTGAATACAACGGTCATGTTTCTTCACGTACCAACATTTCATGTGGTGTCCCACAGGGCTCCATTTTAGGACCTTTATTTTTTCTGCTTTACATCAATGATATAAACAACGCATCTAAAATATTACAGTTGATCTTATTTGCTGACGATACCAACGTTTTTCTGTCCCATAAGGATGCAGATTGCCTAGCTAACATATTGAATACTGAGCTTAATAAGTTGTCAAATTGGTTTAGAGTTAACAAGCTCTCATTAAACCTGAAAAAAACTAAATTTATGGTATTTAAACCAAGTCAAAAATGTGTAAGTTATGATATTCAACTTTTAATAAATGATTATAAACTTGATCAGGTAAAAGAAACAGTTTTCTTGGGAGTAATCCTTGATGAAAATTTAAATTGGAAGTCCGAAATCAGTTTTCTTGGGAGTAATCCTTGATGAAAATTTAAATTGGAAGTCCGAAATCTCGCATGTGGCTAACAAAGTCTCAAAGTCTATCGGAATAACTCGCAAATCTAATTTCTACTTGTCGACAAAATCTCTACGAACTTTATATTTTTCAATTGTCTACCCATACTTTTTTTACTGCAACTTAGTTTGGACCTCCACTTACAAATCTAACCTTGTTCGTCTTGAAATTCTTCAGAAGCGAGTGGTGAGAACTATAGCTAAAACCCATTTCTATGCACATACTGATCCAATCTTTAGAAACCTTGGTATTTTAAAATTCCATGACATACACCTACTACAATTAGGTTTATTCATGTACTCTTACCAGAACCGTGCCCTTCCTTTAAAATTTGACTGTAAATTCACCTTACAGAAAGAAATTCATTCGTATCATACAAGAAACTCTCATTTATATCGCTTGCCTTTTTGTCGAACTAACATCAAACAATTTTCCGTTTTTTACCAAGGACCTAAATTTTACAACTCCTTGAGTACCGAAATCGTCAACTCGTCCTCTTCTGTCTCCTTTAAAATAGCACTTAAGGCGTTTTTCTGCAATAACTACTGGTAGTTTTCTTATAAATGTGTTTAAGTATTAACTTTTTTGCAGGTTTTCGTTTTTTTTTTTTTTCGTATCGTATCCTTCCGTTTGACATTGTAATTGTATGTAATTCTAATTGTAGTTGTATCCGTCGTCATATTCTTCTTTTCGATTTCATCTTGTAAAACAGTAACTGAGGAGACCTAATTAATATAAGCTTCATAGTTTCCTTTAGGTCTCCTCGCCATTGTTAAATCTATTCTTTCTGTTTTTTTATTATTTTTCATTATATTTGTTGTATGGCAAAATAGATAAATAAATAGATAAATAAAGACTGGTGGAGACTAAATGTAACTAAGCATAGAGGTACAAACACCCAAAATTTACTCACCTTAAACTTAGAATGAAAGTCCTTCAGATCTACAAGTGAAACATCAGAATAATATTCTAAGTAAGTAATACACATACATAGGGAAGTCAGTGTAGATGAATGCCAAGAGTGCTGGACTTAGGTTCAAGTCCCACTCTGGCTCAGTCACACTTGTAAATGGCCAACTGGTGCACCTCCTGCCAATTGGGTTAATTAATCCTGTTATGTTCATTCAAATTATTTGTTTCATGTACTTATTCAGTATGCCACAATGTAAACTCCTAGGTCACCAGTAATTGTGTCACCCAATAAAGTGATGTTTTTAATACACATACAAAAAAAGTCCCAGAAGTATTATAAACATACCTTTCACGACTTCTTGTTGCGATTTACCGCCCTCATTTACTACTGGGCTTTTGGTAAGAGTCCCTGCAGACAGCTCTTCATTTGCGGCTGTTTTTGTTTCACTGTAGACTTTGCTGTCTGTAGATTGACTGGTGGCAACTGTTGCATTTGTGCTTGTTGTATCAGGCTTGAAAATACATGACAAATTATCAATTTTTAGTTCAAGTGCTACATTGTGCCCTTTTAGGAATGTTATGTCACGAGATGCAAACATTCAGCCACTTTTGCATTCTCATTAAGTAGACTTTTCAATAATAGGAAACATTAATGAAAGCTCCAAAAGAGAAGCATGACCCTTGTGTCACAAGCACATTTTAAAAGTCTTTGTAGAGTCAAATTTAAGTGCAACAGCCCTCTTCAAAACAACTAGGCCTTTCCTATCCATTCCCTTTATCCCAGACAAAATTGTCAAAAGCAAGTCAAACAATGGTACAACAGCTATTGGTTGAAATGACTTGTCTTAATTGTATGACAAATGACAATCTTTATATATTAGTTATCCCATAATTCAAAAGATTTACATGTTGCAGGGCTGTCGTTAGGGCTGTATCCCGTAAAACTGTTAAGGCTCAGCTTAATAATATTGATGTTACAGGTGATGGTTCCTGCATATTGAATTCAAGCCACATTTTTAGATGTCATGGGAGAAGTAAAAAATTAATGACAGCCCTGGTGTTGGCCATCACTAAATAGAATTCTGGAATGACTTACTGTGCTGCTGTGACTATGTGCATCAACAGCAACTTCTTGCCTCTCGGCCGTTGATGTAACTGGCGAGGAACTTGCTGCAATTTTTTTGACAAAACATAGATGTTTGTGACTCTTCCACTGCCACAATTTACAGAAACTGAGACAGGATGAAGGTTTATTATCCAGTGACCTTACACTAAACTGGAAAGGCAACTCAAATTCCTTTAAAACATTTTCATCCAAGACAAGGTAATATTAAACCAACCCTTTAAGCCTGGTACTCACTAGTAACACAAGCAGGAGCATAAGTGCAAGACAGTTGAGGAAATGCAAAATGTGAGCATAAGAGCAAGCACAACGCTGGCACAACAAGAACAAAACTGCCCGTGTTTGCATCTGTGCTTGCATCCCAGTGAGGATGTGCACAATGCAAGCACAAGTGCAAGCAGACGTTTTGGCATGAGGAAAAGAAGACAAATGCACTTGTGCTTATGCCTGCATTTTGCATGTCCTAACCTTTATTGTGTTTGTGATTACATTGCTATAGTGAAGACCAGGTTTTAGATATATAAAAACTTGAAATAATCACTGCTTATTCTCTTATGGTTTTACGCACTGATTGTATTGTTTATTTGTAGGTAAAAAATCCTTCAGATTTTCTTTCAAAATTTGGATTCATTTAAATTTGTGGTAGTTTTTCAGTGCCTCCTGATAAATAAGCCCTTAACTCCAAACCCTACATTGTAGGTTTTAGTAACGAGAGTGCAACTCAATAATTACCTTCTGTTTCTTACAAAAGAAAAATAGTAAAGAAACACTATGGACAATGAAGGTAGATATAGACATGACTTTTGAATCTTGTTACAACTCTCCTCATAGATCTTCACTGGTTACCAATTGAACAGCATATCAATATTATTATATTTTTAAGATTCTTTAAATCACCTTCAAAGCACTTAAAAGTTTTAGCACCATGCTGTATCACAGATCATTTAACAAAATATCATTCATCAAGAGTTCTTCGCTCTTGTAGTAAAATTCTTCATGTAAAACCAGCTTTTAACTTGAAAACTCATGGTGGGTGTTCATTTGCAGTTACAGCTCCAATGCTGTGGAACTGCTTGCCAGACAATATTAACAAGTGTACTACAGTGAACAATCATTTTAAGCGCAGGGGTTTCAATAAAATTTGAAGTAAGCAGCTGGTTTGAGAAAAGTAACCGACTTTACTTTAAATTAATACAAAGAATCTTTCTTTAATTACTTAAATTTAGGTGGAAAAGTAGCCAACTTCTGTACATGTAAGTGAAGTAGCCAACGTTTTTCGTCGGCCGTCAGTGCTTATTGAAAGCACTGTAAGCGCAAGCCAAAGACCTTTCTTTTTTCACCAGCTTTTTCTAATAAAGTATTGTGAATTTATACTTTTTTCATAGTGTTTTAGTTTTTTAAGTTTTTTTTTTGAGGGTGGTAGGGTTCATTTTGAATTGTAAGGTGCTATTGAACCGTCATCATCACCATCATCGTTATTATTATTAAAAAGGTACAAAGACTAAACATGGATGTCTGTTTTCATCAAGTGTGTCAGAGTTTTCTAAGGAAGTCGTAGCAAAGTAAAAACGTACTTGGCAGTGATGCCTGAGCTGTAGTCTTTGGCCTGATGACAGCAGCAAATGCTTCTTCCTCACTCCGTCCACTGTCAACTTCTTGCCGTTGGATATGACCCTTGGACTGCACAGGAAAAATAATACCAACACTCCAGTTACTCGATATGAACTCCTTTTTTTTCTTGTTTTTATTTTACTTGATAAACATAAAGAGATCCATCTTCAAAAACAAGACTTCTTAAAAATCCTCAGCATCTCACCTGCTCAATCTCACGAGCGGTTTGTTCTGCTCTAAGCTCCAGTTCATGGGTGCTGTCTTTGGGGAGCGGTGTTCTGGACAACAGGAGGAAAAGATCCTCTGTCAAATCTCAATTTTAATTCCATATTATCATAGCAATTTTACACTGTCAGAAGTACTGACAAACCTTTAAACTGGACAAAATCTAGTTTCCCAGTCTCAGAGAAAATGCAAAACCCTGTTCACTTTTTCCCTAAATTCCTTACAAGATAACATTAAAACTGAATCCGTCTCTACCAATTGCAATCAAATACAGTATAGACAACACAAATCTTGAATAGAACTGTGGAATACTGTCTTACGTGTATTCAAGTAAGTCATCACTGTAGGTGGAGGTCACTCCAAATTTTTCTTCATTAGTTTTGAACATTTCATCAGCCGACCATCCATTCTAAAATAAAGTGGAGGATCTTATCAGTCCATTCAACACTGATCAAAATTACAACTCAGTCAAATTACTGTGGTGTTCACTGTCAAGCCAAAAAATATGGTTTGCACTGTATGTAAATCTGGGCATTCGATACCTGTACATCGACTTCAACTTCCACATCACTGCTTGCAAACTGACTTAGTTTTTGGCCCATGACGAAACAGCTCACAGCCATGACACTTAGTACATCCCACTAAATGAAGAGCTCAGTGACTCCAATAATTTTTATCACAGTCACTTAAACAGAGATGGCTTCTGCTAATCTTTACCCAACTGGAAGAATGTATTTTACAACTGTGTTCAGTCCATAAAATACTCCAATATTTGGCTTATGTTATCCTCTCAAATCAAACTGTAGTTGACATGTACACTTTTAAATCAATGATATAGAGGTGAACCAGAAGACTTGTTAGCTGGCATGTTAAAAGGGGTTTTAAAAATGTTGCTGCACTAACTGATGTAACTGAACATCAAAATATTAAAAGATATAGCACCACTCTATACAATGGCCATCTTGAATGTTTTAAACATGATCAATGATCTAAGTTAACAAATGTCTGGTAAAAATCAACCATGCATGGTCAAATCAACAGGTACCATCCACCAGCTGATTGTTAATGAAAAACAAAATAAAATAGAAGGCAAACAGCAGCCAGTTACATTATGCATTTACAGGTTTTTGGCAATACATGTATGACATCCTATTCTTGTCCTCCTTTGAAATTATTGGGATATCAATTTCCAGTGTTTTCCTTACCACTTTGACATTATCCTCCAAGCCCCCGCCCAAATGTAGTTCACCTTCCTGTGGGACCCACTTCTGCAAAATGACAGTTAACAGGCAAACAGTTAATTAAAATAACAACAATCAAGATCACTGATCACTAAACCCAGCAACAGTTTGGCCCATGCATGATGTTGTCTGCTATCAACACATTTAACAAATCAGGTTCTGTTTTGCTGTTGACTCAAAAGAATGTATGCCTAACTGCACACATAGGTTCTGACTGGACAGTCTGGCTTGCCTGTCTTGTCAGTATAGAGCTGTGCCTTGGCACTGTTGAACTCAAGTTGACCCTTTAAATCCTCAGAGTGATCAGCATCAAATTTCTCCTTGTGATATCAATGCTTTATAAAACAGAGTGGTCATGAGACTTTGGGACAGGATCACAGAAGATAAATTTGCGTAACATTTTAACAATTTCTGCCTACTTCTTCTACAGGAAATGTGTAGGGGCAACTGATAAGATTTTAAATTTTGATTTTAAGGTTTGAAAGGTTGAGCATCTTTGCAACAAAAATTTTAATGTGGCTTTTTACAAAGTCTTCCTCATCCAAGTCCCAACTGTCAATTTGAAGAGATGGCCTGGCTTGCCATTCCATTATTTAGTGAGCTGGCTGTGGAGATCACAGTGGCTATATGTACATGTGTTAGGGACGGTTTGTCGTTCCCTGCCCCTACCGTACCCCCCTTTGTGTGGGTCATGTGTTCTTCGCTTCAAGTGGGTTGAAAGTTTGTGGTTTGATGATGGCTTGTTTGTGTTTGCCTTTGACCTGTTTCACCGCCATCGATGTTGAGCATAGGTGTAGAGATGTCCAAAAATATGTAAGTTTCCTTTTTTTTTCTTTTTTTTTAATACCGCTTTTACCGGTCGGTAAAACGCAGTTAATGGAACATGACACCCATTGAAGGTTAGGCTGTTTACGTTCGTCACGCAATCCAGTAGGATAAACAATAGTACAATACTGAAAGCTCAATTCATGAGTGAACGTTCCCTTATTCTAACAGTTAGAACAAACACTATTTATGTCTGTATTTTAGCTTCTATCTCGTGGTGTAATCTTGCAAAATATCTTAGCTTCTCCTCGATTGGCCCACATATTTGTTAGCTCAATTCATTGCTAACAAGCTCGCCACGTTGTGTCTATTTAGTTCATAGTACAGCTGTACCTATTGGTCGGACTTTGGGACACTGTCTTGCTATATAAAGCTTAGTACACTGTCAGAGGGCATTATCCTGGCAGCTTGCACGAGAGTACATAGTTTGTAACAAGTTAGCTTTAAAATTTCCCACCCTCCCTCCCTTGGAGAAGGGCTTTTATTTGTTATGCGCCAATAAACTGAGGTCACTCCTTGTGGTTCGGTTAAGTCTGCGTAGCGACTTCCCCCAAGCTTTGGCATTGCTTGTGACTTGCCATAATAATTTAGAATTGTAAGGCGCATTTGATCATATTCACATGCTAATTTGCGCCTAATAAGTAATAAATTATTATCTTATATCCTAGCCTTTATCTTGTCCGATCCAGCCTGTGCTGTGCTGGGGAGATAAGAAAGGCTTTGCCAATACTCTTGTTCTATTCCCACGTTAGTGGGGGAATAAGTGAGGCCTTTTGTTTGTGCACCTACCATGAAGTCGCGTCAAACCTGCCACAGGGCTGCGTATTGCGTATTGCTTATTTTTGTTGTGTCATCTTTTGTCTGGTTGCGTTACATCTACTCTTAGTTTGAATAACGGAATAGTGACATTAATCGCTCATTTGTATCGCTTTATCTGTAATTCAGTATTTCTTTCGTTTGGATTGTAAGCCTTTATTTCTCTACAATTTCAGCTTTACCACCTGCAACAACGTGTAATAGACTAAACTTTCAGTGTCAAGTATTTGTTTGTGGTTTTGTTCAACAACATGTATGGGCCACTGAATTCAAAAACTCCAAAAGAGAAATGTGCCACTTACATTAGAGTTACAACTGCTTTCCTGAAATCTACCTGTTCTGTTTATTTCTAGCACAGTTTACAAAAGCAAGTTCCTCCTCTTCTGTAGATCTGCCATTAGTCTTCTGTAGTATCTCAAAATGAAATTTGTTGTTTTCATTTGCATGTTTTGATGATCTTAATGTTGCTTGTAGAATTCATGGTTCCATGGTTCAGCAGATTATGAAATGTTTAATAGAAAGTGAAGGAGTGATGGAGCAGAGGAGTGAATTAGCATCACACCTACAACTCAGGAATGTTACACCATTTTATGGTGTATGAGTTAAAAGTAGTTCTAGGTTCAAGCTGAAGGCTATGGTGCATAATTTTTGTTTCCTAGATAATCATCGTAAAATGGTACACATAACAATTATGGAGCTAGGATAAAAACCTTAAGTGATTTCTCTATCATTTGACCATTGGTGTGCTTGGAAGCAGTGATGGCGTCATCTGTGAAATTATCTGTAGAATCAACAACACCACGAATCACTCCCCATGTCACAATTCTAGAGCTCCTCAAAGAAAAAAACTACAAAACTGTATACCATTGTGTAAAACAATAATGTTGACATATGTTATCACAGAATATTTTCTTGGCATTAGCCAAATTTAGACAAGCTCAAGGGGCAGATCAAAGTACTAAGTACAAACGACAAGTAGTGGTGTGCAGCAATTTCGCAACCCACATAATATTATAATCCAACATAAAAGCACAACAATAAGTTACAACGTGTGGTTCCAGAAAATATCCATACCCCCCCACGGAAGATCATTGGAAATTCCAAGGGAGAGGGGGGGTTAAAGGGCAGTAATTTCCGAGGGGTAGGGGGTTTCGTGGGGAACTACTTTTCCAAACGGTCACGAACCATGTACAAAACATTGAAAGCAACATACGATCGATCTGAGGCACAAAAACATACATACGTTGTTTTGAAACAAAAGTCAGTACTCCTGGCCATTGAGATAAAGTTCACATTATTAGCTTCAATGTTTCTTTTTTTCTTTGAGTTAGCTAGCGCTACAATCTCCCGAAGCTACTTTCTTGAAAACATTTAAAATGGCGGTCTCAACTGGAGTCTCATCTCCAGACTTCCAGCTTTGTCTCGTTTTCGTTCGACCCTCAGAAGGCCTGGCTACCTGGCTGGTACAACGTGACAACGTTCACGAAACCTACCACGTTAACATGTCTGTTAGTGACGTTTTTGGTCCTAAAATAAGAATCAAACCAAAGAAACTGACAAAATGTATAGACAAAGGAACCTTGTAAGTTTCTGTTTTATTTACTATCGTTTGCGAAGTTGTTTAAGCGAGTGAAACGTTCTCAACGGAGTTTGCACAAAAACGCGAAACAGTCGACGTGCTACCCAAATGTTTAAGTTTATAATCTTACATAAAAACAACACAAACATAATTTGCAAAGTTGATGGCGAAGAGGCTAAAAGTTTAGCTGGATAATAAACTGAATAAAGCATTATATTTCTGTTAAAGTTAACCTTAATGTTTACACTGTTGTAATAAAATTCTATCGTATTTATGTAACTAAGTTGGTATATTCACTTTCTTTTTTATAAGTACAAAACTTCTGCAAATTCCGGAGGGGAGGGGGGGGTCATCAAAGACCCCTCTGGAATGGAAAATCCTAGGGGGTGGGGGGGTGCAAATCAAAAAGTCTTCCGTGGGGGGGTATGGATATTTTCTGGAACCACACAATACACCATTTCTTCACTGTGCAAAGAACAACCAAACCAGTTTTGCTGTACAACTATCTTAAAATCACACTTTAAAAAGCTCTATAGAATATTTATGCCCACATTTCACAGCTGAGGATAGTTGAATAGTACAGTGCACCTCATAAGCAAGTTATCTCTCTCTTGTCTTGAGAGAAAAGAGGTGACTGAGGACTTTTGAGTGCTACTGTACATGGATATTGAAATATTCACTGGAAGACTTAACAAAGTTACAGATAACAAGAAACATGAAGCCCTGATACGCATGACAATGTTTAAAAAAGCGTGGGCTTACCAACAGTTGAATCAGGTTCCTCGGTCTTTGTTATGTTCACACTGACAATGTCCTTGAGTGCTATCAGCAGGGTACTGATTAATCCATCACGGTTGGGCAAAATCCTATCATCCTGAAATGAACAACATTTTTCTACATTCACATGTGTTCAGTGTTAAGTCCCACACAGGAAAGATCAACACAGTCAAGTAATAAACTTGAACAATTTTGAAAAGAAAGCTGACAAATTCACCTACAGCAGTAAATAATAAGTCAAAATAAATAACACTGACAATTCCCATTTGATAGGTCATCAAAAAGGAAAAAAAAGTCACAACATAATATTATCGTAGGCAATTATCAGGGCAAAAGACAAAAAGCATTCCACTTTGACAGGCAAAAATAATAATACTATTTATAGTACACTCAACAAAATTACTCAATTGTGATTGGTCAAGAGCAGTACAATAATACAATATTAATCCCAAATAGTACTCCACAGGAGTACCTATTAAGTTTCCATGACAATGGTGCGTAAGTTCATAATTTTGTTGAATGTATTATAAATAAAATATCGCACAACCTTCTCGTACAATTTGGGATTAATAGATACACATGATTTTGAAAGTTCTCAAATTGCACTCACCTAAAGGCTAGTGCAATTTTGAGAACTTTCAAAATCACTAGTGCAATGTACCTGTTAATCCCGAATTGTACTCGAGGTCGTGCAATTTCCTATACTACTACTAATAATAATGATGATAATAAGTATAGGTAACAGCATGACCTGTAGTGGTGCAATAATACCGCAATTGATATTTCAAAATTCTGGTATTTGGACAATTTTGAAATATTACAAGCCGGTATTATTGCAAAATACCACGTACAGGTCATTTATAATGGAAGCCGAGAAATTTTTGGTAACGAGCAAGAGATTTATTTCGTTACAGTTGAAAAAACAAACAGTGTGCACTCGTAACAATCTTTTTATGTCAATGACAAAAGAAATGATTTACAGTTTTTTGTGAAACCAGCACAAACCATTGAATATGAAGGCAAATAACGTGAAAAGTTTCAATGAAAGTATTGCAGTCACTGCAGCGGTGAAACAAAACCTCAAATCAAGATAAGGCATGGGTAAACTTCTTCCAGTGTTTAATTGCTGCTTTGCTGAAAACACCAACGCCAGCTCCGTAACTTATCATCACTTGACAACCATGAAAGTGGTGGACTACTGTTTGGCAGGCTTGAGTTGCTGTATGGTGGTTTCGGCAAGCTTTTGTATTTCTTCCCTGGAAATTTCCGGGAATCTTGCCGCCATTTTTTTAAAACAAAAGAACAACGTCATTGTGTTCAGTGTTGTCATGGTAACTTTGTTATACCATCCATTTTTGCTGTTATACCACTATTACGCGGAAATAGTGATACTATCAACCAATCAAATCTCCAGAATTTCTCGGCTTATATTGTAATTATAATAATAAATTATTGCTACAATGGTAAGAAAATTTCTTAGAAAATGAGTTTAGGAATATAAAAAGGTACTTATTTTCATTTACCAATGTTCAGTCAGTAAAACATAACATTGTTTAAAATGTGGAAAGAAAAACAGTAAACAGGCTCAAGTCTGGTTGGCAACAAACATGTCATATACTGTACAAAACATGTCAGGCAATGCTCAGATCAAATTACAACACTGACCTTTGGTTAGTATACACTATTTCATCAGGGAGCATTAATGAGAGAAATTGAGGGGTCTGCCTCTGTTGACTTATGTGACAGCACAAGGCCAATACTCAAAATAACATAATGATTGAAAAAAGAATCTACCCTATCTTCCAAAAGTTATGTGGTGAAAGCTATGCTGCCTCCATTTCTTTTTTCCAATCAAATGCATGATTAATTACCTTACCTTAACAACGATATTTTTATTTTAATATCATTGTTAACAATGATATTGTTACTAAGGTAAGTAATCATGCATTTGCAAGAATGTGAACAAGACCAAACATAAAAAGGTTGCAGGGTTGGAAAGTTACACTGAAAGAATACTGTTAACCTTGTCAGTAAAAAAATTATAATAGTGAAAACGTCCAGTAGTAAGAGTATTTTATTCCCATAAAAACACAGTCAGGCACTTCATTCTATTTCATTACTATTATTCATCGAAGCAAAATTACTATGACCTATCTTGTGGCTTTAACACAAACGTTTTGTTTAGAATTTCCTCTAATCTGACTTCAGAAACAGCTTACAGTGTGTATCTGCCTGTTTTTACTGTAATTTCAGCATCTCATGAAGCATTCACTGTGTACTCAAACACTCTGTTAGTGTTTTGGATTTAAT
Source organism: Galaxea fascicularis (assembly GCA_948470475.1). NCBI lineage: Eukaryota > Metazoa > Cnidaria > Anthozoa > Scleractinia > Euphylliidae > Galaxea > Galaxea fascicularis. The sequence goes on from OX419345.1 coordinate 12,984,866, forward strand.
TTGTATCAAGAATAGATTTCTCCTAAAGTTATTTTGATGGATACATGACACCTCATCACCAAATGATAAAATAAGCAAAAATACAACTATCACAAGTCAAATACCTCAATTAGGCCATTTGCCCTCCCCTGTGGTACAAGATGGGCCTCTCCTAGAGTACAATCAAACTTTTCAAAGAAATAAGAAACTTTCAGTTAATTGTTTGAATAAATGCATGCAAATGAGTCCTAATAGCGACCAAACAATAATACACGGGGTACTTGTGCAGAGGGCATATACATGTACAAGTTCTATTTATTTTTGTTTGTTCAAACAAACCTATCAGTTTATTAAACCCATCACCTCTATCTGGTGATTGCTCAGAAGCAAGAAATTCACAGAAATCATTCACATTTTTCTACATGAACATCAACATGCGCATGTACTCCGAGGTGTGATTAAAGTAAATTATTAGCAGGATAACTGTCAAAATGGTTGTGCACTGATTTGCTCTGGGCTTTTGTCTTTAAGGGTACAGACAATATAAAATATGTCACATACAAGGCTTGCAAGGTAAGGAAAAAGTTTTTGTTTTGATAATGCACAAAGAACTTTTCCAAAGAATCATAGTGTCTGAAAAACTTCCAAATTTTGGCTTACATGCACATTCAGCAAGATATTTCTGACAATGACCTATCTTCAACATGTCCATGAAGATAAAACAGTAAGCAATTACAGTGTAAACAGTTTAATGTGGCTAAATGTAATTTAGGCTAAGTTAAAATCAAGCCAATGCTGGTCAGCGGCGGTCAGGGAATTCATGCGCTTTGAGGTGACATACTGGGTTTCTCGAATTGCACATGCTGGTTGTTTCTGCTGTGTGAGGTGCTGTTTGTTTTCAAGCAGCAAGCGTTCTGTAGTTCCGCTTTTTCCCCCTTCCCTTCCCTCCCTCATTGGTGGATTAGGTAAGTATAGGGTTGGTAAGTATCTCCACTGACTTAGTCAGTGTGATGGTGCCTGGTGGGTGGTGGTGGCTCGCAGAGTTGCCGTGGAGGCCTGTGTGCTCTGCTCATGGCCTGTGGCTCTAGGCTCATTGTTCGCCCTGGATTCGCCGCCCACTTTGGCGGGCACCATCTCCAAGCTCATCCATTGGCAATGAGTTTAATGACTTTATATGCATGATCGATAACAGGACAAAAAATGAAAACTTGGTAGTCTGCAACAGTCACTTCCCAACATTTACAGCTTTCAAAAAAGGTGTGCAAAAGATTCAGTTACAACTACTTTCTTACCTTTGAGGAAACAGCTTTCAGAATGCCTTCATAAATGTCACCATTACGGACCACAATGCGAGCAACCTCACCCTGGCAAATAAACCATAACACCTGTTGTTAAGCCTTAAATGTAACTTGACTTAGTTACAGGGGTTTCAAAAAGAAAAAAAGTAGCAGGAGGATATTCAGAAGTACCCGGAGGAATATTGTGCCGTGATGGCAGCACAGGGCGGCGGAGCCGAGGCTTATGCCGAAGTATCAGGCGCAAATGGTTTTAGTGGCCGGTGACTTGCGTCGGGCGGCGGCTTAAATTGAAAACCCTGTTAGTTAATGACTAGGGAGCAAGAGCAGGCAGTATTAGCATTTCTCTGGTGCTGATTAGCGTATCAGCATCCACAGGCTTGCACCAGTGTGTCTACTCTGGCAGTATCAGTAACATGGCTTGCAGAATGTAGGCAAGGCTATGGTCAGCAATTCCACATTGTTGTTCTGTGTGTGCTGTTACACATCCTTTGCAATTGCACCAACTTGTTACTGAAGAACTTTTGCATCTGTGGGTGTTTTTGATAGCATTTTAGCATTTCCCTCTCCATCCCTCCCTTTACAGAGTCTATTTGGAGACACTAAAAAATTTCAGTGAACCCTGCAGATCCAGTTTATTGGGTACTAGGGAAGTGGACATGTGGGGCTTGTGGCTGGGTTGCCTGTTGGGAGGGTGACTCTCGTGGTATCAGGGCTCAAAATGTTGACTAACTGGTTGCCAATGCAATCAGAAATTTAACATTGGCGACTAGCTTTTTGGATCTGGTCACCAACTGGTGACTCAACTCTGGTTGGGCACTTATACGCAGCTTGGGCACTTATACTCAGCTTGTGACATAGGCATTTATCAGGCTTTGTGGCTGAGATTTCAGTGCAACTCATGAATCATAGCAAGCACAGTAAATCTAGATTTACAAACATTTCATATGGGTCTCTAAGGTAGCCATAAAAACATCAAAGGCTGTGAAAACTGGCAATAAGAAATAGTCATAGTCCGGTAATTGTATTATTTTTCATTCACTCAGTACAGTAAATTAAAATAAATGTATATTTTCTTGCTTTCTTGATTCTTGATTGATTCAATAATGGTTCAATCAAGAATCAAGAAAACAAGAAAATAATTATAATTAATAATTAATAATTATGATTATAAGTGCTACTGTAAGTTTGTGCTATTAACAATCACTAAGCTAAGATAATGTCATAAATGACCATCCCTTGAAAAGCATTAAATAAAATTTACAAAACTGCCATAAATAAACTGTTATGTGGCAAGATTTACATGTAGGTAATAAGATAATAATTTAACTTTCCTGGTGATGTTAAATTTCTTATTTCGCTACCTTCAGATGTCAAGAAAAAAATAACCACAATATTATTGTTCTGAGTGGCCAACAAAGATGCATAAATGAAACTAATGACACGGGAAACATACATGTACTTTACACTGCAGGTTAACCCTACATCAAAACAGGCTTACCAAGTTGTGTGTGACATGGTACACCATATGTTTGTTAGCATAGATATCTGTGTTACTGATGCCATCTTCACTCTGTTGGGAAATCCACATCAAAGAAATTCAGGAGATAGAAGACAGTGGTATTTTGCATGTATACAACATTATACAATGGACAGTATAAACCTAGCATTTTTTGCATTTTTGATTAATGACATCAAGAGTCAAAGGAAGTAGAAAAAGACAATGTATAAACAAATACATCCCATTCGTCATTGCATACCTACTCTGATAACACATGGAGGATGTCAAAAACATGGTAAGCACATCCGTCATGCTACTCGTCTGTAGCTTTTAGTGTACATGTACTTCATTGTTCTTACCATGTTTTGACATCATCCATGTGTTATCAGAGTACACAAACACTACCTAATAGAATCTATTTGTTAATTATTAAATGTACATGTATGGGTTGGACTTCACTTGGGCTATTATCAGTCCAGATTATTTACAGTTATGATAAAATGTGGGTTTCAAGAAAACCACACATGGGATGCAACATTCTACATGTCAGTTTTGTACACTCACTAGGCTGTGATTTTTCATTTCGTTTTTGTCTCAACAAATGAACAAATAGCTAGAATTCAAGTGGACAGACCACACCACTAAACTAAACTAAACTAATTTGCTAAATTCATGGCAAAACATATAGTCAATCTGCCAGAACACCTGTAAAATGGTAGATACATTCCAAGACAACAACCAACAGTCTTCATCCACTACAAGCCTAGTTACCAAGCCTTAGTGCAGGAGAACATTAATCAAGCTCAAACAAATTAATAGAACACTAATAACATATCAATCCTACATTTCTTGCCAGTATTTCAGATGTTCTATTCAATGAAAGCTTTTCGTATGATAGTTAACAGAAAGACTAAATAATAATCTCACCCATTAGATCTTCACTTTGGCCAAATGTAATCAATAAATCAACTTAACTGTCCACAAGCTTGAATTTTATGCCTTCAGAAACACCAGGAAAGCCAAAAATGTCAAAATGAGGACGAATAATCAATCTCTGGACACCTTCTTTTTTCGTTGATTTTATTTTAAAAAAATTGAACTGTGTTCATCTATTCGCCACACCAAGGACCACATACTGTAAGGTATACCTGTTGCACTTTCATCTGTTAAAATATCTTACAACAATACTTAGTCAACCTTCCTGGATAATTCAGCCTAATAGTACTCTCCATCTACTGGCCAAACAGACAAGCCAAGGCCCCAACAGGCTAAATCAGCTCACCAGTAAAAGAAGCCACTACATGTACACATAAGGACAAACAGGCTAGTACCCAAAGACAGACTTCCAATCAGCTGAGACCTGGCCCATTGGACAAGATGATTTACCTTTAATAACCAATGCTGGTTGACGTTCTTCATGATGTTCAGAATAATTATATTTTGATTGGTTTAAGTTTCAAAACAACCATCAAAAAATGATGCTTTTATTTAACAATATACTGGAAATATAAATCATGACACTAATTTTTACAGTATTTTACAAATAAAGAAATACTTACACTGCTGAAATTATGTTGTGGTGGTGGGCTGGAGCCTTGGCGATGACATCTTGGGACCCTAAAATAAGGAATAATCACACACAAAAGATGAACTGTCCGAGTAATGGGAATTTATAGAAAGGGGAATGGTAAATTCTATGCAATCATTACTACAATTAGACATCTGGGTTTGCTCAATTTTGATACACAGCACTTCGCAAGGCAGTCAAATTTTACGTATTCGTGTTAAGTCAAATTAAACGTGAGCAATATTAAATATTTTACTTTAAAAGTGCCGGAAACAGACGATCGCCCGAGATCTGGAAGGAATATGATATAATCAGAATGAAATTAAGAAATGAACATAACACGTTTCAACGTTCTTCCTCACGTTTGATTCCTCACTATGGAGAGCAAATTTGCTGCGATGTACGTTTAAGTTTTACACGTAACAATGAGGGGATAATGTGACAGTGGATAAGAATGAAAGTTTTGACTGAAGAAATAAAAATTTACTGTGATTGATCTTTCAAATCCTTCCATGTGCCGGCCGATCGCTAAATCGTAGGACGAAGTTTGTCTATGAAACTGAGCTAAATAATAGTAGAACCAAACTTTGTTCCTCGCTTGCATCGCTAACTATTTCCTTTCACTATTGTTACATTACACGCACTAGCAATTTTAAAGACGAGTTAACTTCGTCTAAACTGACTTGCCGGTAAGCATATAAATTTCCTTTCAGAAAACATTGCATCACAGACAATAATTAATTCTCTTTGACCTGCTTACAAACTTTTCTTCACCGTACACAGTTTAAGATGCAATGGGATTCGAATATCGTATTTTGAAATGGAACTAACAATCTCTAAAAGTTTCATCGAACCTCGGGAACTACAAACGAATAACTACCTGTTTCCTCCACGACCTTTGCCGCTGCGATGTTTCTGAAAACTCATGGTGGAGGGAAGCTCGGTGTTCCATGAGTTTTACTAATCCATACTCGCCGAAAAAACGCGTGTAGCGTCGACGATTTCAAACAGCAAAAACGAAACCTACTTCCTTGGTTCTGACATTTACTATGGAAAGGTTTCTAAGCAGTCATGCAGTGGTGACCGCTTCTATTTCCTCTCCTTTCATAAAATCCTGCGTAATAAAGGCTCCCGCGCTTCCCTTGCCCTGGTGTATTGGAGAGAATTTACATCTTAATCAACTCTTCGACAACTCTCAAGAAGGTTTGGTTAATTAAAAACCCAAGGAATCTGCGCAAATTTAGAAAACGTTTTTAGTTAAATCTTACTCATGAACATATTTTTAATGAGACTGAAACTTAATTGCAGTCTATTTTTGAGACTGATTGATTTTAGATTTGACAGTAGTTCACGGAGTGTTCATGTTCAGACCTTTAATTCCCTAAATGCAAAATAACTCTGCTGATAGTTTTCAGTTAATAATAACCTTTAATAAACGCAAAATCCATTACTAAAACAGAAGGAAATTTAACTTTACAGAGGACTTCATGCTACCGATTTGATGATATCACGAGATTCTCACTACTTGATCAGTTCAGGGAAGTGCACGGTCGCAGTACCGTCCCATCATGCATAAAGGGAGAGCGAACTACCCCAGTCCCCACGTCGCTTATGTTCGGTTAGATAACTGTCTAACTGTCTCTGTACGAGTGGTGGAACAGAGAATTAACTATGAAGTATAAATTAAAGTGCTAACAGAAACACTGCGCGTTAGCCCTAGTAAAAGGTATCAGGGAACCACACGCGGCAAAGACAACATTCTTAATATGACCTCGGTGGGAATCGAACCCACGACCTCCGGATTAGATCTACCGTTGCTCTGCCGACTAAGTTACGAGGTCGGACAGAGAAAGTCGGGGACGATTAAGGTGGTAAATCGCAGCGAAGAGAAAGTAAGGGTACATATATATGTTGTGCCGCGTAGCACTATAAACACGTACAAGTGCCGTGGAACAGAGAATTAACTCTGAAGAGTTAATTCTCACTTCAGAGTTAATTCTCTGTTCTACCATACACTTGTACGTGTTTATAGTGCTACGCGGCACAACATATAAACATAAAAAGTTCCTACAGTTCGTCAGCTACAACATGGTGAGCCGGCCTTTTCTTCTTTGGAACCTAGACCACAAACCAAGAGGGCTTCAACAAAAAGTAAATAACACAAGCAAAGTCCCCTTCGGCCGATTGACGTTTCAGGTACACAAAAGAAAACGAATGAAAAACAAAAACAAAAACAAAAGATTCACTGTTATAGTGTTCGATGTTATTGGTGTAGCTGTGTCCCATTCTTGTACTCATCGCAACACAATTAATTTGTTTGTAACGGTTCAGCAAATGAAAAGCCGATTATGGTAAAGATTTGACGATAAACGCCATAATACCAGTATCTAAAAATATTATATGTCACGGTAAATAGCCAGAGATGAGTTCGGTAAGTGGGAAACTACAGTCACTCATGACAGGCGGAAACGCTAGGACAACCTAGGTTCAGTGTTAGGTTTGTGGATTTTGGGTAAAAAGGATTTACACGGAAGTTCTAGATCTAGGAGCGGTGATGATGAGACTACGTGGTTCCAGAAGCCGATCCTTGCTTGACTATCTGAATTGTGTCCTTGACAATTCCTTAGTCTGTAGAAGTGAGATATTTCTCGGCTTAAGCATCAAAAGGAGGAGTCAGAAAGTTAGTGCAAAGCTTCTTTTAAGTTCGGACCGCCAAACAACTACCGCGCCGCCTTTGTCGACCGATTTCACAACTATGACTTTGCGTTTCTTAAGATTTTTAAGTGCCTCATGACTCTTTCGAAAAACGGTTGGAAAATTTGGCGTTAGGATTGAATTTTAGGTTTTGAATGTCATGACGGCAATCATCTTCTTTGTCATGGAAAAAAGCTTTTTATTAATTGAATTTTTCGACGTCTTGCTTAAAAATTCGTTGGTTCACGTGGCAAAAGCCGAACAAAAATTAGGCTCTTACCGAGAACAGATTTCTCCGAGTTGGTAAGTGCTCCGTAAGGGCTTAAATTCTGTGTGATTATCAAACGTACCAATGAATTCAGTTCAGTTAAGTAAGACGTCGAACAATTCCTTCGCCGCCTTTTCAAGACGAAGACGACGATTCTCACACCTTGGACAAAGATATTTTTGAAACCGCAGCACAGTTTCACGTTCATAAATCAAACTGGACTCCCCCAGGGCCAGATCGTCTCTTTAGATTTTTCATGAAAAAATGCTGCCATGACATTTAAAAACTGAAATTCAACTGTAACATAAAATTTTCCATTCGGTGGGAACTATTACAAACAAAAAACAATAATGTAACGATGCGTACAAGAATGGAATCCAGCTACGCTAATCTTTTTGTAGGATTTATCGAACGTACACCGGTTCTTCACACAATACATCAACACATTTCTGATCTTGTCGCTGATTTTGCGTTGGACCCTTACCTGAACGTACTTTGATGTCTCTTAATAATACGCTCAGGTAAACGACCAACGCAAAATCCGCCAAATCGAAAAAATTCGCCGTTTTCAGCTACAAGAACGACTACACACAGCATTTCAGTTAAAAACCCGTATATTTTGATCTTATATAAAAATATTCATTGCAGTATGAAGTAACCTTGAGTCAGATATTCATGAGTGACTACTTTTAATGCGAGCCTCTAAAACACGTGCTACTCCGAGAGCAGGACACCAGAAATTGCCGTACACAAAGGATCGGCTAAACACGTTGCTTATATAACAATAGAACTGTAACATTATATAACGAACACAAAGTTACGTCACAGTACATTGCGATCATATGAACCTTTTCGATATTCCCATAAAAGATACAAAGGTCGCGCAGTTTGTCAGCTTCTGTCTGGGCCCCATGCGGGCTAACTCTCGAAACGTCAGCTTTTTGACTAACTGTTAGTACAAGGCAGCAAAGGCCAGTTTACATTATCAACTCCGCCGATAAAACCAAATTTTCGTGCACCACTCCCTTACCGACGCAGCCATACAGTTTCTTTAGCAACTCACCCTCCCTCTCCCCGTCTCGCACCCCTTTATATACTACTTATTCCGAGAATGAGGGAGATGAAGGGAAATCTGAGACTGAGGCCTTATTTATTATATATATTTTTTTATTGAAATATAAATAAAAAAAGAACTGCATTGCACCGGAAGTTGTATTTTGGCTTGTTCTTCCTCTCCACTGTGAACAATAGAACTCATTGCCTGAATGTTCCTCGTCATTTGTAATTTTAAAAGGTCTAGATATATTCTGTCTCACTGAAATGCAGCTGTTATCGAGAGAATCAAATCAAATCAAAAACTTTATTTAAACTCGGTAATTATATAGCACGCGAGGTGCTAGTTTGACCGAGCCAAATAAAAAGGTAATATATGAATCAATACTAAAAAGAAAGAATTAAAAGCTAATAATAAATAAAGGTAAAACTATTTACAATAAAGACTTCTTAAACGTCCTGAGATCCGAATCTGTGGTGCGAAACGGTTTGAGCTAAGTGTTCTTTGATAAGTAAAGAAAATCTTTTGATTAGTAATAACCGCATGCAGCTTTTTATTGAACTAAATAGCCTCCAAGTGGGGATGTGATTTTCTGATAGTATTTTGGAAACGGTTTATGCTGTCCGAAACATCAACTATTTTATTATTGGCTATACACCTGGCTATTCTATTTAACATTATAAAAATGAAAGGAAACGAAGTTTTCGATGGGGAATTCCCAAGTCCAATCAGCAGCATTGTTTTGAGAACAAAAAATCTCGAAAGGGGATCTGAGTCATGAAGCTAAAATATTTCGATGACGAAGTTTCGAAAAGTTTGAGTATTCTTGGACTTCTTGCTCTTTGCGGGGTGAATTTACCGGACAGGCTACGGAATTGTGTATTTCAGTCAAAAAATGGAAAAAATAGTACACCGAAATTTTTGCGTTGCGTTTACAAGAGTGAGCTGATTTTATTGTGTTTCTTCAGCAGAAATGAGCATTTTGTGTTAAAAAATGTCAAAGAATATTACATGATTCGCTGTGGCTATATGGCCGGTAACCGGCCAAGGTGCTAAAAACACTAAATGGCCGGCAGTCCCACATTTTTCTAAAAATTGTCGAATCAAAGAATCCTGGCTAAACCAAACCATCGTATGTCGATTAGGAAAAGTCAAGCCGGATCCTGAAATGATTTTTAGATAATAATAATAATAATAATAATAATAACTTTATTTCAGGGTCAATCTTCTAGCTAGCCTATAATAGGCCTACTAATCGGATCTCAAGTCCAGCGCTTGTTTTTTGCTGGGATTATCGTAGGAAGCGTAATTTGTGACACTTCAAAATTTTTTTCAGGTCGACTGCTGGCCAAGATGTTAAAAACGCCATTTAAAATGGCCGGCAGTGCGAGATTTTTCTAAAAAATTGTCGAATCAAAGAATCCTGGCTAATCCAAACCATCGTATGTCGATTAGGAAAAGAGGAGCGATCCTGAAATGATATTTACATCTCAAGTCCAGCGCTTGCTTTATGCTGGGCTTATTGGACGAACCGTATTTCGTAACACTAAGACTGCCGGCCAAGGTGTTTAAAACACTAAATGACCGGCAGTCCGATAAAAATTGCAAGATCGAAGAATTCCAGCCAATTTAAACTGTCAAAGATCAGCCATCTATGCAACCGGTTTTGTAGGATTTATCCATCATTTCTACAATTTTCAGTCCACCTGAATTTTAAGTGTCACAAATTACGGTTCCTACGATAAGCCCAGCAAAAAGCACTGAAGCGCTGGAATTGAGATCTAAAAATCATTTCAGGATCGCTTGACTTTTCGTAATCGACATGCGATGGTTTGGTTTAGCCAGGATTCTTTGATTCGACAATTTTTAGAAAAATGTGGGCCAAAAAGCCACAGCGTACACAATTGGCCGTTCCGAAATTCAAAAGGGAACTGGGGCGAGCTTCAAATTTTGAAGTAATCGATAAATTGACACCATGAAAAGATAACATGAAAGATAACATTGAGATTGGTCGTTTGACCAAGTTTGATTATTTTAGGTTGAACAGAGACCAAGTTATGGACCTTGAAACATAGCTCAAAGTTCATACAAACGTCTCTAATTTTGTGACAGCGTCCCCCAAAGACTTAGGGAATGGAACGGTCAAACTCTGTCTTCTCTTTTCAAGCTGCACCGGCTAAATTTGTAAATTGATGTTTTTAATATTTGTAATTTTTATTGACCGCTGAATTATGACCCGCGCGCTTCGCGCTTGTGCCGTAAGTGAACTTGCAGTACGGACCTCGAACTCGGTTAGTAAGAGGTATAAAATTAAAAATTGTCTACCGGCAGCCGGTCATGATCGTCAAACCTAATACAAACGTCCATACACTCTTCCTTTTTTATAAGAATATTCTTTGTCCGACCCAGGCTGAATATTCTTATTTTTCTGCCGATTTTAGGCTGAAAATATTCTTGTCTAAAATCTTAGATCACGGCGTATGCACATTTCGGTTTTGAGAATGTTTTGGGTGTATGTATATATGTCTAAATTCTTGTAGAAATGTCATTAACATCGAACATACGCCTAGTACTGGTGCTGTTTTTGTTTGGTTTTTTTTAGCTAGTTTTGCCGTTCAGAAAGAGGAAGAAATTTATACGGTTTAGTTAAAAACATACTATGATTGTTTTGTATCAAATCTCTACCACACAAATATTCTTTTCCAAATCTCAGCCTTGGGTTTATTCTTAAAATATTGTTAAAATGTCGCAAATTTCAGCCTTATAAATAGGACAATCACATGAATTTTGGAGGGCATATAGTTTGTTTGTGACCCGAGTAGCATCATTGTTTTGCAACGATCTACCTGATATAGCTGGGGTGAGTGAATGAGAAATTCACATGTTTGTGGACCACATGACTATCTACGTGGCTGCGTCATCTCCTGACAAGGTTGTCGTTGTCTTGAACGCCGTGATCCAGGTCAGTGTTGTATGACCGGTGTTACCGTAATCACCTCATACCTCACCCCGGTAAAACCGAGTACAAGACTTTTATGGCCGGCCAGTTTATTGGGCCGTTGCAAGCAGTGTCATTGGGAAACACTGTTGTCAATCAAGTCAAGTCAACCAGGTGTTTAGACCTGTTTAGGCGTCGAGCTTGACAGTGATCTTAATTGGATCGTTCACGTAAAAGAATCAATTAAGTCCTCCACACAAAAATTGAATCTTCTCAGGTCTTTGTATTTTTTACCAACTACGGTGAAAGTTGATTTTTAGCGGAGCTCCAGCGGCCCGAAGGGCCGCAAAGCGGAGCCCCATACCTATAGAAACCCGTCAACTGCTTTTCTCATGGTAATCTTGGCTAGCGGTATTGCTCGTGGGCGCGACCGACGACGACGACGACGACGACGACGACGACGACGTCGCACAATAATTAATAATACCCTAATAATAATAATAATAATCCAAAATGGCGGCCATACTCCAGCTGACCATCTAGTTTACTGCCGACATCTTTGATATTAGACATCCATGTCAACGTCAATTGACACCTGTCAAAACAACGTATCCGCTGACCAGTATCACGTTACCATATTGCGGGCTCAAGTTATGAGCTGTCGAGGTCAGCTGTTTTTTTGAAGTTGACCGCTGACCAGGTACTCGTTTTCAATTCGATCGCAGGCTCAAGCCAAGCCAAAACGGGGCGTAAGTTTTCGCCAGGATCAACAGATCTCCGTCCTGTAAACAATTTGCCGCCTACCTTGACTACTTCTCAGTTCGTTTTTTGTTTAAACCGATGAGAATCAACCTTTGGATGTTACGAGCAGCAAATTGGATTGCCTGGCTTTGCTATTTTATAGTTTACGGATCTGCGAGAGAAAAGATCGTGTGGTTTGGCAGGGTTTTAATCATGCAGGCGCTGTCTTCTATTGCTCACTTTTGCTGTGGATTAAACTGGAAGGTTTTGCCGCTAAAGCTCCTTAATTGAAGAAGCTTCCTTGGTAGACATGGGAAGTAAAACAAAGTGACGGTGAAAAACTTCAAGGCCCGATAAGGATTTGTATCTGCTTAGCAAATGAATACGTATACTTTTGTGTGAACTGACGGCTTCTGCTTTAGCTCTGCGTTCGGAGTGATTGTTGACTGACTTAAACTGTCCGCAGGTTAGTATTCCTGTTGTGTCTTTTATATCACATATGGTGATTTGTCTCTGTGACTACGAGTTATGTTTGTTACTTGTCTTAGTTTTCCAATTTCTACAAGGAACGCCGAAGAAACATTCGCTGGCATCGTTCTTTGTTTTCTTACCACTTGTTGTTTTCATATTGTTTGGATGGACTAAAAACGCTCGTCTTTTTTCCAATTGCATATTTTCGCTCCAATATTTCATTTTGGAGCCTAAAAGTCTTCGTTTTCCCTGCTGTCGCTCATTTTTTTGGGCAAAGAATTGGTTGAAGAAAAGCCAAGCGAAGTCCGGACGGGTTATATCCTCGGCTTCGCTTTGTTGACATTATTGGAAACTCGCAAAAGAGTAATCAACAACTCATTGCCAAATATAAACACGATTTTTAACAGCTGCAGCATTGGAAATGCCAGCAATTTGTTGCCCATCAAAAGCAATTCTCGTTGTTAGTTAAAAAATCCCAGATTCTTAAGGCTATTGCAGTAAAAACTTCGTCCTTTGTTCAATGTTTACGGCTGAAAAATGTTTTTCAGAAATCTGAGTCAGATGTTATCATTAACAGTGATGTCAAAAATAATACCACCCACGACTTGTAGTCAAGGTTTGTTGTTTGCAATATTTGTAAGTGATCGAAGTCAAGAAAAAAACGATTCTCAACATCACTCGATAATTGCAGTTGATCACCTGAGTTGATTCATGGCTAAAATAGTATGCTCGATCAGTCTGTCGCAGTCACTTTTCTCAATGAAAAGTAAAGTCGATTTCGCTCAACGTTTTTCCATGTTATTGTAAAAAGGACATCTACGGCACTTTCTATCGTCTTTACTGCATGTAATAGATCACAAGAATAACACAATAAAATGTTCAAAACAAGGCGAGCAAAGTACTTTTGTTCTTTTATGGGCGGTGTTGAAGAGAGCTCACTTTGAGGTTTTATCGCACTTTCGCTGTAAAATATTTTTTGATAGATTAAAATGTCACCGATACATGTCGATTGTGAAGTTGGTTTAATAGTGGGACACTAGAACTGTTAACCTAGTTAAGTGATTTTTACCACTTGTATCGAACTGTAATCAGATGTAATTAAACTGTGATGAAGAAAAGTTTGTTAATCGTTTTTGCTCATCATAATCATATAGTTCCTGTGCCACAAAGTAGTGGTGGGAATCGGTTGAGATTTCACAACCGATCGATCATCGATTATAATCGAAGAAATCTGCCAATTAGCATTTCATGTATTTTTCACCTACATAGAAGTCAAAGTGACAGCGGGTACGCACAGGTAAACACATTCTTAAGATTATCTGCTGTTATGACTTAGAAGTTAGGAGTCCACGAAAAACCACACCAAACTCACACCAAGATATTAAACGGATATTTTTCTTGATTTTAATATTTTTGTGTCCCCAATAAATTTTTAATGTTTCCGCAACAATCGATTATGAAAAAAGCATAATCGATTGTCGCTTCGCTTGAACTTTTCGATCAACTCTTTCGATTACAGTCGTTCATCGGCCCACCACTACCACAAAGGCCGATGATAATTCGAAAATCTACGTTTGCACTTGATTGAATGATGGCTCTGGCTCTGCAGCAAAACAGTAAAAAGTATATATATATATATGTAATCACAATATAGAGAAGTCCTTACTGAAGCCATGGCTCGACTCCTGTGGCATTGCCACATTAGTTTATCTGTAAATGCTAATATTAAGGAAATAACTATGGAGCTCCGCTTTTAGGCTTGCCTAAATATATATATTAGCGGAGCTCCAGCGGCCCGAAGGGCCGCAAAGCGGAGCCCCATACCTATAGAAACCCGTCAACTGCTTTTCTCATGGTAATCTTGGCTAGCGGTATTGCTCGTGGGCGCGACCGACGACGACGACGACGACGACGACGTCGCACAATAATTAATAATACCCTAATAATAATAATAATAATCCAAAATGGCGGCCATACTCCAGCTGACCATCTAGTTTACTGCCGACATCTTTGATATTAGACATCCATGTCAACGTCAATTGACACCTGTCAAAACAACGTATCCGCTGACCAGTACTACGTGACCATATTGCGGGCTCAAGTTATGAGCTGTCGAGGTCAGCTGTTTTTTTGAAGTTGACCGCTGACCAGGTACTCGTTTTCAATTCGATCGCAGGCTCAAGCCAAGCCAAAACGAGGCGTAAGTTTTCGCCAGGATCAACAGATCTCCGTCCTGTAAACAATTTGCCGCCTACCTTGACTACTTCTCAGTTTGTTTTTTGTTTAAACCGATGAGAATCAACCTTTGGATGTTACGAGCAGCAAATTGGATTGCCTGGCTTTGCTATTTGATAGTTTACGGATCTGCGAGAGAAAAGATCGTGTGGTTTGGCAGGGTTTTAATCGTGCAGGCGCTGTCTTCTATTGCTCACTTTTGCTGTGGATTAAACTGGATGGTTTTGCCGCTAAAAATCCTTAATTGAAGAAGCTTCCTTGGTAGACATGGGAAGTAAAACAAAGTGACGGTGAAAAACGTCGAGGCCCGATAAGGATTTGTATCTGCTTAGCAAATGAATACGTATACTTTTGTGTGAACTGACGGCTTCGGCTTTAGCTCTGCGTTCGGAGTGATTGTTGACTGACTTAAACTGTCCGCAGGTTAGTATTCCTGTTGTGTCTTTTATATCACATATGGTGATTTGTTTCTGTGACTACGAGTTATGTTTGTTACTTGTCTTAGTTTTCCAATTTCTACAAGGAACGCCGAAGAAACATTCGCTGGCATCGTTCTTTGTTTTCTTACCTTTTGTTGTTTTCATGTTGTTTGGATGGACTAAAAACGCTCGTCTTTTTTCCAAATGCATATTTTCGCGCCAATATTTCATTTTGGAGCCTAAAACTCTTCGTTTTCCTTGCTGTCGCTCATTTTTTTGGGCAAAGAATTGGTTGAAGAAAAGCCAAGCGAAGTCCGGACGGTTTATATCCTCGGCGTCGCTTTGTTGACATTATTGCAAACTCGCAAAAGAGTAATCAACAACTCATTGCCAAATATAAACACGATTTTTAACAGCTGCAGCATTGGAAATGCCAGCAATTTGTTGTCCATCAAAAGCAATTCTCGTTGTTAGTTAAAAAATCCCAGATTTTTAAAGCTATTGTAGTAAAAACTTCGTCCTTTGTTCAATGTTTACGGCTGAAAAATGTTTTTCAGAAATCCTGAGTCAGATGTTATCATTAACAGTGATGTCAAAAATAATACCACCCACGACTTGTAGTCAAGGTTTGTTGTTTGCAATATTTGTAATTGATCGAAGTCAAGAAAAAAACGATTCTCAACATCACTCAATAATTGCAGTTGATCACCTGAGTTGATTCATGGCTAAAATAGTATGCTCGATCAGTCTGTCGCAGTCACTTTTCTCAATGAAAAGTAAAGTCGATTTCGCTCAACGTTTTTCCATGTTATTGTAAAAAGGACATCTACGGCATTTTCTATCGTCTTTACTGCATGTAATAGATCACAAGAATAACACAATAAAATGTTCAAAACAAGGCGAGCAAAGTACTTTTGTTCTTTTATGGGCGGTGTCGAAGAGAGCTCACTTTGAGGTTTTATCGCACTTTCGCTGTCAAATATTTTTTGATAGATTAAAATGTCACTGATACATGTCGATTGTGAAGTTGGTTTAATAGTGGGACACTAGAACAGTTAACCTAGTTAAGTGATCTTTACCACTTGTATCGAAATGTAATCAGATGTAATTAAACTGTGATGAAGAAAAGTTTGTTAATCGTTTTTGCTCATCATAATCATATAGTTCCTGTGCCACAAAGTAGTGGTGGGAATCGGTTGAGATTTCACAACCGATCGATCATCGATTATAATCGAAGAAATCTGCCAATAAGCATTTCATGTATTTTTCACCTACATAGAAGTCAAAGTGACAGCGTGTACACACAGGTAAATACATTCTTAGATTATATCTGCTGTTATGACTTAGAAGTTAAGAGTCCACGAAAAACCACACCAAACTCACACCAAGATATTTAACGGACATTTTTCTTGATTTTAATATTTTTGTGTCCCCAATAAATTTTTAATTTTTCCGCAACAATTGATTATGAAAAAAGCATAATTGATTGTCGCTTCGCTTGAACTTTTCGATCAACTCTTTCGATTACAGTCGTTCATCGGCCCACCACTACCACAAAGGCCGATGATAATTCGAAAATCTACGTTTGCACTTGATTGAATGATGGCTCTGGCTCTGCAGCAAAACAGTAAAAAGTATATATATATATGTAATCACAATATAGTGAAGTCCTTACTGAAGCCATGGCTCGAGTCCTGTGGCATTGCCACATTAGTTTATCTGTAAATGCTAATATTAAGGAAATAACTATGGAGCTCCGCTTTTAGGCTTGCCTAAATATATATATTATTTCAGTGATTTTACCATCAGTCACCTATGGTTTGGTTGTATGGGGCTCCTATGGCAAATCGCTCTTTGATGAGCTGGGGAAGATACACTTACGTGCCGCAAAGACCATCTACAACCTGGAGTGGTATACACCTAGCGATCAGGTCCTAGCCCAAAGCAACTGGTTTACCATTAATTGGTTGTACGAATACAGATTACTTTCTTAGGACACGACTGTTTTTTATGACTTTTCACCTGTTCTTATTAACCAGCTGTTTACTAAATATGATTGTAACTATAACCTATGAAGGAAAATGACCTTTTTTTTTGTTACCGAACCGGAACTCAGGGCTGAGTTGCTCGAAGCATGGTTAGCGCTAACCGAGGTTTAATACAATGACAACCTATAGGTTTTAATACCACTTAACCAATGGTTAGCCTTAACCATGCTTCGAGCAACTCGGTCCACCTGGGACCCGTTTCTCGAAAGGTCCGAAACTTTTCAGGCGCATTTCGGGTGCCATAATTTCCTTCGTATCTTAAAAACAAAGATGTTTTCAGGCATGAAATTTTGCAACAAATTTGCCCTTTGGTATCTTGAAATCATTGTACAAGACCAGCTTTCTAGAATAAGCGGATCGCAGTTTTAGAAATGGCTTTTCGGGCCCGAAAAGTTTTCGGGAGTTTCGAGAAACGGGCGCAACTCCAGTCTTCGCAAGTCCACTAGTTACAGAGCCATATCTCTATGGAATTCTTTCGAAAATCAGGAGTAACGAGGGTACGAGGGTACAGGAGTAACAACGGGTACAGAAGTAACGAGGCGGGTACAGGAGTAACGAGGTTACAGGAGTAACGAGGGCACAGAAGTAAGAAGGTTACAGGGGTAAGGAGGATACAGAAGTAACGAGGTTACAGGGGTAACGAGGGTACACAAGCAACGAGGGTACAGAAATAACGAAGTTACAGGAGTAACGAGGGTACGAGGGTACAGGAATAGAGTTGTCAAGTAGGTGGAACACATAACTGAAACTTGGAACATAGAACTTAAACAAAGGTTCGGGACGTTTTGTGCAGGCTTACACCACGTAGTACCCCATGGTTTGGAAAATTGTTGCCACAATACATGTATGATGAGCTAAACAAGAGCCAAATAAAATTCCTTTTTGTTTACAATAAAAGTAAAATATAATCTAGTTTTAAAAAGATTGGTAACAATGATTAGCAAAAAGACAGTTTATATTTGAAAAAAAAATAGTCTTCCCGTTCACAGGGCGGCAAATGCATTTTCAGCCCGGGCATTTCCCGTTTGGCGCAGAATTCAAAGAGGGCAGTTCGTCATTTGGCCCCGCGTGGACAATAAAATACATTCTTATATATATATAAAAAAAAGGTGTATCCCTTGACTCCCAGCCCTATAGCCAATCCCTAACCTAAAACACGCCAAATCTACACGTACTGAGTTGACCAAGTCTACAGATAACAAGGCCCTTGAAAGGAACTGAACCCGAATCGGACTGCCAGCCATAAAAGTGATTTGAAGCCGGATCCGGATTTTGGGACCGGCTACTGTTCATTTAAACCCCATTTACACTACAGAAAAAAACGGCATGGCAAGGATAAAAACTGGCAAGGGCAGCTAACATTCTGGTAAGGCAAGGATTGTTTACACATGTACCGTTTCACCCTTGCTTGATTTGTTCTCGGCAAGGCTATTTTGTTCCAGGCAAGGCTTAGATTTGTAAGTGAGCATGCGCATTGTGCTAATTCAAGATGGCGTCCACGGGATTGTTGATGTTCGAAACCTCCGTACCAAGGAACTCAAACAAAACCGAGCAGAAACGTCGACAACGTGAAATAAAGTACCAGATAAGTGAGGAATCGAGGAAGAAAGACCATTTCATTAGATACCGGAACTGTCGAAGGAAAAAAACTATTGTTGCTTAACATTGATTAACATTGATTAACCCACCAAGGGAAAGAAACCTCTGAATAAATCCTCAGTCAGATGATTGGTTTAAAATGGCTGACAGTACCTTCACCCAAGAGAAGAGAGAAGTAGCGCTGTTATCAAAACATGCGCAGAATGATCAAAAGTTATCTTCCAGGCAAGCAAGAACGTTTACACGTTCAATTTTAAGGGCAAGGTGCCGGTTTTCGTCCTTGCCTTACCGACATTTTCAAAAACTGGACAACATCTAAACGTGGTCCCAAAACCGAAAATTAAATTGGCAAGGTAAGGCAGCCTTTGACAGTTTACGCCACTCAATTTACCCTTACCTTGCCTGAGGTGAAAATTACCCTTGCCGGTTTACACCCTTGCCTAGCCGTTTTTTTTCTGTAGTGTAAATGGGGTTTTAGACACTTTGAAAAATGTGATGTGAAATTTAAGGTTGTTCTCACATTAACCTCTTCTATCGATCCGAGGTCGGTATGAGGATGTACGTTATGTTCTCATGTCAAGTGTGAATTCGAACCGGCTAATTTAAAAATTAAACGAGGCTTACCTGTAAGGTGAAGTTTGATTGTAATTCTACGAGTTATTGGTCAGGAGCGGAGAAGTCACGTGAGATAGCGCGCGGCAAGCAAGCAGTCAGTCTTTAAAGGTTTTACGGCTCATGGGCATTCCCATAAATGAAGGGTAGGGAGTGAGAAGAGTACATCACATGCGGTGGGCGAGTGACTTCTCCGCTCCTGACCAATAACTCGTAGAATTACAATCAAACTTCACCTTACAGGTAAGCCTCGTTTAATTTTTAAGTTCTACTTCGTCATTGGTCAAAGTCGCTACGAAGTCACGTGAGATTTTAAAGCAAATGCCCATGAGCATCAATGCAATATAGAATACTCTTGTGGTAAAGCAAAACTTTTATTAACATTAACGCTGAGCTTTCAAGAGGTCAACCCCAAAGTTAGCTGAATCAGTAGTGCTGATTGGCTTGTCATAGAACTTACTGAAAGTTCCAGCATTGGCCCATCCGGCTGCATCCATGATTGTCTTCACGGAAACATTGGCAGCTTTGGCAGCCGACGTGGAAGCTGCCCGTGTGCTGTGTGCACCATACTTGTTAATGTCAATACCAGCGTTCTCTAGAACCTTTTTTAGCCAACGAGCAATTGTATCGATGGATACAGGCTTAAAAGGTTTACAGAAACTTAATAACAACTGGGTATAGCTCCCTCTGGTTAACTTGGTACGATTAACATATTCTGTAAGAACTGTAACAATGCATAACTTTTTATCTTCTTCAAAGGAGCGAAACTCCAAACGTCCCAGGTGTTTACCTGGTTTAGAGGTTTTAAGTAATTTCTGTATGTAGAATATACAGTTTTTATCCGTAAGTGTCATGTGAGAAACCTCTAGGGAATGTATCGTTTGGCATCTTTGTCCTGATAGGAGTGCAAGCAACATGGTTGTCTTGAATGTCAACAGCTGTAAACTTAGGCTCTCCAGAGGGTGGAGCGTTTTTAGATAAGACAAGACTGTAGAGACATCCCAGATTTCTTGGTAACGAGGTAAGGATGGTCGGGTGGTGAAAACACCTTTAAGGAACCTTGTCACCAGGGGATGGTTGCCAAATGTGCCACCCTCAGTGGGAAGGATGACAGTGGACAATGCAGAGCGGGCGCTATTGATTGCACTGTAGGAAAGTTTCTTTTGGTACATGTCACCCAAGAAGTTTATTCCATCAATTACAGATGCTGAAACAGTATTAATTTCCTGTTCACGACAGTACAGTTCCCATCGTTGTAAGTATGATTTGTATTGTTTTTGGGTTCCCGGCTTCCACGCTTGCAGGATGACGTCTGTAGCTGTTGTTGAAAGGCCCTTGCTTGTGAGGTGTTCCCGGACAAATGGCACAGAAGAAGTTTTATTGTCTTGTGAAGTGGGTGGAGAAGGGCTGGGTTCGATGGTAGGTGGAGAGTGTCCTTTTTCCTAGGGAGAATAAGAGGTGGTGCAATAAGCATGTTAGCAAGGTATGGCCACCATGGTTGAGTAGGCCAGTGAGGTACAACAAGAAGGCCCGTTGCTTTGTCTTCTTGCACTTTTTGCAGCACTTTCTGAATTATACAGAATGGGGGAAAAGCATAAAAGGAAAATTTGGTCCACTGTATATGAAAGGCATTGACAGCATACGACCCAGGGTCGGGTTGATAGGAAACATATCTTTTACATTTGTAATTTAGCCGAGATGCGAAAAGGTCAATGTCCGGCTGAAATTTTATCTCAGCTATCGCCTTCTGAAACACAACGGGATTGAGGCTCCATTCAGTCTCCCGTCGTGTTTTGCGTGACTCAGCATCTGCAGCAGTATTGTTTATTCCTGGGATGTGGGAGGCAGTAAGCCAGATGTTATGTGTTATACACCACTCCCAGATATCAATAACTAGCCGATTAATAGTGTTTGAGTGGCACGTTCCCATTTGATTTAAGCATGCCACTGCTGTCGTGTTATCAATAAGGACAGTGATTGATTTCCCTGATATTATATCCGAAAAGGATTTTAACCCTAGGAGAACTGCCTTGGTCTCTAGGTAGTTGATGTGATTTTCTGCTTCATCTGCAGTCCAAGACCCACCTGTGGGAGTACCCTGGCATGTGCAGCCCCACCCTGTTTTTGAGGCATCAGTAGTCATAGTTACTTTTGGTGTATAATGACTGATTGGGTTGAAAGCTGTCTCAATTGATTCAATCCACCATCGAAGGTCACTGATCGCGTCTGGTGATAGGGACATAGGGCTCTCAAAGTTACCCCTACACTGCTTTAGGGCCTGGGTTTTATCAATCTCAATCCACCGATAATGGAGGGGCCCATACATTACACCAGGAAAGCTGGATGTGAGAAGACCTAAGACCTGTGCTACTTGTCTTATTGAAGGTAGAAATGAATCCACAAGTTGTTTACAGGCATTTTTAACTCTACATGCCTTGTCAGGCGTAAGAGAAATTCTCATCAAGATAGAGTCCAAAATGAAACCCAGAAATACCAATCGTTGGGTGGGAACCAAAACAGATTTTTCGGGATGCACTACAAGACCCAGGTTGTCAAACAGTGTAACTGTATCAATGATATTTTGGACACAGTGATCATGAGTAGCAGCTTGCAAATATGAATCATCAATGTAGGCAACTGATAAGTGGCCCATTTGTCTGAGTGTGGAGTATACAGGCTTAAGAAGCTTGGTGAATTTTCTGGGGCAAAACGCTAGTCCATTAGGAAAGCATGTAAACTCGTACAAATCGCCCCGCCAGGAGAATTTTAGGTATTTCCGGTCCTGTTTAGCAATAGAAACGGAGTAGTATGCATCCTTTAAATCAATAGA
>OX419345.1:13017116-13047116 GCA_948470475.1 Galaxea fascicularis
CACCTGCACCTTGTTGATCACTTCATGTCATTTAAGAGCTAAATGAGAGGTTGCTAGCGCACCACGACCGGTTCCTGGGCCAATACCTCATACCATCTCAGCTAGGATCACTCAGTAAAGAAACAAAAAAAGATTTACGACGCATACTCCAAACACTTAGGATACAGAGTGGCCTGTGACAACAAAATTTCAAGGTGGAAAGCAAAGTGGGCGCTTGCTAATGGACAAAAACTTTAGCCTCTAGCGAACACTGTGAGCTGCCCAAAGGAGGATCTTTACCCCAATGCCGTTTCAGCGGTGTTGACCATACTGATTCACCATGCCAGTCTCCACGTCAAAATCTAAGAGATCATTTAGCACCGAGAGCGCTCCATGTTGTCGTTTGTCGTTGAGCGCCGTTGAACAGAATAGAACAGAAAACGTACATAATGACATATATGAAAATTATTGAATGTGGTATTTAATCTGACACGGAGCAAGGTTTGTCGAACAGTAGCGGCAGCATATTTTGCTCGACAAATGTTGACCTGTGTACCGCTAACTAGCTTTTGAGCTTTCTCTGTAAAAGCGGACCGGTCGGTTCCGGTTCGAAAAATAAAATCGTCTGATTTTCTGTGTGGTGAAAGGCCTTTATGACAACGTAACAAAAACGCAATTATTTTGGTTCTTGCTGTTAATTTCTTAGCACTGCAAGAAAAATATCATTTTGCCCAATAGGCACCCAGGTATGCCTGAAATTCAGCGTGATTGTTTACGTTTTTTAACCGATCGGTGCAAAGCAAGAGTGTAATATTTTACAAAAAAATTGCATAGCAAGCTAGACAAACCTTTTCTTTACGAGATGTGTGAAGTGGTTTGAAGCTAAATAATTTGAATACTAGACCGCTACATGCGGCACTATAAACATAATCGCGGAGCAAGCTTAAAATTAGTGATTTTGCAAACGTCTTTTCTCTTAGTGATGATACCATATGATCGCAGACGATCGCAGACGATCGCGGATCGCAGATCGCAGATCGCAGACGATCGCAAAGAGATCTGTTTCCATATAATCGCAGACGATCGCGAACGATCACAGAGCCGACTGTAGCCTTTCATTTCGTTCAGCGGAAATGGCAATTGTACATGCACTCTGTGCTCGCGTGAAAATCAAAGCAAACAACATGGCGGACATCGGGGAGGATATTTTGCAGCAAGCAAATTTATTTCTTCTTTTAGTCTTAAAGCGTCGACAACTTCAGCTTTTTTCATTCGGAAAATATTCTTACGACCATACGCGGTTCTTATGTTGCGGAATTTAACCTCTGCCTCCTCCGCCGATAAATTAAATTTCTCGCCGATTTTTTCCCAACTGTTAGCCTTTTTGTTTTTGTCTTTGAAATCGATATATCCTTATACCGCGCAACTTCTTCCATGAATTCCTCGTTAGAAACGTTACCATGTTCAACGCCAGCCATGTTTAAAACAAATGAGTGTTGCTATAAACAAAATATTATGGGACACGTTTCGATCGCAGATCGCGGAACTTTGGTTTCCATATGATCGCAGGATCGCAAACGATCGCAGACAATCGCAGACGATCGCAGACGATCGCAGAGAGCATGGTTCTATCTTCTGCGATCACGATCGCAGACGATCGCAGAAGTGTGTTTCCATCAGTATGATCGCAGACGATCGCAGAACTTTCTGCGATCTGCGATCGTCTGCGATCATATGGAAACCAGCCTTAAAGGTCAAAACCATGATTTTTGTCAAGTTCGAACCTTTATCTGCTAAAATATGCTGAAAAATGTTGTCTATTCCAAGCGGTCGTTTACCATTTACCCGCGACATCGACAATTTTTTATTTTTGTAGCTTCCGCCGAAGAATTACATCAGTGTTACATTGACAGAGTTAAATATTTTAATGGCTTCTTGCTTATACCGGAGAGGTAAGCCAAAGATCAGGCAATAAAAGGGTTTATCACAGTGCAGTGTCCAAAAGTTGTTTTTCCCCTTGAAATTCGTTCGTGGTAACATGAAACTTGATACAAACTAGCGGTCACGCGTTCGAACGATGTCAGATGGCTGTGCTCCTATAGTTATGCACCAGTCAATGTAAATCCCCGCCCCCCCCAACCCGGGAATAGGCGGGGAATTGGACACAAGGACTGGCGAAAGTGAGCCAATGTTCCCGCCCCCAGGGCAATGTTTTCGTTCCAATGTCCTTGCTTGTCCCCGCCTACCAGTGAAGGTCTATTTGAGTGTTGTCAAAAACATCACTAATAAGAAAATAAATGAGACAGCAAAGTAACATTCAGTGTCTTTAGTGATTTATGCATCTTTTGAGTTAATTAGTTGTCTAAGGAAAATGCTTCCTTCATTGCTGGAAAGGCGTTTGAAAGCGTCAATCCAGCAACAGGAATAATCTTCCGGCTTTCGCCGAACTCAACGAGGGCCTGAATAACATACATGTACCGTGTATCATCAGTTTTGTGTGAACGAATGATCAACCAATTGCAAGCGAATCAAAACAACGCAATCACATGGCACATGAATATTAAAGACGAAATTTTAAAAAGCCCCTACGTGGAAAGGTATATACAGAAACAACAGTGTATCAAGCTTTCACAAGAAATATTTTTAGCAATGTATTAAGAGAAGGATGGTAAGCAAGATGTAAGGATAAAACAGATTTATGAAGAAACACGTTTAACTCACATTTCTCTCCGCCATATTTAATTTAGTCCCTTTTAGGTTTGATCCTAGTCTCTTCGCAATATAGTCCTTCACTCCAACCTTCGGCAGATTTCCCCGCTTTCGGTACCGAAGAAAATCTCGTCCAAGACCCCGCATACCGGGACAGTTTCGAATGTCACACGTTGGATTTTGTCCCGCTAATGTCCCCGCTTTTCCCGGGTTGGGGGGGGCGGGGATTTACATTGACTGGTGCATTACCCTTTGAATTTGTACAAGAAGCAATTCTGTAAGTGATACACGTTTCCTTTATAAATGCAGTTCAATTTAATTTAGGAATAAGGATGCATAGACCTGCTATCACTTCCATTCGTAGCATATTATTTCCCGGGGATTATTTGCATACCTGACTGCAGGAATTCCTGGATTTTTCTTTGTTTAAAATGTATTCCAGTTCACAACTCACCACTAATTTGCTGCCAGGCTGCTTTAAATCCATGACGTGACGCGGGAAATGTTCTCAGTGGCCCACCGGCCCAAAAATGACCTGAATGGATGACACTCGTGAAAATGCGCTTATTAGTGTTTTCCACTTCAGCAGTTTGCCGATTTGGAGTTGCGTCTCCGCAATCTAGTGTCAGTGACTAGTTCTAGCTCAGGGGAAGAAGTGTAAACAAAACGGCCAAGGCAATTAAGAAATGTAAGCATTTTGCTGCGCCTTACACACCTATTTTAAATGAGGGTTTCATCATAGGACTGTCATAAAAGCATAATCCTTTCGGCCCCGACACTTCAGAACGATTAAGTTAGCTGAACGTTTTATGTCCCTCAAGTGAACTCCACGCTAGAACACCGGCGACTTCTCCGGACCTTACTTACTTAGTAAGCCCTTGTCTCGCAGTCAATCCGTTAGGGTCACCTGGTCCACGTGTAAAAGTCATACAGGAAATACGCAACTACGGATCGATGATCCAACTAACGCAAGAGGGTGAACAGAGTGCAACTGGCATCAATCCAGATTCCGATTGTCGTCAGAGAATTCCTGTGTGTCGACGATAATTCCAACTTTTCCACATTAACCCGGCATTTGATAATGACTGAACTTTCAATTAGAGCTATAATTTTATTACCGTTGAAATAGTATGTTTTCTTTTCAAATTGCTTTAACAATCATATTTTCCTGCCTGGTTTCAATCATGGTGAAAATTTTAATTGTAATGTCGAACGAACTTCCATGCCCCCCACCTTCTGTTTGCAGCTGTCCGCACTTTGCACCATTGATCGATGCATTGCCAAATTCAACAAAGAAAACACCGCTCTTTCACATTTGTCTTCATTTTATTAACAAACTTTTTTTTGACCCACGCAGTTTAATGAATTCTTTAACATTTGGAATATAGTCGAGCCCTTATTAAGCGACAACCTATCAAATGGCCATCCCCTTAGGCGGCCAGTAATAAAAGAACCGACGAGGGTTCTTCTATGGTTTTTACATTTGTTGGTTATTTTCAACAAGGGAATACGGTTTCTACAGAACTGAGGCAAATAAAAAAAAAAAATAAAAACAAAAACAATGGAAGAACCCTCATCAAGACTGATTTCTAGCTGCCTCATAGGGGTTGGCCGTTTAATAGGTAGTCGCTTAAAAGGGGTTCGACTGCATAAAAAACCACTTTCAAATAGCGGATAATCCACCAAGCGCATGCGTAATAGTCGGATACAATCTTCTTCTCTTCTGCGCCTGTATTTACAACGTTCAGTGGGTTTGGCCTGACCGTATGTTTCTGAATACACTATAATGACGATAAATGAAGTAGCTATCCCAACTGACTCTAACGGAGACAATTTTTCGTAATCCAAAAAATATAAAAATAAATACTGACACTGTTAGCTTCCAAGAAGAAGCAGCCCTCATAATTCTTAATATAAAACAATTCAATGTACTCATTTCCCTGACGTGTGAATATTTCCCCATGATCTTCAAGTGAAGTCCAGTTACAATCTCTTAAGGCCCTGGCAAACGATGACACATTGTTGCCGACACAAATGTTTCCCCGTTTGCCCGCGCACGCAACATTTGTTGCGGACACAAAAAATGTACTATAATGACGATAAATGAAGTGGCTATCCCAACTGACCCTTATGGGGTGACCCTTACGTCATCGCTTCAAACTTTTTCCCGCTGTTTTTTCTAAAATGGAGGAAAGTTTGAACATTTAGGGGGAATTTTACCAGATTGGGTGAACGAAGACATAGAAAAAAGTCTTGCCGAGGCCGTGCACAAATGGAGAAAAAAAAAATCACGTTTCTTTGTAGAAAATGACTTAAACTCGAGCAGTCTCAGTCGAGAGCCACTAAACGAAACAAAAAGTTTCTTGATTATATAAAACAAATAGATTCCGTGTTGCCGTGCGTCTGTTCAGTAATAGATCACATATGACGTCAAAATGTGGTAAGAACAATAGTGACACATTCGGCTCCACATTTTGACGTCATTTGTGATCTATTAGTGAACAGACGCACGGCAACATGGAATCTATTTGTTAAATAGTGGTGTCAACCAGTACCCTATAATTTGTTCTAATAACTGAATATTAAATAACGAAACTATTAAGTAACTATGTTTCTTCACCTGATTTCAGTGAAAAATTGTGCTACCGTGCTCGCGTTATCAAGATGTGACCATTATAAGTCGAGATTTTTTTTTATTCTCAGCAAATATTGGGCCTTTCAATAACACCGACTCCAAGTTTCAAAACGGAAACACCTGCTGCACTGAACACTTTTGTCAGCTGTGAAAGCAAAGGACGAACTCGAAGGTCAGAGGGTTATTGACGGCAGTGTTAAGCACAATCGTTATTTCGGTTCTAAACCCCGCAGTTTCATCGTTATTAAAAGACCTAGTGAAAAGCTGAGGCATAATTTTGACTTGATTGCCGGATTGGGATAAATTTTAATCTTGGCTAGAGTTAACTGGCTATAAAAAAATAAGTTTTAAAAAATTATTACCCCCATTTATCAGATATCATCTTCAAATTCCTCTGGAATAGCAGTCAGCAAACGTGAATAACCTGACGGCTTTTTTCTTGAAAGCGTTCTTGGCTTGAAGCGAAGGCCTCTCGTTTTCATGAAACTGAATTTCGTGTTGCTATTGTAATCCTCCATCCTCCACCAATAATCTCTGTGTTTCCAAGGCCGTGTGTAGATCAAAACTCCACCAAGAACCAAACACAAAAATATCACACTACCGAGAGCCCACGCTGCATTGGAGGGGTCCACTTTGCGGTTAGTTGAGACTTGTTCATTAACAATTAAAACTTGTTCTGAATTCTGAATTGATATTGTTTCTACTCTGGGGTTTTCCACTCGAGGTTGATTAGGCGAGTCGTACTGTGGTTCTTGCAAATGACTGCGATCCTCTTGTAACGTTGGAAGCATGGACTGAAACAAAAAAATCGTGGTTACTGATTTGAAATTCTTTCTTCACATTACAATCCTGTACAAAACTTTTTGGGCACTTTGTTGAATCACACACACAAAATACACCTTTGGAGTAAGTTTCAATAAATTTCCCTTTCCTTGACTTTCGTACTTCGTTCCACCCCCCACCTGGACACTGTTGATTGAGATTGAAAGCAGTGTTCAATTCCAATCGAGTGTCGGAAATTTTTCCCGTTTGTTTTGGTTTTGCTTTACTTCGCTCTGTGATTGGTTGAAAAAACGGGCGCCACTTTCCCAGCCAATCAGAAGCAAAACCAAAACCTAGTTGCACGCGCGCATTTTCCCGCGCTTGGCGCCGGTTACGTGTAATTACTTCAAATTCTGATTGGGTTTGCCTCATGGGCTATTGACCCGTAGCCCGCAAAAGCTACGGGTCTAATTGTTACTTAGTAGAGGTATATAGGTAAAGGTATGAAATGTGCAGGTTATGCAATAAACCCAACAGTTTAATGACAAAGATAACATACATAATTCCAAGCAACATTTTGGGGTTGACATGTGATAATGCGAACATTTCCAAAAGACCAGAACACACCTTTATTTTGTCAGGACAGAGATGTGTGTCAAGTTTATCTGAAACAGTCCCAGCAGGAGTTATAAGTCCATCCGTGTACTGTCCATTTTCTGACACATGGCTGGCAGGGCCCTTCATTGCATTTTGCTGGATCCAATGTTTTGCGTCAGAAATATTCACTTGTGATGTTGAGTAAAAACAGCTCCATGCAACCATGGCAATAGGCTATAAAGAATAAGTAGCAAATTTAGTGCAAGAAACCGGAGCAGTATTGTATTTATATGCTTGAAGAATTACAATGAGGAAATGCGAAAAGGTTGCTGGACTGATTGTTTCAGCCTATTGATCATTTTGGGAAGCTTACAGTGTGATTACCTTGCATGGACTCAGACGCTCATAAGGTGTAATAACATGTCTCTGAAGACAGCTGACAGCCATAGTTCGCACTTTCTCTATCAAATCTTGCCTTGCACATGGATGGTACAAGAATGCCACTCCACCATGCTGTCACAAAATCAAGTTTTCACTGCATTATTTAAAAGTTTTAAGAAAAATTTAAGAGCAAATGCTCAGACTTTCCATCATTTACCAAAGATGGTCAAATGAATACCAAAAACCTTTCAGTTATTTTAGTAAAAGAAGTGACATGGTTCGTAATGCAAGCCCTGTACACACTAGTCATGCAATGCTTTTGAGTGGTGCACTGTGGAATATCCCACAAGTCACTTTAGGTGAGTGTGTATGTAAAGAAGATACAAGTGATGAGTGGGATATTCTATGGTATACCACAAGAAAGCCTTGCATAGCTATTTTATACCATGTCATAGAAAATACATAGCCTTACATAATTGATGTGGTGCATGATGGGAGGGTTGGGTGTGATATCATTGAATTGCACTGATCCATAGGAAGGTTTGGTGGAATACCGACAAATATACAACAGCTTTCCTGCATTCTGATTGGCTGTATTTTCAATGGCATGGTATAAATACCTGTATGCAAGTGGCTGTTACTTGCATCAAACATCCAACCAAATTACTAATTTTAGAACACATTAGATTAACTCATAATAAGACTTGGAGGATGTAACTTTAATTTGAAAATTTACCATCCCACTAAAATCGCAACACAAATAAACCCGCTGTTGACACGAGGATATTTGTAGCATACATGAACTAACTTTGTGATATGAATCAATTTTAGTTTAATGGCTAAAGCTCCCATGAGTCTCCAGAAGCTCAGTGATAGAACACCCAAACTAGTGATCAGAAGGTTGTTTATAGGTTTAACAATTGAAATATTGCCACATGCATCATCTCTTCTATGTTATATTTCTTAACATTCTTAAGGTGGCTCAAAACAGTTTCCAGCACTTTCCAAGACATAGATTTCGATGGGTCATTTTTACAACTCTTTATCAGTTGATGCTAGAATCATGGTATCAAAAACTGCCCAATCATTGGTGAATACGTTGGTATTATTTTTGTGACATTATAGATTACCATAGCAACACTATGACCTGCTAAAAACACCCTAATTTCAGCTTTAAGCGCTTATATTTCAAAAATGGCACGGAGAAATTTTTTCTTATTATAGAATTTTAATAAGCAGGATAAGATGCAACTTTTGGCAAAGTTAGAATAAATTTCCGTACATGGAGTTCAGAGCCACCTTAAAATTTCGAAAATTTAAGGTGGCCCTGAACCCCATGTACAGATTTGTTTAAACTTTGCCAAAAGTTGCATCTTATCCTGCTTATTAAAATTCTATAATAAGAAAATATTTCACCATGCTGTTTTTGAAATATAAGCACTTAAAGCTGAAATTAAGGGTGTTTTTAGCAGGTCACAGTGTTGCTATGGTAATCTATAATGTCACGAAAATAATACCAACATATTCACCAATGATTGGGCAGTTTTTTGATACCATGATTGTAACATCAACTGATAAAGAGTGGCATTAATGACCCATCAAAATCTATGTCTAGGAAAGTGCTGGGAACTGTCTTGAGCCACCTTAAATGTTGTCCCTTACTCCAAAAAGAGCTGTATCCAATAGGAAGATGTAGGTGAACCAAGAATAGACTGCTGTAGTAGAAACTTTGCTCATGAATAGGAGCTAAAATAATGTACACCTAAAGAATACTGTAATTACAGATGCAAGACCACTCACCAAAACCACATTCAACCATAATGATTTGGGAAGATACTTGTATTCCCCATACTGAGGTCTTCTTAGAAATCTCTTGTCACTACTGCAAGAATAAGAGTTAATATGACCATGAAAAGATTGTTTAAATTTTACTGAAACACACTCACAACTCTAACTTCAACATCCTAAGCCTGAAAAGCTATTTTAGGTACCAGTACATAATGTCTAATATGACAAATTCAATTTTTGATGATTTACAGAATTAAAAAGTTCTAAACTCTACATGGTTTAGACATACATAATTTGTACATCAGGATAGTTTGCAAGAAAACTCACCAAGCAAACAAAATCAGATTATGAAAAATCCTTTAAGGCATCAGTGAAAACTCTTCAAAGAAACTGGCTCACTGCATAAGATTTTGATGGATTAAGCATGGTGACCACTAAACAAGACTATTTTTGGCAGATTACAACAATGTAAGAACAGAGGACTTACTAAGGCCTGCTTCCACAGATGAAAAACCTCTTTCCATCCAAAACGAAAATTGGGGTAATCACAATTTTTTGGGGGTGGGTGGGAGGGGGGGACTTTACTCAGTGACCCTGAGTAAAGTCAGTAGTATTGGATAATTGCTATTGGAATCCTCGGAAGGGTTCTTATCACAACTGTACAAGTTAATTGGATATCACACTGTTAGTCACAGTGTGGCAGTGTCAAATAATGGTGATTGATCTCATGCTTTTACTCATTAAGTTTGGTGGTGTACTTAGAAGAATGAGAATACATTTCTTCATTGCTTCGCCATTTTATTTCATTTCTTCTCAAGCAAGCAGTCTTTACCTGAACATACACAAAAAGTAACCAAAACATGCCACCATGAAAGGGGATATATCATACTTAATCTATTAATAATGTTCTTTACCCAAAGCCGGATGTCAGGGTTCGTGGTGCACCAATCCAATCAGAAATAAGCTCACCTTTCATCTCCTTTATGGCAGTGTATGGGATCTTGCACACATTTGAACGGCTGAAAAATCAAGAATCACCCAGTAATAATATTGTATATATTACTGACCAAAATGCAGAGATGAGCTAACAACCTGGGAAAATGACACTGGTCAATTAATTGTTTATAACAGTGTGAATTCAAGGCTGTGTTCTAAGAAAAGTAGTTGGGCGCCCAAACCTCTAAACCCTTGAAATCCAAGGCACCCAGCATATAAGTTTGGTGCAAAAACTGATATTTCCTGGTCGCCCAATGGCAAAAGTAAGTCGCCAGGGGCGACCGGGCGCCGCTAGAGCACAGCCCTGGAATTGTTTAAAAAACATACTAAACTTGCCTGACTTTTACTGTATTTAAATTTATATTACCTATAAATTGAACTGCAAAAGTTAACCAGAACTCATAATGCTCTTTATGGGCTAGCTGTGAGTACAAGAGCAACCCACATCAACTACTTACTGCATCATATTGGTAACACATTGACTTAGTGACATTTTCTTCCACAGCCTGTAGCAAAATACAGGAAAAGATAATTCAGACAGTACACTCTGCTTCAGGTTATTTTAATCACTGCAAAATCTTGCATACAAATAATACCCCTTGAACCCCAAGTACAATAATACTTCTGCACATCAAGGTTTGAAAGTTTAAAGCTTAGTTTATGGTGGTATACCGCAGATACAGTACAAGATAGCACGAGTACAATAAGATGGAAACAGTTAAATATTTTGAACTTGTGGAATTGTCACATTCTACAATATAGACAAAACAAATATCCAAATTTGTACTTCTTAGTATAAGTTATGCTACAAGACAAAACTAGTACAGAAGAGTTGAGGGTTGCCAATTTAACATTAAGGAGTCTGAGAGACATGTGGTCTATCAACAACCATCACTATGTCTCTAGCCACCAAACGACACCTTAGTGGTAACAAAGGTGTGGATCAGCAACATGCCCTGCAAACTAAAACTTCAACTTGAAAGCCACATTAAGCACAATGACCTTTGTAGCCCCAGTTAGCATAGCTATTCTCTGGCTACTTAAACTAATACTATATACAATAGGCTCACAAAAAATACAACAATACATACCTCTGATGTCTGAGGATAACCACTGCAATTCCAAGTAGCATTTTTGACATCATCATAAGTCAACTCAGGCAGATTACCCTAAAATTAAAATGGTTCACAAGAATGTCACCCCTCTGATTAACAACAAGCACTGGCACACAAAATGTTACCAAGGAAGCTGATGTTAGTAATAACTTGAAACTTTCTTATGTGATCACTCGCCATTAGGTTTTAAGTTCCTGTGACAGATACCTGTCCACTTATTACATGTATAATCAACAATAAATCTTAAAGTTGTGTGCAACACTTCAAATAAAAAAATCCCTACATGTATTATTTACTGCAAAACTCAGAAAACCAGAAATACTCTATAATGTCTGTAGTGTTGCAAAAGAAAACCAGTAAGATACAACATGTAACATTGATCACTTTCATGGTTAGTGGTTTCTTTTAGTTTCATCAAGCATCTGATTGGTTGAAGAACAATGAACATGCCAGAGATAATTCTTAGCATTCACAGTTTTCTGCATTTTACAGTAAACTCTCTCTGAATGTCATCTTGTCAGCTATAACTAAACCAAGACTACGGGTATTATTATGTGAGCTTTGATCCAAGATAGTGGAGCCCACTGACTACTACATCACATGTAGCAGCTCTCTGAACTGTAAAATGTGGCTAACAGTACACAAGTTACCAATTTTGAGTGATCCTGAGAACAGCTCCAGTTCATAACATTTTGCATGTACTGAGAAACTGGCATATTTTCAGGACCATCCTGTGAAACAAATCAAGGGTTTGAAAGTTATGACTTACATGTAATAAAATACAACTTTGCAACAATAAAAAACTTGTAGGAGCATATTCAGAGCAACTTTAAATTCTTGAAAATTTAAGGTGGCTCTGAATCTACTTCTTCATTTTCTTTTTAAACTTTGCCAACCATTGGATCTTTACAAACCTATTCCTTTTCAACAATAAATCAGAGGCTCAACACTTTAAGTCTACAACAACTTTATTTTCTAAAAAGTTATGGGCAAGAAACCTCCTTTGTGTTTTGTGGGAGCACATCTTTTCCAGGCACACCTCTTGGTAAAGTGACTGTTTACACGCTAATTTTTTGCATGTGCCGCATGCTTTAATGTAAATTACACCAAAATTAATACCCAAAATGTTTTGTTGTCTGGAACTTTGACAGGTGTACGTAATTTCAACCAATGGAATACAAATATGCAAATTTGTATACAGACTGTAAAGATAATATTCAAATATGGTCGCTTTGTTAAAAACTATAATAACAGGCAAGTTAAAGTTTCTTACTGGTTGATGGCTCATTTCAAGTTAGTTTTATAAATGTTTTTGGTTGTAATTGAATTTCTGACTATTCTGAAGGCGAGATAACATAACAGTATTTTGTGAAAGTCCCAAGGGAAATTAGTCACGCTTTACAGTCACGATGTTTTTGAGCGATTCAGGCACACAAGTTCAACTTTTGCTTTGTAAGGGGAGATATTCAATCCATCTATTTATGCTTTGTGGTACAATTAACTTGAAATTCCAAACATTTTTTTGTCCAAACAGATTAGCTGCTTGTCAGCTGATCAAAACTTGATCCATGCCTGGCAAATTTAATCCTTACAGAGAAAAATATTTGCATGCTTGTGTTTTTGTCAATATGTTGAATATGCTTTCACAAATAAGTGTTAATTATACTGATCATTTAAGCCAAAGGATATAGACTTTCTGAACAAGATCTGTGTTTTGGCTTCGAAGGCCATTTATTTGCAATTGTGCATTGCCTTGAATAGAAATCGGCCAAAGCATCTTCAAAAACATTTCAAAATCGATCATATGTTGCTCCTAAAACAAAAACCTTGCTTGCCTGAATACATTTTTTTGGTTGGAAAGCCTTTCTTTCATTTCCTTTTTTTCCCAATTCATTCTGTGTTGCATTCTTCCTTTATGTGACAAGAGATTCTCGATTACTGCCGCACAGTGATAATACTAGTTTTTGAGATCTCCACGTTCATTTTCGCTGCTCTGAAGATTATGAAGTTCAGTTCTCGCAGCTTGTGTTCTTTATCTTATCAACTTTCCATTTTCCAACTCAACAAAGGTCTATTTTGTTTAAGGATCGAATGAAAAATCATCTGCATTACATTTTCATTTCTGTACCGACTCTACCGATGGACGCCATGAAAATTAAGTAAACACGTAAACAATATCTGCAGGGCAAAAATCTATGTCTTTGTACTACCCCCTGAAACTTGCAAATGTTGGGCCAAGACGACTATGGAAACAAAAGCAATACTTACCAGGGGAGGAACAGGAGGAGGGTTTAACGAAATAACTTATCAGAATCGAGTGAGCGAGTGATTTGCCCACACCACCACCTGCTATAGGCATTTGATTGCCGTTATTCGCGCCTGTCTGGCCGAAAAGAACGCCTTAGCCGATCCAAACAAAATCTGTTCCACTTAATTGGGTCAAGCGCCGTACTTCACATGATTTAAATAGGCTGAGTTGATTTCGTCTCATGTGAAATACGGGGTTTGACCAGGGCCTTACTGAAAGCATCAAATCGTACTTTACAAGCTTAAGTTACCAAACAAGCTCAAGTGAGGCACACCGTACCACAATATTTACGGGGTTTTGAGTTTTAAACTCTGCGCTTAACAACTAGACGAATCATTGAACCTCACTATATGAAAAGTAAACTTAGCTCTGCTTCGTTTCGTCTCAAGGGTCCGTTTTAAGAAAGCATGAAGTTGAAACAAGCTTTTACTTTGTAAATAAAAGAAGGCTAATTAGCCAACCGACAAAACATACAAGTCATGCGATCCAGTTCAACTCTGTAACGCAAAGTTTCGGGCAATGATATCCTTTACAAATTGCTTTCTACCAAAAGTCGCAAACCTTTCTCTTATTTTGACAAGGAATACTTCAGTATATTTACACAAAATCCTTTAAATTTTCATGCTTTCACCTTCTCCACAGCTGACGTAACACGGCTGGTTGTTCTTGTTGTTAAGCCATCAGAGGGCGATACAAAACCTTTGTAGCTGCTTTTCGTTGATAGCTCTAGTTCCTCAGAAAACTTTCTTTTAGGAAGATAATCAAAATTCAGCAAAAGTATTAAAATTGTGACTGAAGCTCCCAGGACGACATACGCTCCACACTTCCACGAAGCCATGTTTTGCGCAAGTGCCATCACCCCCTCCCTCACAGTCCCTCACAGAAATATTTAACCGTACGTCATAACACAGTCCCTCCCAGATCCCGGTAACTACTTGGTGTAGGCACCCATATAGTGGTCCGGGCCATGTAGTGGTCCGGGCGGTTACTTATACATCCATACCCATACTTAGCCATCCTTAGCCGTACTTACACATCCTTAGCCGTACTTAGCCATCCTTAGCCGTACTTACACATCCTTAGCCGTACTTAGCCATCCTTAGCCGTACTTACACATCCTTACACGTACTTAGCCATCCTTAGCCGTACTTACACATCCTTAGCCGTACTTACACATCATTAGCCGTACTTAGCCATCCTTAGCCGTACTTACACATCCTTAGCCGTACTTAGCCATCCTTAGCCGTACTTACACATCCTTAGCCGTACTTAGCCATCCTTAGACGTACTTAGCCATCCTTAGCCGTACTTACACATCCTTAGCCGTACTTAGCCATCCATAGCCGTACTTAGACATCCTTACCTGTACTTAGACATCCTTACCTGTACTTAGACATCCTTAGCTGTACTTAGCCATCCTTAGCCGTACTTAGCCATCCTTAGCCGTACTTACACATCCTTAGCCGTACTTAGCCATCCTTAGCCGTACTTACACATCCTTAGCCGTACTTAGACATCCTTACCCTACTTAGCCGTCCTTAGCCGTACTTACACATCCTTAGCCGTACTTACCCATCCTTAGCCGTACTTACACATCCTTAGCCATACTTAGCCATCCTTAGCCGTACTTACACATCCTTAGCCGTACTTAGCCATCCTTAGCCGTACTTAGACATCCTTACCTGTACTTAGACATCCTTAGCTGTACTTAGGCATCCTTAGCCGTACTTAGCCATCCTTAGCCGTACTTAGCCATCCTTAGCCGTACTTAGACATCCTTACCTGTACTTAGCCATCCTTAGCCGTACCTACACATCCTTAGCCGTACTTAGACATCCTTAGCCCTACTTAGCCGTCCTTAGCCCTACTTACACATCCTTCGCCGTACTTAGACATCCTTAGACGTACTTAGCCATCTTTAGCCGTACTTAGCCATCCTTAGCCGTACTTAGCCATCCTTAGCCGTACTTAGACATCCTTAGCCGTACTTAGACATCCTTAGCTGTACTTAAGCATCCTTAGCCGTACTTAGCCATCCTTAGCCGTACTTACACATCCTTACCTGTACTTAGACATCCTTAGCCGTACTTAGCCATCCTTAGCCGTACTTAGCCATCCTTACCTGTACTTAGCCATCCTTAGCCGTACTTAGACATCCTTACCTGTACTTAGACATTCTTCGCCGTACTTACACATCCTTAGCCGTACTTAGCCATCCTTACCTGTACTTAGACATCCTTAGCCGTACTTAGCCATCCTTAGCCGTACTTAGCCATCCTTAGCCGTACTTACACATCATTAGCCGTACTTAGCCATCCTTAGCTGTACTTAGACATTCTTAGCCGTACTTACACATCCTTAGCTGTACTTAGCCATCCTTAGCCGTACTTAGCCATCCTTACCTGTACTTAGACATTCTTAGCCGTACTTACACATCCTTAGCCGTACTTAGCCATCCTTAGCCGTACTTAGACATCCTTAGCCGTACTTAGACGTCCTTAGCTGTACTTAAGCATCCTTAGCCGTACTTAGCCATCCTTAGCTGTACTTAGACATCCTTAGCCGCACTTACACATCCTTAGCTGTACTTAGACATCGTTAGCCGCACTTAGACATCCGTAGCTGTACTTAGCCATCCTTAGCCGTACTTAGCCATCCTTAGCCGTACTTAGCCATCCTTAGCCGTACTTAGCCATCCTTAGCCGTACTTAGCCATCCTTAGCCGTACTTAGCCATCCTTAGCCGTACTTACACATCCTTAGCCGTACTTAGCCATCTTTAGCCGTACTTAGACATCCTTAGCCGTACTTAGACGTCCTTAGCTGTACTTAAGCATCCTTAGCCGTACTTAGCCATCCTTAGCTGTACTTAGACATCCTTAGCCGCACTTAGACATCCGTAGCTGTACTTAGACATCGTTAGCCGCACTTAGACATCCGTAGCTGTACTTAGGCATCCTTAGCCGTACTTAGCCATCCTTAGCCGTACTTAGGCATCCTTAGCCGTACTTAGCCATCCTTAGCCGTACGTAGACATCCTTAGCTGTACTTAAGCATCCTTAGCTGTACTTAGCCATCCTTAGCGGTACTTAGACGTCTTTAGTCGTACTTAGCCATCCTTAGCGGTACTTGGCCATCTTTAGCCTTAATTAGACATCCTTAGACGTACTTAGCCATCCTTAGCCGTACTTAGCCATCCTTAGCTGTACTTAGACATCCTTAGCCGTACTTTGACATCCTTAGCCGCACTTAGACATCCGTAGCTGTACTTAAGCATCCTTAGCCGTACTTAGCCATCCTTAGCCGTACTTAGGCATCCTGACCTGTACTTAGCCATCCTTAGACGTACTTAGCCATCCTTAGCCGTACTTAGCCATCCATAGCCGTACTTACACATCCTTACCTGTACTTAGACATCCTTATCTGTACTTAGGCATCCTTAGCCGTACTTAGCCATCCTTAGCCGTACTTACACATCCTTAGCCATACTTAGCCATCCTTAGCTGTACTTAGCCATCCTTAGCCGTACTTAGCCATCCTTAGCTGTACTTAGACATCCTTAGCCGTACTTAGACATCCTTAGCTGTACTTAAGCATCCTTAGCTGTACTTAAGCATCGTTAGCCGTACTTAGCCATCCTTAGCCGTACTTAGGCATCCTGACCTGTACTTAGACATCCTTAGCTGTACTTAGACATCCTTAGCTGTACTTA
The DNA here is from genome assembly GCA_948470475.1 of Galaxea fascicularis. Classification (NCBI taxonomy): domain Eukaryota; kingdom Metazoa; phylum Cnidaria; class Anthozoa; order Scleractinia; family Euphylliidae; genus Galaxea; species Galaxea fascicularis. The sequence goes on from OX419345.1 coordinate 13,034,098, forward strand.
AGCATCCTTAGCCGTACTTAAACGTCCTTAGCCGTACTCAGCCATCCTTAGCCGTACTTAGCCATCCTTAGCCGTACTTAGACATCCTTAGCTGTACTTAGCCATCCTTAGTGGTACTTAGACATCCGTAGCTGTACTTAAACATCCCTAGCCGTCCTTAGACATCCTCAGAGATAATTCTTAGCTGTACTGTGACATCCGGCTTAGACGTAACTTTACTTAATGTTTCATAGGCTAGCCTTAAACATCCTTAACCACTCTTAGTTTGGCGCCTGTGAACTTTGAGTATCTCATGATAGCCACGCTTGATAACTGTGGCACAGCAGCTTGCCATTCCCACGTATTTGGTAGACGTTATGGAATACATCTTTCATCGTCTGGAGAGAAAACGGTGACGTGATACCGCCTACTAGTTGCGAATGAATTCACCTTATTCAGTCTCAAGTTTTGAGGAGAGCGTAGAGGGGATTACAATAGAAACTTCTGTTGTCTCGTTAATATAACGTACGGTAATTCCAATATAGATAGCAATTTAAAAATTATTGGTAATAAAGGCAATGGCTTCAGGCATCTCCCTTTTCATAAACGTCATAATGAAATCATACTCGAAAGTGTGAAGGAACAGATGAGCCAATAAAGGAGCGCTAGTAGTGCCCATAGACGGATATCCCAACCAATTAGCTAAATACTACGATTCCGGATAACACGGTTGTTATTGTCTATAAGAAAATCAATGGCGAGACAAAGATCTATCTAAGAGAGGTATTAAAGCAATGTAGTTTATTACAGGCATCTTATCATCTGTCCAGAAACTGATGACGTGATGTACTGGGGCGCGCCCACAAAGTACTCCACCACCCGTCACAAACTCCATACGTTGACTCATGAACACTTTCCCCGATTAATTGATTCCTTGCGAATCTATATCCATATTACTGGTCCAGTTTGAGCAAGCGTGAAAATGGTACGACAAGAAGATTTGTGTCATCATAAAGCGGAAATTGAGCTAGATCACGAACGCGCAGAGCCCCCCTGGAAAGCGAGAAAAATCGTGTGATAAATGGTGGTTTAATAATTTGTAAATTAGCAAAATATTTTTACACTGCTGTAATATTTAAAATGTCCGGCAATACTGTTCATAAAGTAGAACATACAGCGACTAAGTTTATAGGACGAAGTTCTTAATAATGTTTCACTCGTGTGTGAGAAGTTTCCATTAACAAAATTCTGCCTTTAACAAAATTCAAAAATGTAGGAAATCACTTTTCTTTTTGAGAGTCAGGTACAGCTAAGGATGGCTAAGTACAGCTACGGATGTCTAAGTACCGCTAAGGACGTCTAAGTACAGCTAAGGATGGCTAAGTACAGCTAAGGATGGCTAAGTACGGCTAAGGATGTCTAAGTACAACTAAGGATGGCTAAGTACAGCTAAGGATGGTTAAGTACGGCTAAGGATGGTTAAGTACGGCTAAGGATGTCTAAGTACGGCCAAGGATGCCTAAGTACCGCTAAAGATGGTTAAGTACAGCTAAGGATGGTTAAGTACAGCTAAGGATGCCTAAGTACGGCTAAGGATGTCTAAGTACGACTAAGGATGGCTAAGTACAGCTACGGATGTCTAAGTACAGCTAAGGATGCCTGAGTACAGCTAAGGATGGCTAAGTACGGCTAAGGTTGTCTAAGTACAGCTAAGGATGGCTAAGTACAGCTAAGGATGGCCATGTACGGCTAAGGATGCCTAAGCACAGCTACGGATGTCTAAGTACCGCTAAGGATGGTTAAGTACCGCTAAGGATGGTTAAGTACAGCTAAGTATGGTTAAGTACAGCTAAGGATGCCTGAGTACGGCTAAGGATGTCTAAGTACGGCCAAGGATGGCTAAGTACGGCTAAGGATGCCTAAGTACAGCTTAGGATGTCTAAGTACGGCTAAGGATGGCTAAGTACAGCTTAGGATGGCTAAGTACGGCTAAGGATGGCTAAGTACCGCTAAGGATGGCCATGTACGGCCAAGGATGTCTAAGTACGGCTACGGATGGCTAAGTACAGCTAAGGATGTCTAAGTACGGCTAAGGATGGCTAAGTACGGCTAAGGATGTCTAAGTACGGCTAAGGATGTCTAAGTACGGCTAAGGATGGCTAAGTACGGCTAAAGATGGCTAAGTACGGCTATGGATGCTTAAGTACAGCTAAGGATGTCTAAGTACGGCTAAGGATGCTTAAGTACAGCTAAGGATGTCTAAGTACGGCTAAGGATGTCTAAGTACAGGTAACGATGTGTAAGTACAGCTAAAGATGCTTAAGTACAGCTAAGGATGCCTAAGTACGGCTAAGGATGGCTAAGTACGGCTAAGGATGCTTAAGTACAGCTAAGGATGTCTAAGTACGGCTAAGGATGGCTAAGTACGGCTAAGGATGTGTAAGTACGGCTAAGGATGGCTAAGTACGTCTAAGGATGACTAAGTACGGCTAAGGATGTGTAAGTACGGCTAAGGATGGCTAAGTACGGCTAAGGATGTCTAAGTACGGCTAAGGATGGCTAAGTACGGCTAAGGATGTGTAAGTACGGCTAAGGATGCCTAAGTACAGCTACGGATGTCTAAGTACAGCTACGGATGTCTAAGTACGGCTAAGGATGGCTAAGTACGGCTAAGGATGTCTAAGTACGGCTAAGGATGCCTAAGTACAGCTAAGGATGTCTAAGTACGGCTAAGGATGGCTAAGTACGGCTAAGGATGCCTAAGTACGGCTAAGGATGTCTAAGTACAGTTAAGGATGTCTAAGTACGGCTAAGGATGGCTAAGTACGGCTAAGGATGTGTAAGTACGGCTAAGGATGTGTAAGTACGGCTAAGGATGGCTAAGTACGTCTAAGGATGTGTAAGTACGGCTAAGGATGGCTAAGTACGGCTAAGGATGTGTAAGTACGGCTAAGGATGGCTAAGTACGGCTAAGGATGTGTAAGTACGGCTAAGGATGGCTAAGTACGGGTAAGGATGTGTAAGTACGGCTAAGGATGGCTAAGTACGGGTAAGGATGTGTAAGTACGGCTAAGGATGGCTAAGTACGGCTAAGGATGCTTAAGTACAGCTAAGGATGTCTAAGTACGGCTAAGGATGTCTAAGTACAGGTAAGGATGTGTAAGTACAGCTAAGGATGCTTAAGTACAGCTAAGGATGCCTAAGTACGGCTAAGGATGGCTAAGTACGGCTAAGGATGCTTAAGTACAGCTAAGGATGTCTAAGTACGGCTAAGGATGGCTAAGTACGGCTAAGGATGTGTAAGTACGGCTAAGGATGTGTAAGTACGGCTAAGGATGTGTAAGTACGGCTAAGGATGTCTAAGTACAGCTAAGGATGTGTAAGTACGGCTAAGGATGGCTAAGTACGGCTAAGGATATCTAAGTACGGCTAAGGATGTCTAAGTACAGCTAAGGATGTCTAAGTACGGCTAAGGATGGCTAAGTACGGCTAAGGATGCCTAAGTACGGCTAAGGATGTCTAAGTACAGTTAAGGATGTCTAAGTACGGCTAAGGATGGCTAAGTACGGCTAAGGATGGCTAAGTACGGCTAAGGATGTGTAAGTACGGCTAAGGATGTGTAAGTACGGCTAAGGATGGCTAAGTACGGCTAAGGATGTGTAAGTACGGCTAAGGATGGCTAAGTACGGCTAAGGATGTGTAAGTACGGCTAAGGATGGCTAAGTACGGCTAAGGATGCTTAAGTACGGCTAAGGATGTCTAAGTACGGCTAAGGATGTCTAAGTACAGGTAAGGATGTGTAAGTACAGCTAAGGATGCTTAAGTACAGCTAAGGATGCCTAAGTACGGCTAAGGATGGCTAAGTACGGCTAAGGATGCTTAAGTACAGCTAAGGATGTCTAAGTACGGCTAAGGATGGCTAAGTACGGCTAAGGATATCTAAGTACGGCTAAGGATGCCTAAGTACAGCTAAGGATGTCTAAGTACGGCTAAGGATGGCTAAGTACGGCTAAGGATGCCTAAGTACGGCTAAGGATGTCTAAGTACAGTTAAGGATGTCTAAGTACGGCTAAGGATGGCTAAGTACGGCTAAGGATGTGTAAGTACGGCTAAGGATGGCTAAGTACGCCTAAGGATGGCTAAGTACGGCTAAGGATTTCAAGCCATTTCAAGCCATTTCAAGCCCTTGCAACCACTGCCTGGTTTGATTGGCCCTGTGCCTGAGCATCTCTATGTCTCTGACTATAAAGTCTATAAGACTCTTTGCGCTTTGAAGACAAAGAAATCACCTGGACCGGACGAAATCCCTAATGTTGTATGGAAAGAATTCGCCTTTGAGCTTTCCCCAGTCTTGGCGGATATCTACAACTCGTCACTAGAACAAGGTTATTTTCCAACGCAACTAAAGCAAGCCATAGTGGCCCCAGTCCCAAAGCTCCGACCTCCTAAGTCCATTGAAAATGACTTGAGACCCATCTCACTGACCTCTCCGATAGCCAAAGTACTTGAAGGTTTTGCCGCTGATTCTCTGATTACCGGTGTGTTTAACAAACTGGATAATAAGCAATTTGCTCTCTCTGGTCGCTCGACAACCCAGGCTCTTATCTTCTTTATGCACACTATTTTAGAAACACTGGATACTTCTGGCAGATACATTAGAATTTTCTTCTCAGACTTCAGTAAAGGCTTCGACCTTGTGGACCACAATGTACTGTTAAGTGAACTAAATAATTTAGATGTTGACCCCCACCTTGTTAGGTGGATTGCTTCTTTCTTAACGAATAGGAGTCAGCGGGTTAGGATTGGGAATTCCTTATCTCCCCCTGTTGGGCTCAATGGTGGGACACCTCAGGGTACCAAACTCGCCCCCCTGCTCTTCTGCATTCTCGTAAATGGGATGGCAGCTAAGTGTAAGAGCAGAGTCAAGTATGTAGACGATGCTACTGCCATGGAAATCGTCCCTAGGTGTTCGCCATCTTACCTACCATTTACAGTATCTGATATCTATACATATGCTTCATTAAGAGGCATGAAACTTAATTCTAAGAAATGCAAAGAAATGATCATTAACTTTATGCAGTATAGCCCATTCCCCCCTGGCCCCCTTACCGTTGCGAGTTCTATCATTGAAAGGGTTGTAACCTATAAGCTGTTAGGTGTCTATATCTCTGAAGATCTTTCATGGAATGTACACATAGAGTATATAGTCAAAAAGGCCAATAAGCGTTTGTACGCACTGCGCGCGCTTAAGAAGAGTGGCCTCACTATTAAGCAGCTAGTGCAAGTGTACTGTAGTATTGTACGATCTGTACTAGAATATGCTTGCCCTGTGTGGGCAGCTCTGCCTAAGTACTTAGATGACGCTATAGAATCTGTACAAAAAAGGGCCCTGCGCATCATTCTGCCGAACTGTCACTATGACGAAGCCCTAATTCAATCTGACATCACTGCCCTTTCCCAAAGAAGGGAAGAAGCTTGCATAAATTTTATCAAGCGTGATTGCCGTTCGTCTCCTGTCCTTAAGCCATTAATTCCTCGCGTGTCAATTGACAGGCCGTACTGCCTCCGATCAGGCGAACGTGTTCCGGTGCGCTTTGTCCCCAAGACAAAGCGTTTCGCAGATTTCTGCACCATTAAGTATCAAGACCAGTTGTAATCCTTTTCTCTGTTATGTTTTCTCTGTTATTTGTGCTTTAATCATAGTTATATCATTATTTATCTGACTGTCTTTATACCGTAGTGTCTTGTGCTATTGTCACTGACCATCCTTGTAATTCAGCCTTTTAGGCTGCGAGAGGGATATCAATAAACTATTATTATTATTATAGGATGTGTAAGTACGGCTAAGGATGGCTAAGTACGGCTAAGGATGTGTAAGTACGGCTAAGGATGGCTAAGTACGGCTAAGGATGTGTAAGTACGGCTAAGTAGGGCTAAGTATGGGTATGGATGTGTAAGTAACCGCCCGGACCACTACATGGCCCGGACCACTATATGGGTGCCTACACGAAGTAGTTACCCAGATCCCCAACAAAAACAAAGATGGCGACCTGCAGTGTGTTGTCGAAATGCAAGCGAAAACGTTTATTTCAAACGAATTTTCCGGAAGGCCTATCGAGTAGTTTCACTGTGCGTACTGTATTGTTGAAAAATTTCTTGTACCCCGTGTTGTGTCTTAGTCGTCAGTTTGCAATGAAGGTGTCGTTTCCCTGGTCTCAAAATAATACAGGTAAGCAAGTTAGCAGAAGTTAGTTGGGGTGATTCGCATGAAATTAAAGTTGATATACATTTTTTACAAATCTCAGTAATTTTTTACCACCACGTGACATTTAGAAGTATAGAATGAAAAGAACACTTGTGAAGTCTACCTCATACACCCTATGCATAAATGGCCGCCCTCCCATTTTTGGCTTGGTTAAATTTTTAAAAATAAGAGTGTTACCTGATTACCAGGCACTACAAAATATGTTATCTTGGGTAGTGTCAACGTTTTTTTGTTAAACAGCTGCAAAGTTATGGCTCATTCAAATTTAAGAAATTTGTATGGGAGATGATAACCTAGCCCAACTAGCCTTGCTTTCATGTTTTAGCCAGAATTCAAATGCTTATAACTTCTTGTCAAATGAGAATGTGACCTTGAAACTACACACAAGGAATCATTTTGACAAGTTCTTTCTTGGTATTCACTTCTTTTGTAAGTTGCAGACATTTTAAAATTTTCAAAATTACAAGGCAGCCATTTATGCATAGGGTCTATAACTGTCTGCAATGTAACTGCCTTGGAAAAACAGGGATCTGGGCCTGGTCGTTCGAAAGCCGATTAACTTAATTCAGGATTAGCTTAAACTTTGGTTGCAGTTTTTAACTTTTAGGTGAAAGTTTCTTTTGCTGCTTTGAACAATGTTTGGACATAAAGGAAAAAATCCTTGGTTTATTGTTAATCTTGGATTAGCATTAACCCTCTTTCAAAAAAACCCGAACTTTGCAGATTTTTTTTAACATTTGCACCAACCCCTTCTTAGTTACCCCTGCCCCGCCCCCCCAAACAAAACCTACCCTTTCTGTTCCTTGGAAACTGGAACCAATGACAAGAATGTATAATTTTGTGTTCGTTGGTTTCTGTTAGAATTTGCAGCAAGGTGGGTGAAAAACACACAAAAATGCAGCTGAAAACTGCAGATACCCTGGGTAATTATTTCTTGGATTTTTGGAAATTTTATTGGCAACAGGGAGATTTCTTTAAACTGGGAGAGTTGGCATATACACATGGATTTGTGTGGATAAAGCAGAACTTCAAACATGAAATGCAATGCACCAGGCATGAGAGACACAGAAACTAATAATAATAATAATAATAATAATATTAAATAGTAAGTTGTTAAATATAGTCTTGTCTAGTTCAATTGACGGTACAACATTACAGGTCTTTGATTCTTCTATCAAAATACACCTGGCTAACTTTTGATAATGTGGAGCTAAATGTTCCTAACTAGTTTACTACATATTGTTATAGTCCCCTATTTCATGTTTATTTTCAACAGATGTTTTTCCCAAAGATCCCCTTCTTTACCGCTTGTGTGGATCTGTGCTGCTGTACAGGAGACTGAAGCTAGTTCCTGAGTAAGTACAGTGTAGCAGAAGTACATACTGTATACATGTTTAAAGATTTTGTGAACTAAATGACCTAGTTTGTAAAATGATATGTATTTTTTAGACAACATACTTAAGGGGGCTGGAAAGGGTTTTTCGCTGCACACATGTAAGCAATCTACACGCGCCATAACTATAGAGATGCATGTATCAGCACAGCGGAAGTTAAAGACTGTGTAAAGTCACACGAAATGGAAATAAAGTCTGGGGACAACATTTGTTTAAGGAGGTTTGAAATAGTTTTCACTTTCCCAAGACAAGTTCTACAAATCCTTTTCTAAATTCTGTTTGGTCCATCTTATCACTATGAAATTTGGCACAGAAATAAAAGAAACATCATAGATTCAGTACGTTATACTTATTTTAGAAAATCTTTTAACATGGCAACCATATGACGCATTCAGTTGAGCCCCTAAAAGCGAAATATGTTGTCTTATTTTGAAAAACGGGTCAGTGAAATCTTATCAAACTTCTATATTATAAATTATGTCACCTGGAATGATCTTCAAAATATTTCAGTTTGAAAAAATTCTTTAGGGCAGATTAAGAATAAAATTGCTTTTTGACTATTGCTTTCTTAATTTTTTCCTACCTACAGAATTTTTTAAAAGTTGGACTATATACGCAACCAACTGATCTTAGTTGTTACAGAAAAAATGAAAAAAATCTACCAAGCGAAAACGGAAATATAAGTGACTAAAGTTATGAAACTTCAAAAATTTCGAGCCAAGATTAGCATTTGAGCATCCATGACACACGCATGCTCTTACTTTTTATGGATATGATGTGTGTTGTTCACGTGCGCACGCTCGGGTAAAAACCCTTTCAAACCTCCTTACACTCGAAATTTTGCTCAGTGACCTACATGTATCCTGATTCTTGTACATGCAAGCACCATTCATGATGGCACTTCAGGTTTTGGGGAAAATTATCTAGTACAATTATTCTCTTTGAGCTATAAAACGTGTTTTTTTAAAATACATTAAATTCTTCTTGATAACTTCTTGTCATACGCTCTGAAAAGTTAAGGAATCTAGGGAGCTTTCCAACAAAGAAATAAAAACAGTAGATCACCAATATGGTACAAGATGCCATTACATGCTCAATATTTAATCAATTTTTCTGAAATTTTCACAACTTACTAAAAGTAGTCTGAAATGTCAGCTGTCTCCTCCCCTAACCCACAGGGGGTGTGGACAAGAGAGAAGCCTGAATTCCGAGCATTATAATGTCCTCCGGTGACGTCACATTTTAATTCAGGCAATGTTGCATGCATATGTATCAAGGTGTCTGGGTTTTGTGGGCTGTTAAGCTTGACAATAAAGCTTCGGGAGTATATTTCAGGATTGTACTTCTTTCCCAATCAAACTCAAATCATACTTCTTTCCAAATCAAAGCAATTGACGACAGCACGCATATGTGTTTTCCATAGCATCTATACTAAAGTGGTGAAACAATCATTCAGAGTTGTGAGTTGTTGATAAATTAAACTTGTCAATGCTGATGTGAAGGTTGACAAAAATATCCAGAAAGAAGATAAAGCAAAGCAGTCCTCTGTTGAAATTGCTGTGTGTTCTCCGCGATGAAATAAATCTAGAACAAACTATGTAACGCAATACTTAGAAGTTCTATGTTCCCCACTGTTACTTGCAAATGTAACCGTTGACATTTTGAACCAATGATAAAAAGTCATCTAATTCAAATGTGTAAGAACCAATCAAAAACTACCTACCATATCTGCACAAGTACGTGGCATCACTGGATGACATTATAATGCTCGGAATTCGGGTCTCTCTCTTGCCTGCGCCGATTGTGGGTTAGGGGGAGGAGACAGCTGACATTTCAGACTAAACTAAAAGGTCATTAAAAGATCTACACATTGAAGGCATAAAATCATGGCCCCCTCCGACAGAGACATGATTCTTTTTATAAAATGCAAGAAAAGACAGTAAATTATTTATCAGCAGTGTGAAATTCTTCTGGTAGAATTTTATTGAATTTCCTCTACATAAGACCAAAATATTCAACCAATAAAAGGGGAAAAGAAGAAAGAAGAAGAGTCGGTGAGCCTGTTTCAGTTCTGTCCCCTTTTCCACTTGACTAATCTGTCAAATTAACAAAATAAAATAAACCAATCAAAACCAACCAGAAATTATGACCCTGTGGGTCACTAAGGTTTGTTTGTGTTTGTTATGATTGCCAATTACAGAAACTCAAAAGAAAACTTATCAACGGACAGCTGAAGAAAAAAAAGCATTCCCAAGTGTTAACCTAGGTGACGAATTCTGAAGAATTTGATGACAAAACACAGCTCTTTTTAAGACAACATGAATTATTAAAAGTCAAGATAAATGAACTCACAACTCTATTCAATATATTTTCTAAGACCGAAAGAAAGGAAAGAGTTGCAATCTACTTAGCTTACTCTTCACAACAATAACTCCAAGTGGTAACAGACTTAAAGAGCTAAAGCATTGCTTGGCTTCTCCAACCGGCCAAATGAAAGTACATCTGGAAATTGAGGAAGGCATAAAAGCTTATCCAGGTTCTCGATTTCCATTTCTTTTAATCCCAGATAATTGGTTTCTGTAATCTGATATGCAAGGATGCTTTAACATGACACTATTGTCAAGTGAAATGTCTGTCTTACCAAACCATTGTTGATAAGAACATTTCTATTTGGTTTAATTAATTGGCTTTCTTGCAATTATTTATTTTTTTGAGTGGTCAGTTAGATCCAAAGGAATTCCTTAAAGCTGTGAAGGTAAGTTCAGTTTACCAGCTTTGTTTTCCTTCAATCAAAACATTTTTGCTTCAGTTATTCATAAAATGAGGAAAATAAATTGAATTTTGCATTCACTCCAGGAAAGTTGACATTTAGAGGACTGGAAAGAAATTAATAATTTTTTCCAGTCCAAAAAATTCCCAGGGCATCCAACAAAACCCTTAAAATTCCTTGGACCAAATATTACTGTGAGAATCCGAACACTGTGAACACTAGAAATATTTACCAATTGTCATTGTGTTTCAAGTAAAAAGCCAATGGTACACTGGAATACTAAACTGCAAACAGTATTAGTAATTAGTTTGTGGTTTCAGGTTGCTTCTGATTGGTTGCTGCACGATGGGAAATGTGAAAATCAAATCAAAGTGTTCACAGTTTTCGGATTTGCACAGTAACCCCCAAAAATCCCATGCTAATCTCTGAGCCTTAAAAATTTCCAGAAAAGATTGAACTTTATTCGCAGAACTATGCAGGCACTATACCCCCAGTTTTCAGATTTGTTTTAATACCCCCAAAAATCCCTCCTTAAATCATTAAGCCATGCAAAAAAATACTTCCCAAATTAACCCACCCAAGAAAATTCTGGAATAGAAAATTTCAAGCCCAAAAAATCCTTCGATCATCCCCTGCACTTGAAATGTGGCAAATCCCCCCACGTTTCCTCCTTGACTCTGCTATTATTAATGGTAAACATCAGTTGTATAGCCTGTGCTATATGAAACTTAAGAACACAAGTTCACCAATAATATTCTTTCATGATTTGCTGTATTCCTGTTACCATGTCTTCAACTTTAAACACTGGTTTCCACAATGTTTTGAGAATGCAAATTACTAAATACACCGGAAATACAAAGTTCTACCTCACACATTACTTACAACTCCTGCAACAGTTTATACATGTAGAAAGACAAATCTAACACCAGAACAAGACCCACTTATTATGAAACTACCAGTTAGACAACAGTATGGAAACATAAAGATACACATAAAACTATTGAAACATTTACAAAACTAGCAACTGAAGGCACATTTTAAAATAATAATATTATTTATTGTTTCAAGTAGTTAAGGTATTTTCCCCTGTCTATTTTGTTTTAGGATTGTGTCTTTATTGTGAGTGGTTTCCTTTCTCAAATGGATCCTGAAAGGACATTAAGTGATCTCTTTGGTAATCATTTTTCTGTTAGCTATTGTTCACTGCGATCTGTATCAGTGATGTGACCGTCAGTTTGAGCGTAAGCATAAGCAAGTAAGGGTTTAAGACTGCCAAGTGCAGTCTCAAAGATCAACCCTTTCTTTGTGCTAGTGCTGACTATTGTTTTTATACTGGCTCTTACATTTAGACTAACAGGCATCCTTGCTCTTGTGCTTGAGTCACCAGTGAAATCCACCCCTAAAAATGTTTATAATTGGGTTCATTAAGTTCAAAACTAGACCGAGCAAACATGTTTAAGTCACTAGAACTAGACTCTGAGGTTCCAGAAAATATCTGTAGCCCACCCCATGGATGTTCATTTTGGTTTGCCCCCCCCCCCCAACCCCTTCAGAAATTCGAATTTAGCTCCATACTTTTCTTCTTCCACCCCTCTCCCCCTTGGAATTTCCAGTGACTGTGTGTGGGCGATATGTGAATATTTTCTGGAACTGTGCACAATGGAAATTGCTAGTTTGTCTAATCTGTAGTTATACAGAAATCTTACCTTATTTCTGAATCTTTTCATCTTCTTGCTTCATTAAACTTTGTTCAAACTCATTGGTATTCTTAAACAGTCAATCACATCATGATTTAAGGTAATTCCTCTGAATTGCATTGCGCATCCTTACTGCGCATGATTTCTTGCATCAGCAAAGTGCGCACAAGTGTGTGCATGTTCAAAACATTGCATGTCTTCTGAAGGAGTCATCCCCTAGAAAAAGGTCAATGGCAATTTTCTTCCAAACAAATATGGGGACCTATGCTTTTTATTTCTCATTTTGAAAGAAAATGCAATTTTCCATGGCATATCCAGATTTGAAGAATTTTTTATTGTCCAGTTTTTCATTATTCACAGAAGATCTCCTTTATGATGAGGCTATTGAAACTTCAATGGTAAAGTACCAATGCAAAAAGCACGACTAATCTTTCATTAGTTCATTTTTTCTTCACCTTTGAGAGGTTAAATTTCAACCATGGTGTGCATTTGACAAAATCAAACCAATATTCCAGTGCTTCTGTCCCATTTTTGTAAATTATAATCTCAGACCACTTTCTGCTATCAACTTAAACTGTACTAACAATGTACCAAAGTAGGTATAAACAAAAGCCTCAAAGCATGAAAACGAACATGGGGACCCTCCCTTTTTATTGCATTTCTTTGATTGTTTTGACGTTTGCAACCACCTGGCAAAGTTTCAAATAAAATCTATTGTGACTTCTATTTCTGTAGAATGACCTTAATTTCATGTCATTATCGTGATGGAAAAAGTTTGGAAGCAAGGATAATGCAAATGACATTGTGATTGAGAGAGATTGGTAATCAGTGCTTCCTGTCAACTCTCTTACATTGTACTTGTCTTGTCAATCCATGAAATCAATTCAATGAACATTTGGTCCCATGATCTTAAG
>OX419345.1:13052116-13124616 GCA_948470475.1 Galaxea fascicularis
TATTCTGGGTCCATTAGAACCAAGTAGGGATTGTTATGTCCAGGAAATACTCGGGCAAAAGGTGTATCTTGAGCCAGCTGATATGGAAAAATTACACAAAAAAGGAGGTTAGTGACCTGCTGATGTGTAATTTAGCCAGCTTCTTTGTAACTGCACTCTCCCAGACTTGCAATATGCTCAAGACCATAATAAGACCAATGTTATTATCAACCTCGTAGAGTAGTTTACTATAGTCTATTACTTTGGCTAACCAATTAACAGTGTAGTGAACCATTCAGAAACCCAAGCAACTTCAGGTAGCTGATATCAAATAGCCTGCAGAGCCAGTATTCGTGAGTATTTTTTGCCGTTTTGGAAGTGCAGGAACTAGTGCATTTAAACCCTTTGTCCTCTGCCTTGGAATCATTTTTGGCTCACCCCAGTCCTCTGTCGGTTTCATCATTCAAGATGACATTATAGCAAATTAAGGGATTACTTGTTGCTTGCCCACACATGTATGTCTGCCGTGCAGGCCAGGTGCAAAACGTGAGAAAGTGTATCAGAGCAAGTCACAGCTGGTTTCTAAATTTTTTGGTGCTCATTGGTTTAAAAATTGGCACGACTTTTATTCCCAACCAATCATAGACTGTAGTTATGCAAATCGAAGGAAATAGTGGTTGTTTTTTGTCGCTCATTTGGAGACTGCTCCACATTCTATCTTCAAAATATCTTTCTATGTTGCAAAAAAAATAAAATAAAAATAAGTATAGGAAATCGCACGACCTCGAGTACAATTCGCGGTTTATAGATACGAGTGATTTTGAAAGTTGTCAAAATCAGGAGTATCTGTTAATCCCGAATTGTACGAGAAGGTTGTGCGATTTTTCATTTATAGTACATTCAACAAAATTACGAACTTACGCGCCGTTGTCATGGAAACTTAATATGTACTCCTATGGAGTACTATTTGGGATTAATTGTACTGCTCTCGACCAATCAGAATTGAGTAATTTTGTTGAGTGTACTATAATAATAATAATAATAATAATAATAATAATAATAATAGTAATCTGCTAGTTTGAATTTTTTTTTAGCAACTTGCAGTGTTATGTAATTTTTTTGCTACAGTTATTCAGTTAAGATGTAATTTCAGTAGCTTGCACCTCAACAGACCCATCTCCCGCCTCTCCGACCCTCTCCCAAACCCGCTGGAAACTCTTCCTTTACTTCACGTTCTGATACATTGGGTGGCCTATTGAATATTGTCTGGATTCGCACAGTGCTAATTCTGAATTACAATTTGGATGTACGTACAACAAAAGTAATACCAAAAAAAAATACCACCTTCCAGCTTCCATATAGTAGACAGTCATGCCTCAATATAGCTAATGCATATAAAAGCCATGTTTGTTTATGAAGATAGCCTTCTCTGAAACAACGCAATGGATTTTTGACTTGTGCTAACTTTTCTTCCAGCAATTTTTCTACCACAAGACATAGTTGAGCATTTGGTCCAAAAATTCCAAATTGGTGTCAAGTTTATAACCAAGGAAAAGTGAGTTTTCGTTTCTACATCTGGCTCCGGTTTTTCATAGGCTGGATAGTGCTATCCACAGGATAAACATCTATCCAGTGGATAGTGCAATTAGCCTTCCCATTACTTATCCGCTGGATGGTGATTTATCCGGTGGATAGCGCTATACAACGTTTGAACAATCGGGGCCTGGTAACTAATAAAAGTGATCTCTTGGCTGCTTATGGATGCTTTTAGTGACGGTGAATATCATACAAAAATCATATAATTAGATACCTGCCAACCTCTTCTGAGTCAAATGCGTGAGATTTTCATCTCCTCATGACCGAAATTTCCGAAAATATTCTGGCGAAGACGTCCGAACGCTACCGAACATGTCCGAAGATGTACCGATGACTTCCAAACACTTCCAAATCAATTTGAAGCTTTTCCGATGTTACGCTTATCGATCTGATCACGAGACTCCAGTTTATTTCAAGTTCCTCAAATGCAAACAGAAACGCGACCTTTTTTTATTTTGGCGCGTTTTGATACAGTTTGGACTCAAACTCGACATTAAGTGCCATTTGTTGTAACATTTACGGGAAATATTGAATTCAATGTTTGTTGTTAAAGAATGATTTCTAATTCAGGCGTAAGAAATTGTCCTCAATGCGTGAGATCGACGTTTTTGGTCCGCAGGCGTGAGACTCACGCATAATGCATGAGAGTTGGCTGGTATGTAATTATTGAATTGTGGACTACACAATTGAAGAAGTGAACGATCGTCGCCATTATGAACGCTACTGAAACAGTCGTGAAAAGAAAGCTTGAAAAAATCTATACTTCATTAAGAAGTGATTCAAATAGGATTCTAAAAAAGTGGGATAAGAATGTGATACTGTAGTTTCAGTTTCAGTTCTAGTTTCATTTACAACTCGTAAGCATTAATACAGACATTATTTTTCCTTTTCTATTTTAATTGTACTACTTACATCACAATACTACAGGGACTTACAATGCAGTCATTAATGAGAATTAACACAGACAAATACAGACAAATGAGAGCATGGACTAGCAGATTCACACGTAATACAAAAGACTAATTATATTATGAAGGAAGTGGGTGGTGGTTAGAGGAGCTAAGGAGCTTTGTACTTGATGATAAAGCGGTTTTCAATTAAGTGTCAAAAGTCATTTGCGTTTGCTTCGGTTTTGCATCAAGTTTATTAGGATTTTAACAAGCTGATACAAAACAACGCCAACCGCATTACTTCGCTCTGCGCGTGATTGGTTGATAAAACTCGCGCCACTTCTCATCCAATGAAAAGCAAAACCAAAACAAAAACCAATCGTGACTTGCTCGCGCGCATTTTCCCGCGCTTGGCGTCGGTTGCATAGAATTGCTTTGTATTTTGATTGGTTCATCGTGCTGTTTGTGTCTTGTGATTGGTCAGTGTAATTGCTTTGGTTTTGGTTTGATAGTTTAAAACCGCTCTATTAGTCAGTGATAAGTGGGTCGGTAACTTTGTGTGAAAACGCCTTGCATTTTTCATTGCCAATGGTTGTAATGCAAATTGCCTAAATTCAGAGCTGAACAAAATCATACTGTAAAAGTTTATTTGTGGTTTAATAGAAAACGCTCTCGCAGATTTTTCCCTAATTTACCTTACTTGTAAAATTGGTTAAGCAGTTTATACAAGTAAACAAAGTGTCATTGTGAAGCGTTTGACTAGATTTAGAGGGGCTGTGTGTTATTGTTGCTGTGGTAACAGGTGTTGCTTGGAAACCACCAAAAAACTTAAATCTTTTCATGAGTCGCAAAGATGTGTCAAAGGTCGTCTTCAGTGGGATTTTTTTTTATATCAAGGGTTGCACTCCTTAGCTAAAAATACTGTTACAAGCCCTCTTATAGCTGGTACAGTGAAACCCCGCCATATGACCACCCCGTTAGTACCACCACCTCGTCATTACGACCACTTTCTTTTGGAACCCGAACTGCATAAGCCCACGTATTTTCTTATTTCGAAAGCCCCGTTAATCCGACCACCCTGTTAATAAAACCAAATTTTCATGGCCAGACGGTGGTCGTATTAACGGGGTTCCACTGTATTAACAGGGTGCTCGGATTAACGGGGCTTTCGAAATAAGTGGGCTTATGCAGTTCGGGTCGCAAAAAAGTGATTGTATTAACGGTGTGATCGCTTGGCGGGGTTTGACTGTACGACCAAATTTTCACGGTCAGATGGTGGTCGTATCAACGGGGCTCCACTGTATGTCTATTGCAGAACCAACACTGCATGGGTTATTTTCATTTTGCAGGTTTTACATAACAAAAAGTGACGGAAGTTTGGTACAAGGCTCGGTGAGCACAGTCACGTCACATCACATGTGGACTTTTGAGTCCCCATTAAACAGAGAAAAACTGCTTTCAGGGCAGTATCCGCTGTCATGGAAAGTGGCGGACATGGATCTGTGGGTGCATTACAGATTACCCCACTACAGAAACCTTTCCGCTTTCTTCAAGAACTTATGAGCAACTCTCAAAGGCCATAATTTATGATATGGACGCCGGCTGTAATTATTTCACTCAAATCTTGGGGTTCTTCCTCTGTACTGCTGTCTTGAAAATCCTACGAAAACGTTTGCTTTGTAGGCTGCAATGCAGTCCTAGGTTGATGTAACAGCAAGAACTGGAGTAGGTGAAAACCAATGCGACTGTTACCTGGCTCCATTCATAATAGGGAGTTTTAGCAACGACGACGGCGACGGCAACGAAAACGTCATTTCAAAATATAACTTCTCGTTTCTGTGACGCTTTCGAAATTATTGAAATTTGTTTAAGTAGGGAAATGCTGACGAACTGTCCAGGAACTAAATTGCTATGAACGGCGTTAAAGCAAGAAAAAAGAAAGAGAACTTTGCCTCCATACGTTCACGTTCTCGAGACTAAAACATAAAATTTGGTGATTTCACGTTGTTGTTGTGCAGATGATGGCAAAGAAATATGCAACTATAAAACACACTTGCAGAGCGATTGTTTTTGCTCATTAAGCCTATTGTTTTGTGACGTTCTCGTTGCCGTCGCCGTCCTATTTGCTAAAACTTTCTAATTTCTGAACGTGAAAACGTTTATCATCCTTGCCATTTCTTTCCTTGTATCCCTCTTCTCGTCACCACTCTACTGTAAACAAAAATTTAATTCAAGGTTCGAATAAGGAGTAATTTGTGATCGAGTTTTGTGGTTATTGTCTCTAAGAGACAGATTCACTACTACGTCGTGCACTTTAGTCCATAACGTTTGAATCTTCGGATGGTGTTCGTGTAGTTAACGGCGATCATACGAACATGGCATGGACTTGAACGTGCAGTGAGTGGGCCAATTTTTTTTAAAGGAATATCTCGGTTGCTTATTTGTCGTTAGATATGCGCTTTATAGAGAGACTTCCGTTTTTTACGCGCAACTTAGGCCCGGTTCATACGTCGCATTTCTGCCATGTCGAATTCAATTCAACGAATTAAATTCGGCAGAAATTCGACGTCTGAATCGGCTGCCGCATTTCTGCCGCACGTTCGACTGGTCTTGTCGCATTATCCGACAAAAATGCGACACCTATTCAAACGTCGAATTTCTGCCGTGTCGAATCTAATTCATACATTATGTTAATGTATTGAGCATGCGTAGACTGAGGTCTAAGATGGGGGTCACGGTGGGAATTAGTCAGATTCAGGAGAAGAAAGTTCTTTGTCTGACAATGAAAATTTGGTCCCGCTGAAAAAAATCAGAGACGACGTAGAAAAGCGCAGTCGGCGACAGGATCAGTAAACTCGTGTTGCATTTTCACGGAACAAAATGAGCACAATCAACAGCAAAAGTTGAATTATTTACCTATGCTTTTGCTGAAGACAATGCAGCATATACTGCTGCATTGTTAGCCTCCTCCTTCGCCCTCTTTCAATATTTTTTTACAAAACAAAAAGCCTCCGTTGAATATCTTGGTCCGCCATATTAGACAGCTACGTAACCTTTGTAACGTTTTTTCGCTGACCGACATACACGGCTGCATAACTTCAATGAATTAAATTCGGCAGAAATTCGACGTATGAATCAGCTGTCGCATTTCTGCCGCACTTAATTGAATTGAATTCGACACGGCAGAAGTGCGACGTATGAACCGGGCCTTACCTGGTACAGCAATGCAGGTAGTGTCATGCATGTGTTTATTTACAATGAAAATTTTGGGTATTTTGCCGAATGCTTGTTTGGAGGAACGAAACGAAACAGTGAAAAAACCTGTTAAAAATTGCTAGTGACTCTCAAGAAAATTGAGTAGCTTTCAGCCTGCAGAAATAACATAAATGTTTGCACGTACGCACACATTAAGATCGAGTGTTTTCTTTGGCTCGAAAAAAGCTTTTATCTGGTTCAAAAGAATTGAATTGCTCCTTCATTTTCCCCCACATGCACATCAGGTAATGAAGAAACAACAGGCCATTCGAAATCCAGTTCAGCGTTATCTTCAAATTCCATTTGCCATTGCGTGTGTAGGACGTCAAACGGTGGTTTTTTAAACGCGCTACTCGCCTGCGCCCCGTTTTGTTTTGACCGCGTTTTGACGTCATCCGTGCGTTATCAGAGTACACGCACTGCTAAATGGAACCAATCGACAGATAACTGACTTGAAACAAACTTCTAGGGCCCGACGTGCTTTCTGAAGTGTTAAGAAACGCACGACTGTATCGTTAGTGTAAAACCGAGAGGTCACCGATTTCTGTTCGTTTCTGGGGTCCGTTTCTCGAAACTCTCGAAACTTTTCAGGCGCATTTCGGGTACCACAATTTCCTTCGTATCTTGAAAACGAAGACATTTCCAGGCATGAAATTTTGTAAAGAATTTGCCCTTTCGTATCTTGAAATCATAATAAAAGACCAGCTTTTTAGTATAAGGGGATCCCAGTTTTTGGAATGGCTTTTTGGGCCTGAAAAGTTTACGGGACTTTCGAGAAACGGGGCCCCTGGTTCCGAATTGGATACCCTTCCCGCCCTGACTGGTTGATTTCCACTATTACGTAATTTTTATGTGCTTACGGGTGTAAAATCAGAGTGCGTTAATAAAATAGAGCTGTTATGTGAAAGGTCATGCGTAAACATTGGATGAGGTTCCCAATTTACGTTTACGGCCGACGTTTTATACATCGTCTCTATTTTATTTACGCACTTAAGGGCAGTTAAGTGACGGTAGAAATCCACCTTTTCGCCCGTGATGACATTGTGTGGATACTGCCAAAGAAATAGCCACAAAATGTTATTTATGAAGCTTTTTCCTTTGTTTTCTTCAGCAAGAAATAGCGACTGTAAAGCAGAAACGACGAACATCCACCACTAGATTCAACAACAAAATCAGATGCGATGTCACAAAGACACAACAACAACAAAAGTCACAGCAACATTTTTCAAATGGCATTACTTCTTGCTAATTAAATATCCAAGTTTCGTCTGCTACTGCTCATACTCTGAGAAGAACGCAGTAAGGCATGGGGTGCTGATTTTGTTCTTAATCCTCGTTTGAAGACTGCTTTTCTCGTTGCTCGATCGCAAACAGAAACCAATGGAAGATGCAATTTTTGGACAATGCGAGCAGATTATTACAAACATTACCGAAACCAAACACCTAAAATACAATAGGGATTCCTGTCGGATATTGCAATTTCTCTTTTCTACTTATTGAACCGAATGATGTTTTTGTCAACACGGAGAAGCCAGTCAAGTCTCTTCCAGATTGATGGAGATGAAAAGATTAAGAAATGGCATATTTTAGGGGCAATGCCAAAGGGTTTTGGTGTCCATCCACTAATTTCTAACTTCAAATCCCAATTTTAAGCCTTACATCTTTAATACTTCCCATTTTCCTAAATTTAACAAATCCTTTGACAAAAACCATCTCCTCCCAAATATATATCAATCACCCAAAAAATTACAAAATATCCCACAACATAGCTTCGTGGGATGAGCATAGGGATTTTTATCTGCTTGAAACGCGAAAGATATCAACGTTAAATCCATGTTAAGCTTAGGTTACGTCCCGCCTCAAGTTTACCAAAACATTAATTTGTGTGATATTCTGTTACACTTGTGAAGAGCTGGGGCTTTTAGCTGCGCGTTTCCTTTGGAGTTCCTCGGATCATCCATCCTAACGCCCTTTACGCTGCAGCCGTGTTTATGTATCGCACAGAGCATCACGAAGAGGAGGAGAAGATAATGATGATGACAATTTTGCACCCTTATCACACAAACAACTCAGTGAAAAAAACAAGTTAACTTCATTTCATGTTATTTATTTTTCCTTTGGATGGGCAAGAATCAATATCAACTCTCCAAAATATACTCTCGTCATGATCCACAACATTAAAAGTGATCCACATCAAGTTCTACATATGAACAGAATATTATATATATTTCAAGTTATTTCAGTCGGCTGCACAGTGTTATAATTGCACAGAAACGTGACCGAATATATTAATACACGATTTGCCACATCGAAAAAATTTCACCCTTTAGGCAGGTAAGAAAGATAAGCAGATTCCCCTGCCATTAACCCTTCTGTGCAGATTGGTTTGAAACAAAACTAAAGCAGTAAAAACGATTTTTATAGACAGCTTATGAGGGGAAGCATGAGTGAGTACAAACACGTAGTGTGGAATGAATAATCTTACTGGTGTAGCTTTGAGAAAAATGGAACGCGAGATGGAGTGGCACGCGCGAGGGATTTGCCGCTCCTACACGCGCGTCTCTTTCCTCGCGCGCACTTCTCGCACTCCATATTTTCTGCAGTACCTCTGCTTCGCAGGCTACGGCAATTAGTTTAGACTTGTTTCGAGGCCAAATCAGGATAGGTTTTATTATAGCCTGGCCAAGCCACGACAGCTACAACTAAAGGTAAAATGACCACCAATGATCTGGAGTGTTCTTGACATGATTATTGTATAATGTGCAAGTAGATGATGTCACAAGCGCTGACATCGAAAATTTACTGTACGCTTTCAGAAAATTAGAAGAGAGAGAGCGAGCTCAATGTATAATCATTAGGTAGATTTAGCAAAGACAGCACAACGTGAAATAAGCACGCGAAAGCACGAAAAGGACTGAACGCAACTTCAGTGCCTACTTTGCCCTTCTGTCATTTTAGATCCGCGCGCGCCAATGTCACTGTTATCACGTTGTTTTTGCTAAATCAGCGTATTTTTTGCACATGACCCCTTGTATCTGCTTCGTCTAAATAGTTGGCCCTTTGCATGGAACTTCTAGAAACAGGTGTCCTAGAACTACTATGGGGGAATGAAAGTAAACACTTCACGTTTGATTTAAAGTAACTTTCTCACCATTTACGTTAGAGAAAGGGAAAGAGACAGAAGTAACGTTTCATATGTGATTGATATCACTATTGATCAACAGCAACCAGAGTAAATAATGCATTACTGAAACTAACCTGTATGTTTATGTGTTACCAATAAATATAATAAACATCTCTTCATTATCAATATTATATTATGTACAACATTACAATAATTAAGTCATCTATAGGTTAAATTAATTATCAGCTACTGACGTGTCCTGTTCTGTGCCACTGTCATTCAGCTGAGGACTGGAGTCACCTACGGAACAACAACATACAGATGGCATTTTCCTTTTCACAATTTAAAGACTTGATCAAGCAGTTCGACGTTTGTTGAAGAACTCTTTAGTAGCTATCATCAACTAACATATGCTAGATATGTTGTGCCGCGTAGCACTATAAACACATACAAAAGTGGTGGAACAGAGAATTAACTCTGGAGTGTAAATTAAAGTGCAAATAGAAGCCCATGAAAAACCCACTGGGCGTTAGCCCTAGTAAAGGGTATCAGGGAACCACACGAGGCAAAGAAAAAATTCTTATGACCTCGGTGGGAATCGAACCCACGACCTCCGGATTAGATCTACCGTTGCTCTGCCGACTAAGCTACGATACATAACATACATATATAACATATGCTAGGTTACACAGGTGAAGGAAGGCGGAGATAGTAAACGACACTTTAACCGGAAGTCGTGTAAGAATCTCGCGTGACGCTCGCGTGAACCTCTAAGGCCTCGCTCGTGCCTCTTAAAAATGGTGTTGTAGGCGGCAGCCTGGTTCGTTACCCTTAGGTTGTTGGAGGAATTGATGGAAGATAAAGCTGGGGGACGGGGATGGAACTGGGGACAGGATGGACAAGAGAATGGAGAAAAAGGAGAGACGAAAAACGTTCGATCTTTTTTTTTCGGCTTGTGCGTGCCTTTACTCTTCTGGTTTATTCGGATGTTCCAACGTTTAGCGATATTTAAAAAGATATTTAAACCAATAAAAGCTGTGTGAACCTGTTGCGAAAAAAATTCTTGTTTTTATGCTTAGGCTTCAATGAAGAAAGAATGAAGAAAGACAATCTGATTCTCTATCCGGCGACAACAACCTGCGCCCGACAATTCTGGGGAAGAATAACTGGCCGTTAAAGTATCATTAACTGTTGTGCGCGGTCAAAAAGGAATTTGAGCTGGCTCAAAGTGGATGATAGTTCATAATAGTCGACGATAGTACATGATTTTTGGTGGTTAGAGATTCTTGTGCCAATCCGTTTGCGCAATCATTACATTCCCGCTCGATTTCTGCCAACCTTTGCTGAAGAACCCTGTTTGTATGGTTTGAAAGGTTACACAAATGTCAGGCATTTCAAGCACATTTTCTACATATCTCACGCAGCTTGGACAATCTATAACCTGTTCTAAAAAAGTTGGCTATCCTTAGCAGTGAAGCATTGTAATTTTTGTATCACTCACTTGGGCTCCCTGTAGGGCTGTTGTCAGATTCCCTGTTGCTGTTGCTTGCAGAGGGTGAGTTTCTCTTTCTTGTCATTACCGTCTGCGGAGGCGTAGACGATGAATTATCACTGAGCTCCTCGGGACTGATGTGTACCAGGTGATACTCGTCCCCAGTAGAGCCGGGTAATGAACCGAAGGAAGGCAACACGTCATCCACTGCCACAGATTCCACTTTGCAGCTCACTGAAATTGAAAACATCCCGTAACGCAATCAGAAATCTCGGAAGTGTGATTGGCTAAGGGCGCCAATTATTCCTTACTCTGGAAACTGCATGAGATCTGGTGCGCGTTTCTCGAAACTCCTAAAAACGTTTCTGGCCCGAAATTACTTGCACTAGGCTTATTATCAGAAGTTAGATTTCTAATATTTCTCACTATCTTTTTCTATTACTTTTTTTTGTCTAGTTCCAGGGTTCTCTGTTGAAACCAGTAACTCGTAACACCTGTCACGGGTGTTGCAGTTGTAAAAGCACTTTGATCAGTAGAATACTTAGGCGATGTACTTCAGTGTTACGGCTGAAAATAACATAGCAACAGCTTTTCAGAGTTCTGTTCACAATTCTGCGTTTTGTCAAAAAGCAAGTAGAAATCGATAGAAAACCGACTTGAAAGAATACTTCTCACGGACTCAGAATACCCTCTGGAGTTTTGAGAAACGCGCATTCGGTACCACTGAAGGGGGAGGGGAGGGGGTTAAGGATGTTGGCAGCTTAGGTATTGAACTTTTCAGTAGACGTTCTTGGCGACAAAACCGAGATGGCTGAACGGACGTTTCCCTGCTCGTAAGCTACCCTTAACAGTTAGAGGATAAAGTTAGATTCAATATATTTGGAACAGCAAGAATGCAACTGCAAGTATCTGGAACAATGTGGATATGTCAAGAGCCCATGGCTTCTAGATATGTATGTCGTAAAACAGAAATGGGGTTACGCGCCTTACTACTAAAAGAGCGTGGTCACACAGCAAGAATAGAGGCCTAACAGAATCTCACTCCCTCCCACCCCTCCCATGAATATGCCACAACACCAACGACGTCACGGGACAGTAGTCAATCAGGATTACCTTGTGCAGGAAAGAGAGGAGACGTGTTGCTAAGCGACTGTAAAAGTTCCTCTTCAGAAGCAGAGTAACTCATTCTGTACGTTTTATTGATGGCCGAGGCACGCTTCAGATCGGATAGCAATTGAGAACTTAATTGAAGACCTGCAGGGTATACCAGAGTGTGTGGCATAAGAAAAGACAACTTGTGGGCACACAGAGCGTCTACGACTCAAGGCAAAATTGCGCCAGTTAACTCGAGTTTCCATAACCAAAACAACAGTCACTGCAATCACATTCTCACATTCTAAAACTAATACAACACCCAACACGATCCCAATCAAACGAATCGAACATTGTTCACGAGGATTGGAAAACGTTTTTGGCAAAAGCATGGTGAGCAAATAAGGCAAGATGCTTCACCCAAAGCTTACCCTGCGAGCAGAAACCGCCGTAAGCATCATCATGTGCAATGTATTGCAACAATATCTCATTTGCTCGGAGAACTTCTACTGCTTATCACTTGATCATGGCTGACTTGGGTGTCCATTAACTACAGGTTGCAATTTGGAAATACTCTTTCTTGAAAAGGTACTAGTCCATGCTATTAAAGCACTCCTAAAACTGTTTTTCGTCGATCCTTTAATTTTTTAGAAGGAAGCTTTAGCAAAGACAACTCAAAAGTTAGTTAAAAAGTGGTTAACCTGGAAACGAGTGGAATAACCTACCTTCACTTCCGACTGAGGAGGGGCTGGTGTTCGATCTGTGTACCTTTCGTTTGGTTTCCTTAGACCGAGAGCTGAAACCAAGTAACAGCTAATTAGTGTTCGTTGAACGGCGCATGATAATTGATGATAATTTCAAGAGTCCTAAACTATCACGAACTACTATGAAAAACTATCATCAACTGCACTGCGCATGGTCAAACGACGATAGTTTACAGGAAGTCCTGCAAGTAAGCTGTGTAACGCTCGCGTGAGTCTCTGGAGCCTGGCTTCTGGCGCGAGAAAATGGCGCCGCAAACAGTTCCAAACATAGCACGATGACTTTGAGAGAGGGCGGCAGCCCGTTTCGTTGCCCTGGAATTGTTGGGGGAATTAACGGAAGATCAACCTGGAGAGCGCCGGTTGGTGGAAGAGTGGACGGACGAGAAAATGGATAAAAAGGAGGGACGAGCAACGCCGTTCGCTTGTTTTTTTGTTTATGCGTCCCTGATTTTCTGGTTTGTTCAGCGCACTGTTTTGCCGTCGGTGGGTCCGCTCTGCGGTCGACATTCAAAAAGATATTTAAACCAGTTTAACTGTATTAATATAGTCTGCGTCGCAGACAGTGAAAACACCGCCGCTTTACAGAGTCAATAAGAAAAAAACTGCTCGTGATTGAATACCAGGCTTTTATGCGGTTGAGAAGGTCTTCTTCTCTTTATCAGTCAATCTTCTCTCTCCTACAGCAACCTGAGCCCAGCGATTTTTTTTTTGGGGGGGGGGGGGGGGGGGAACAACAGACTGTAAAACTACCATACATCAAGTAAGGAATGATGATGAACTGAAGAAAGCACCCTCCTTGAAGTTTCAAAGATATAGTTTATGGCACAGTACTTTCACAAGATTTGTTGGTTTTTCCAGGTTTCTTCAGTGCCGTGAAATGTCCCTTCAAAACCTGTTTTAGCTGCTCTTCCCAGCACCAAACACACATAATAAACTGTTTTATCAAATCTCTTTTTTGCTACACAAGAGATTACTAACACAAGCTAATAGCGTGTTTTACCGTGGGGTGTCTGTGTCCATTTCTGGTAAGTGATGAGGCGCTCCTAAGTCTGGCTCAGGGCTCCCACGCCCAACATCATGATCAGGAGGTATGCTACAAGCGGCTCCACTTACTGCTGACAAAAACAAGAATAACTGCAGCGTAATCAACACCAACACTTCACTAAACATAGAGTATTTTTCGCTCCAAATTTTTCCATTTGCGGAATGGCTACTCTTCATAATAAGGGTAGTTTTATGTGGTGCTTTGCAAGGCACGGTGGTTTTCCCACTGATGGCCCACTAAGCATTTGCTAGAGGAATAAATGGGGTTCTGTTCAACCTTTGACCAGACTGTTCAGTCTCATTCCTCTATTTTTACCGTGCAATTGTCGAGACTTACACGCTTCGATTGAATTGCCCTCATCTTGATTTGTAACTGAATGGGGAGCGCAACCTGGGTTGAGTATCGGAGCCCACGTTGGAAAACGTAGGGGTCTGGAAAAAGTTTTTCAGGTAAAAATTCATCAAAAAGAGTGGGCTATTGAGGTGGCCCCTCGACCCAGGTTGCGGCCGCCGTTGCAAACCAACATGGTGTCAGTTCGATCGAAGCGCGCGAGTCTTACAAATTCCACGGAAAATAGAGTCTAGAGTGAGACTAACTAGCACACTATTTTTCTCCAGCACCTGCTACGCAGTCCACCTCTCTGGGGCATAAGTAAATGTAGCTCAAACCCCGTCGTTGTTGAGAATGTAGCACTTGCACTTTACCTTGGTCAATAGCTCATGCACACTGATGCACGCAGCCAGTGAAACACAAAACGCACCCAAAAACAAACAGTACCTCCTTTCCTCGGAGAAGTACGACCTTTTACAGGATCACTGGAATCCAGGTTTGGAAGCGAAGCACCCCT
This sequence comes from Galaxea fascicularis, assembly GCA_948470475.1. Taxonomy (NCBI): domain Eukaryota; kingdom Metazoa; phylum Cnidaria; class Anthozoa; order Scleractinia; family Euphylliidae; genus Galaxea; species Galaxea fascicularis. The sequence continues at coordinate 13,066,201 of OX419345.1, forward strand.
GCGATTAGGCCTGGTATTACCCGATCTTGACAACTTCGCTTGCAAGCTGCCATTCGACAGAGATTCTACCAACAAAACAACAGGTTGTTTTCAGACATACAGGGATTCCAAGAATGTGGGAAGCAATGGAAACGCACAACACAAACAAAAAAAAGTCTCATTTGCCCACGCTTCCTAAGTTGGATCGAATACAGCACGGTACCACGAATTCTGTATTTTTTTTAGTTATAAATAGAAGAGAAACGAATTTAGCATGGCCTATGTTGCTTCTGAAGTTTGAAGGGCTTCGTTGTAAAAATGAAATTGCCAACAAACGTGAACAGCGACAAACACACTGAATACTGAAAGAAAGAACGAAAACCTTTGGAGGCGTGACACACTACGTGTGTTAAAGGTTTGCAATGCTGTCAGAAGATCTGAAGGTTAACCAATTTACCTCCACACACAAAAAAAGCATCGCTTTAAAAGTCAGAAATATAAGTCCTTGATTACTTCACATGCACATGTTAAAACTACAGTACTTCACCTTCTAATGCCTTGGCGCTGTCAAGAGAAGCCGCCGCTGCTTTATGCGCCTCTGCACGGTTTAAACAGCTCTGCAGTCTCTCCAGCATGCTGCTAGTTTTCTCCATACGAACTCTCTTCTTATACCTGTCTTTAGGTTTGACCTTGTCTTCGTCTCCTCGCTTGGGCCATTCTACAAGTGTAACATACCTTCTGGCAACCCCAGCAGCATTCCAGCGAGAGCCTCGCGGCACCCTGTTGTCAAACTTGAGTAGATTGAGTAGAGCCCTCTCCTCTGCATCAATAATTGGTCCTTGGTTGTCGGGGAGGCAGTTTGTAAATCCAGTCTGAGGTGACACGTCAGGTTTTTGTTCCGCCTTTTCCTTCTGCTCAGGCATGCAGTTGATGTCGAAAAACTCAAGATGAACGTCTTCAACACTCCAGGCATCTTGGTCAGGCTGCGCAGGCTCCTCATCGGGAGGGGTGTCAGGACAGGGCAAGAGATCCTGAAGAGCGTCCTCCTCTAGAGTTTCATCTGAAACAGCAGTGGGCATCAAGACTTTGTAACTCACAGATACATATTGGAGTTCAGCCACTAATGTTCCACTGAATAGCTTTAACTCAATATTTGTTTACTGCGTAACTCAGAAAACCGTGAACACTAGGAATCGTTTCTAGAATGTTTATTGTTCTTGAAACCATCAGGCGTGTGACTGATGAAACTGCAAGGAACCATTAACCACGAAAGTAATTGACATTACAGGTTGCGGTTTAGCCATCGTGTATCTGATTGGTTTTCTTTTGCAGCACAATTGACATTCTAGAAATATTTCTGGTGTTCACGGTTTTCTGTGTTTCACTGTATATGCGGTCGTTTGGAAGGCCTGTAGGAATACCAGCTCACAAGTAATCTATAAATATGGAGCTGATGTTCAGCAGAGCGATGAGGTTGTTCACTCATCATGAATGCTCAGTTATACTTTGGGATCATCATACACCATTGCTCAAAGAGAGAATAGCTTGACGCAATGGTTTAAGTCGCTATCCAGGGGATAACATGTACTGCAAATTACAAGATTTTTGTCTGCGGGAAAGTGAGTAGTCTCCTTCGCAGCCGTTTTTAGGCTCGTCACGCAACGCTCCTCCCCACTAACGGCTGCTTCTTTTCGAACCACATTCCTTTCCCGTATGTGACCAATCAGAATTTGGTTCTCATATCCAGAAACTGTTCGCGCTATTGGGAAATAGCCAATCACAGCGCGTGTCTTACATGGGCAATCAAAATGGCTTCTCTCGACGATGAACGTGTGTTTTCTCTCGTGGCTTCTAAGTTTAAAATAGTTTCTTTAAACACGCACCAGAAGAGAGCAATATGTGAAGTAGCAAATAAGGGAAAAGACTTTTTCGTAAACCTACCGACTGGCTACGGAAAATCATTGATATATCAAGCGTTACCGACCGTTTTTGATGCACTTCGATCAAGTTCAGGACACATTGTTGTGGTCGTCAGTCCATTGATTAGCCTTATGGATGATCAAGTCAAGTTCCTCACCAGTTTTGGGATTAAAGCCCTAAATCTTACTTCAGCTTCTGAAGAACAGAAGACAAATGCTGAAAAGGGAAAGTATTCGTTGGTATATGGATCGCCTGAAGCTTGGCTAAAAAACGAGCGCTGGAGATCGATGTTGCACAACGATGTGTACTCCCGTAAGCTCTGTGCCATTGCAGTCGATGAGGCACATGTTCTAAGGCAATGGTGAGTGCTTCAATGTTGAAATCGTGGCCTTAACATAACGACGCCTTTCAAATTTTGTCAATCTCTGGTAGCACTGCGCTCTACAGATGAATAAATAATTGTTCACTGGCTGATAAGTTTCTCACATTCACGTTTAGTGCGGATTTTATAATCTCGCAAACAGTCAATCGATGATTTTCCAAAAATATACAGCTTCCCTTTCTTTGCTACAACTGTCGAACAAATAAGACAGCGATCGGCCTCGACTACTTTCTTCGGAGTTTCCATTAAGTCTCAAATACTGAGCTGTAAAAACTACGAACAGATTTGCGCTGATCAACATTCCAGATCGGAATTCGCGGGAAAGTCTTTTTGCTGCAATTTGATTGGTTCGAATTCAAACAATGATTGTGATATGATTGGTCAATCGCCTGTACTGACAAACAAAGGGAAAGGAATGTGGTTCGAAAAGAAGCAGCCGTTAGTGGGGAGGAGCGTTGCGTGACGAGCCTAAAAACGGCTGCGAAGGAGACTAGAAAGTGAGTTACCGCTGGATGAAGTTACCCTCTCTTTGAACAACCATCCATCATTACTTAGTACAGTGTACCTCTTAACGACTCCTCCTCTGCCCCCTCCGGTTCGGAGATTTCCTCTTCAGCCTCACCCCTCCCCGGTGATTCTTCTTCGCCGCTCTCAACACAACTCTCTTCTTCATTCTCCTCCTCATCGTCACCATTATCATCTTCTCCATTCCCCTCTCCTTCCACCACCTCCTCGCCTTCCTCTGATGCGGGTAGAATGGGACCTATTCACAAGATCAGAAGCATCTGTTAACGCTTGGCCCTCTTGCCACAGTTCTATTACAACCTTGTACATTCCAAATATAAACCTTTGAATCGGGCTATATCGCAGTAAGGTTAAAAACCGACAAGACTGTGACGAACGCAGGAAAAAATGGCTTGATCTTATTCAAAGTGATCAGTTTACAAATACACATTCACATTGTTTAGAAAATATCCCGGCTACAACAGTAGACATGTCATTGTAAAGAGAATTGTTATTAATACATGTAACCTAACCGTGAAAAAAAAAAACAATTAAAGAGTAAAGATATTGTGTTATGTTAGTGCACGTATTCAAGTTATAAAAAACGCGCCGAATTTGAAGTTCGCTTTAATGTTCAAAATAATATGAAATATGGATTCATCTTTTATATTGTTTCTTTACCAACAATACACGGGCGTGACATATGGCGCGTGCCTTACCGGAAATATAACGCACTCCATTTGACAAGTGATAGCGGGCTAATCTCGTACTCAGATCTCTTGAGGGTGAAAGAGATTAATAGCGGGCGTAACTCTTCGAACAATTTTTTCGAACAAGTCTGATAAGGCACGGATGAAGTCAAAATGTGGTGGAGTTTTGACGTCCTCCGGTTATCAAAGTACACAAACGGTGCAAAATGGAATTCATTTGTTTTACACATCAAAGTATTGACGCAGAATGACGTTACGCGTCGCAGAAAGTAAGCACTTTCTTCGGTTCATAATGTCATTTGTGCGTTTATACTATGATTGCAAACTACTCCAGTGCAATCAAAACACGAGGTTTACACCGCTCATAGTATTAAAGGGAATAAAGAGAACGGTTTCTAATTAGGTAGGATACTAATTTCAAAAGCCAGTTCTAACAATACCTGTGGCAGTTTCTACATCAAGTGCAGTGTGCACTGTGGCTCTGAGTCTGACACACTGTCGTGTCACTGCTTGCGCGTCAACATGTTGCTTGGTGACGGCATGATCATTATCATCCTCCATACTGTCCAGAGACTGCTCCAGTAGTGATACGTGGCACATGTCTGATATACTCCCGGCTGGTGCAGCTGCTGCCGCTGCTGCTGCAGTGGGTGGGTGATTCCTTGAAAGTTCAATGGCAAGACGCTGCGATAAAGAAAATAAATGTTTAAAGAAGCTTCACCATGTACAGTGTAGTTGAAAACACGCTAACAGATGACTTCATTGTGCGAATCCAAAAACCGTGAACATTTCCCATTGTGCAGCAATCAATCAGAGGTGACAAGATACCACAAACTAATTACCGTAACTGTTTGCGGTTAAGTTTCTCGCGGGTGATTGGCTTTTCACTTAAAACACAATAACATTCATAAATATTTCTTATCGTCACGGTTTTCGAATTTTCAAAGTAAATCGAATGGGTTCCATGCCAAACAAGTTTCTTACGAAGAGAGAAGAACTAAACCTGTTAAGAATTCCTTCTTGACAGGGAGATCAAGCCCTGGCATAGAATGGTTAATTTTTCATCCACCTAAGTATCTCATATTCTGCTCACAAATCATGTATGTTCAAGATCAAAGAATGATTGGTCAAATGACGCCTGCATCGTACCTCTTTTAAGTCATTAATCTGTTGCACATATTGTGTTTGGCTGGTCTCAAGTTGATTGATGTACCTGATGTAAAAAAAAAAAAACATAAGAAAGCTCCGTAAGTAAATCGCAAAGGGAACTTGTTAATGTAATCTTCCCAAACTGGAAGCTAATCCGTGATTACCACCGACTACTCAACCTCACGTCCATCACCATTAATACTGAATAATAATGATAATGATAATAATAATAATAATAACAATAATAATAGCGACTGATAATTACAGTATTAATGATGATGACAATGATGATGACTATGACTAACACTTGCAATGCGTCAATTCCATAATTAAGAAAATGACCTGAAGCACAATACAGGATTAAAGTAAATCTCATAAAAGTGAAATTAGAAAGAAACAATACCAACTCAATAAAACCTAGATTATTCCTCATTACTTGCTTACCACTGCTGGTCTCTGCATTTTTGGTAAAACGTTGGTGGCCTGACTTGAAACCTCAGAATCAGAGTATCATTTGCTGTGTTTAGGTATCCTTCAGTTCCCTGTAGAGCAAAGGACAGAACAACAGTTACATGTGTACGTTGTTGATATAAATTTACGTATGCTATAAGATAACTTGTAATAAAGTATATCATGGGATAATGATGATGTAAATAATGTCATAGTGTTTCAATTAATGTCACTACGTAATTGTGTAAATGTTGTATTTGACGTTTGTAGCCGTATTTATTTTTAACATAGTGGTCATCAATCAGCCCGAAAGCCAATGGCTACTCTGGTCACTGCACACACTTCAGTTGCTCTTTGGTTGTATTATATTTACTTTTTTCTTTCTTTTAAAACCTGAATTTTTTTCAGGTTTCTTTACGCAATTGCATAAATTGCGTTCACAACTGCGAGGATCAGTCTTCATTTGATTTCACATCCGCAGTTCATATATGATTTATTTCATATATATCATCCACATTCATCTCTTTCACGGGAACATATGAACCTACAATTGACCTGCTCCTAACGTCAGTGGCTTAATAGTTCAGTTGGTTAGAGCATCGCACCGGTATCGGGAGGTCACGGGTTCAAACCCCGCTGAAGTCCTGAATTTTTTTCAGGCTTCTTTACGCAATTGCATAAATTGCGTTCACAACTGCGAGGATCAGTCTTCATTTGAAAATCTCTTCTATTACAAGTACATGTAGCCCAGTGGCTGGTGGTTCTCAACTTTTAATAGCTCAAATCAACATTGTACCGCAAAGGTTGAGCACTGCAGTTATGATAAATCCTAAATTTTGATTCTTAATAATAATTTGGAGTTTATACTTCCCAAAAATGATTCACTTTTTCACCGTCAAGCACAAGAAAAACACAGTCAAAAGGTTGAAACCTTACCAATAGATCCAAACGGAAAAACCGGTTGTAACCCCAACACTCCCCAACTTCAAAGTCAGATGCTAGAAATATAGCGAGGAAACATAAAAATTACTTTAATAAGAGGGGATACACAAACTGACAGTGTACGAAGTTTACATTCAACTATGGTCAAATCTTCACAATTATGTACAAAACCATTACTTAACCTGTTCACTCCTTTGACCAAGAAGAAAGACCTAGACTGTCACATGACTTGTACTGTTTACCTGTTTCAGCACAGGAGTTTGAAGTAACCCCCCCCCCCCCCCGCCCCCTCGTCCCAGGATGCCAGTCTTTTTCAACAAAGTCACGGTTTATTGTATTTGATTTCATGACTCACCAAATTCTCGGACTATATTCTTGCTTGAGTCAGGAGAAGCATGGTGTATCATTTCAACACGGTACTCATACCTGTATCAAAACAAAAACTTAAATATTAATTACCATTACCATACCCTGATTATCATTAATAACTACTTAATAACCGAGAGTGAGGTCGTTACGGGAAAATCTCAAACTGAGGCCTTGCCGTATTGACCGAGCGATAGCGAGGTCAATACAGCTAGGCCGAGGTTTGAGATTTTCCCGTAACGACCGAACGTTCGAGGTTATTAAGTTGTTTATTATATGGCTAACATAACGGTTCTAAGGGCAAAAAAAAATTAGTTCAAGCACAAGTCGTCGCTTCACGGTAATCTATTCATTATTTTTTTTCCAAACTCAGGTCAATCGTTTCACTAACAGTTTTCCTGGTCATGTTTTCAGTTGTTTGCTCTAGAGACACCAATTTTCAATATAAATAAAACAAATGTGGCCTTTGGATGACTTGTTGTTGTTTTTGTTCCTAATTTGCATCATCCGTAATCGGCCCGTGGGCATTACGGGAGAATAATGCCCTGGCGCTTCGCTTCGCTTAGCCAATCAGAGCGCGCGTTATATCGTATACAAACACTAGCCATATAATAATAATTATTATTGCCTACTCTTGCCTCTTTTCAAATCTCTACCCTGGTTATAAAGCAACAGAGATGGGTGATGTTTAGGTTTAGTGACTTTAGATCATAGAGTGATTACTTGGATGTCTCAGGAAGTCCAGCAGAAAGCTCCAGGAACACAGAGAGGTAGTTACCCCTGACCACACCATTACCATCCTACAAAACAACAACAACTTCAAATAAACATAACAGACAAGTGAAAAGGAAAACAACAAAGGGCTGACATCAAGGCCTACAACATGTAATACACCCTTGATGGAACATTGATGACCTTTAAACTTTATTCCTAATATTAATAAAATAAATACAGATACCAATAAAGTCCCACCTAAAAATAGCATGACTAGTCAAGTCAGGTGGGAACAAATACAAGACAAAAACATAATTACAATTCCAAGTACACAAATAATAACAAGAAGAGGAATACAAAGAAGAGTTTACACAAAGAATGGATCAAATTTTATTTACAATGGCATTAATTAATATGATGGGCTTTATCTCTAAAATTGTAAAAAATACAAGTTCATGTTAAATGATGACAAAAGACGGAATATAGAGTGAGGTTTATTCAACTTAAGTGTTGAAGGTACCAGCTCAAAACTTAATGACACCTCTGATGTTTATACTACAGTGCACTTCGAGCAAATTCACCCCAGAACAGCAGAAATTCACTACTAACAAAAATAGAAAATGTACTGGGTGGGCACTGGGTTGCAATGTTGAGTTACACACCTAAGACTGCAGGACAGTAAGTGCCTAAAGAGGAAAGAGCCATATGCAAGTTCTTCTCAAACTTCTCGAGTATTCTTAAAAATTCCCAATTGCTTAATATATTACTCAACAATGTACAAGAATCAAGTTTTTTCAACCTGCAGTTACAGAAGTTTGCCTTTGAATTATTATTATTAAATTTGTTGAAACTATGACCCCTGAAATGAATTTTGCTTAAATTATGTTATTATAATATGAATTGAATCCCTTTTTGAGCTATTTTGTGTAAACAAAATCGCTCTATGTCAGCATGAAGCTCAAGAAATTCTTCCTTGGTCGGGTGGTTCTGCCTTGAACCAATGAAATAAAGGTTTCTTTAGATGGCATTGTTTCAGCCAGGGGCCAATCTAATTCCCTGTTTTAAAGGTGTTTTTGAAAGCATGTGGTCAGTGATGGTCAGCACTGAGACTAAGTTACACATGCGTGTTGATTACGCTCAAAGGAACATCAGCGTGGAATGTCACGCGTCATCTATCTATTGTTGCGTGATGTATTTATTACTATCACACGAAGGGGTACCACCGTTATGGTAGTCTTTTCGGAGAAAAGGGTTTGTATATTTAACGCATGCGCGAATGACAACAATAGGCGTGAGATACTGGAGTCAGATTAGAATGAAGTATGAGTTGTGCTGTTTCGATGGATGATGAAGGCAGTAAGGTGGGGACGAAAGTATTTGAAGTTTACGGCCGCGGCTTGTTGGTTATAACAACCGTGTGTTTAGTCTCCTTCGCAGACACTCTTGTTGGTTCGTCACGCAATCTTTCCTTCCCAATGAACGTATGCTGAAACGAGCAGCAGATTCGTTTCCCATTGTTAGCAAAGATCAGCCGGAGTCCACGTAAAAATTACTACAGAGCCAATCAGCGCTAAGTTACTGTGTAATGAAAAGCCTGACGTCTCACGTTTTCGAGGGAAGTGTCTTTACTATTTTGAATTGCGTGTGATGCACAACCTGCGCCTCCTGGAAAGTCCTTCAATGATTTTTCAGCATCTTTGAATTCGGTCATCCCGATGAAAACGAAAGTAGAACTATGTTGGTGGCACTCGACCACTTCTGAGGAGAATTTTTAAGGGTTAAAAACAATGAAATTTAGTTTTTGAGAATTGAAACGTCGAGTTATTCGAACAACCCGTAGTGTAACCGCGAGAGACCTAGCGGGGAAGAAATGCCGTTCTGAGATCAAGCAGTGTTCTTTAAATCACATATTACTATTTGCCATTGAACTGATTGAATGCTCTGATTATCGGAAATAATGCAGGCGGTGAAAAGCGGCAAAAAACGTTAAACGAATAATGCTAGTCGTAATTGATTCAGCATCAAGGTAATTTGGTTGAGCGGTTCCTACTCGGGGAGCAAATATTTCGTTTCGAAGTGGACGAGTGCTTAGTTTTGTAATTTTTCTTGTGTTTTTTTGTTCCTTTGCTAACTTTGTCAAAACTGCAAGAACATTGTTAAAACTGGAAGAGCATTGTGTGACGAAAATAAACATATGTTTGACGGATTTGAAAACTATAAATATTAGTCTAATCAGAAGTGGCTGTTTCCACAAGTGATATTTGTACGGAGGAACAATGCTATGGAAGGGAATCCTTAATCTGGATATTTGTTCCCCTTGAAGTGAAGCCGTTTTTATGTTAAGCAATGAAAATGGTGATTTCGGATAGTGAGCAATTTAATTTGTCAAATGGATTACTTTTGTCTCTCACGTGTAAACAGGCACCAAGACATACAGCCCTGTTTATCAAATGCGATTTTCAACTTTGATCTATCACGTGCATAGGTTTGGTAATAGCAAGTTCGTTGGTTAATTCCCACATGAATAAGGCAGCGCTGTTGGTTAAATGCGACTCCGAACTTTGATCGGTCACGTGCATCCTACATGACCTTTGATCAATCACAAGATTTGCACGTGGTCAATTCAACTTGTTTACAACAACATCTAATTGAATTTGTTTTCTGTTACAATGATTGGTCACTTTTAACCGTTTTTTATTGGTTACTTTTCTCAACTTCAATTTTCTCTTCTTCTTATTGGCGGATTTCGATCCGTTGTTTGTCTGTTGATCGGGTTTTTTAAATATTGTACAACTGTTGACGCTCTCGATTCGGAGGAGCTTATTTTGGAGATAATTGGTGGTTTGTTTTCGAGTTGGTAAGTTTAATATTGCCCTTATTTCGGGATATAACGCGGTGTTACGCTCATCTGCTTACTGTACACAGACGTTGTCAGCAAAAGGCCCAACACTAAAATAAGAGCGTTTGTTTAGGTCGGGCTATTTTCGCTGTCCGAAGTAAAAAGTACAAAGCACTTGAAAATCAGAAATTGATGAATTATGGCAATTACATCTATATTCGTTATCAGTACTATTTGTTCAACGTTGATTTGTTTTTGCTGGTGTTGTATATTACGGTGTGTCTGGTGGTTCGTTTGTTTGCGAATATTTCTTCATGTGGTCTTGGAACTGTTTCAGCACGTGTACGTATATTTTGGGAATTTGAGAGACTGGACGAATATAGTGTTTGCAAAAGTGCAGAGAAAGAAAATGAACAAATAATAGAAAATATATTACATTTCGGTTTTTGCGGAATTAATGAAACTCTTGTTTCAAAAAATGTAGGTTGAATGACTATTTAATTGGTACAAATCAAACTCAAAATCAGTCTTAGAAATAAGAAAACTAAACAAAAATCAAATGAAAAACAGTTTGCTCGTACTTCTTCGATACCATAGCAAAAACCAAAAGCGCCACAGATAAATGACTCACCATTCAACCATTTTCTGACTCCTCCTTAACTTATCAACATTTTACCGCCCTCCACAAAATAGCTCAAGCACGCATTGCGTGCCTATGTTTTAGTATACTGGTTTTTTATTTCCCTCATAACATGTCCCAAGATTTGCCCGCACATCGACATAACATGCATTATAACTCTCATATTCCTAATTCCTAGTTCAGAGAATTTGGTTAAAGTGCTACTGTGATAACATTTGCATATTTCCTATCTGAGCCATTTTAAAATACAAACAAGTAGTCTGTACAAGAAGAACAATGCTGTTTACTATTTTGAAATATCTTTTTTTGTTCAAGAGATATTCAAGTTTTTAAAATATGTAAATTAGCCAAGTGATGATATCATAAACTCAACCAAATTTTGATCAAATATGATGAAAAAAGCTATCTCAGCCAATTTGTATCAGACATGCTTGATTTATTTGCAGTAAGATTCTACTAGATGTGCTCCACAATGTGAGATTACCAGTTTTGTTACCATGGCAACATACTGGGTAGTCTGAAATGTCAGCCGTCTCCTCTCCCTAACCCACAGGGGACGTAGGCGAGAGAGACGTCTGAATTCCGAGCGTTATAATGTCGTCCGGTGACGTCACGTACTTGTGCAAATATGGTAGGTAGTTTTTGATTGGTTCTCACACATTTGAATTAGATGACTTTTTATCATTGGTTCAACACGCCAACGGTCACATACGCAAGCAACGTTGGGGAACACAGAACTTCTTAGTATTACGTTACATAGTTTAGATTTATTTCATCGTGGGGAACACACACGGCGATTTCAACACAATATTGGAGGCACGTTTGCAGGCATTTATTGAGGTTTGGCTTGACAAAGTTGAAGGATGAACAGAGGACCGCTTTGCTTTATCTTCTTTCTGGATGGTTTTGTCAACCTTCACATCGGCTTTGACAAGTTAAATTTATTGACAACTCGCACCTATGAATGATTCAGTCCACCGCTTTCGTAGGGATGCTAGGGGTGAAGTAAGGAATAAATCCCTTTGGTTCACTATCTTTTTTCCAAAATTGCGCACGAACTCATCCGTTATTGACGTTATTGTAGGCAAATTTTCCCGAAGGACTTTTGCGATGACAGGGAAAACACATACCCGCGCTTTAACGACAGCTTCGTCAATTCGAGTTCGATTAATAAATAGATTTACTCCAGAGGCTTCATCGTCAAGCTTAACGGCACACAAAACCCAGACACCTACATACATATGCATGCAATCGACACTCGTGGCCGCCGTCCTGGTAAGAAATTAAATTTATGCAACATTGCCTAAATTAAAACGTGACGTCACCGGATGACATTATAACGCTCGGAATTCAGACGTCTCTCTTGCCCGCGCCCCCCGCGGGTTAGGGAGAGGAGACGGCTGACATTTCAGACTACATACTGGGTTCCAGACCTCCCTGATATTAATGGTTTTGCTGGCCACCTTTGGCATTCTATTTTGATATTTGCCAATGTTGCCTCATCTGCATGATCTAGCAAGCATATAATTATGTTAGGTAGAGTTTGTGGCCTTGTTAATAATTATAGTTTTTTTCCAGCTGAAAATCACTAAAATATTGAAATCATGTTGGACAGGACTGGAGAAGAGTGAGTTGACATGGGAATTCAATTTGTTATAGCCGTAAGTGTGTTGCCATTACAACTATTAGCGCACCAAGTTTCAATGGTCTCTGCTTCAAATTGACTTATATTTATATACTTGATGTAATATTGGGTTGAATGTAAGACATCAGCAGTCCCCTCTTTTCCATATTTTATACATTTTTCAAACTCAAATATCTCCAGAACCAATGCAGATATTTGAAAACGGTAAACAGCATTTAAATTCTATGTGATAAACCTAAAATTTCCAGGGGCAAAAATTTGATCATAGTAGCACTACAAACGTCAAGCCATTTCATGTTTGATGATCATTTCCTTTATTCTCACAACCTGTGTGGTAGCTGAAACAGTGACGCTTTGAAAATGTAGGCTCAGGTTACTGTTAAAGGGTTAATGTTCTGGATACCTACAGGATAAACTTTGAGTCTCCAACTGAGTCCACTGACGTTTAATGGTTCACTGTACACAGGATCTGCCTTCCGGCGCAACAAACTAAAACAAAACAAATAAAAATATATAGATAAAGTTCCAAATTAACGCCTGTGTTGCAAATGGAGGTTGGGTGCTCAAGGATCTGGGGACTGGTACCAACGACCCAACCCTCAGTCAGTGGAACACTCCATAAGCCTGCCCTCCCCTCAACCCAGCCACAAGCCCCACCTGACACCCCAGACCCCAAAACAAGCACCCGTCACACTGAACAATAAGTTCAATGGAAAAACAATCCCCAATAGGGAGAGGAGGGAGGGGAAATACTCGAAAGCCCGCAAGCGCCAACACACCAAACGCTGAGCTAAACAAAACCACGAGGACATGCGAAGGCGCACGCATAATGTGCAAAAAGAACCGCTGACCGCTTGAACTGCCAGAAGATGCCACGGAGAAGCCCAACATGCAAATAACACACCCACACGCTAAATAACAATGCTGCAGGCAACGCCCCAAAAATACTGATAACCCACTAACGCTAACGCCACGCAATGCCACAACAAACAGAGCAACTTGCTCCTAGTCATTAACTAAGTTAAATTGCATTTAACCCTATCTAAAAAATTAAAACAATCAGTCAATGAGTCAGCTGGTCCATCAATCAGTCAGTTCCCAGCATATCGAAAACCAATCAATCAATTGATATCAATCGATAAAATAATTGATAAAATAAATTAATTGTTATTGATTGATATCAGTCAATCGATCATCAATCGATAGCCACACAAAACCTGTTCATTGATTGCTATCATTTGGCACAGCAACCTCGAACAGACGTCACACATGCTTCCTGTCCAATCATCCGCCTTTTTTAGAAAGCCCTGGGCACAAAATTGGTAAAACAGTTCTGACTCAGTCTTCTTAACAAAAAGAATATACCCCGTTGCATGTGTACTCGAATAAATTTAAGCCACTTGCCCGTCACTGCCTTTGTGTCATTATGTCTATGCAAGAAGTCCTGTAGAATGTTATTGAAAATCAATACCAATCAATAACCTCACAAATCTTTGCCATCTATTGGTCATCGATTATCAATATCAATCCATTTCATTGATTGGAAATGCTGGGGTCAGTTGGATTGACTTACTGTCCTTCAAAGTAATATCCTAAAGTTAAATGTTACATACTTATTCTAATTTGGGGATAATAATACTCACGACAGATGACATTTAACACACTAGAACGACAAGCCAATGATTATTTTCATACATGTACATTGTTCGTTTGAATTCTTTTATCACTCTGCTGACATTGAAGTTATTAAAATTTATACATGGTAAAATAAAACCTCACACATACCTAAAGTTGGTGATACAAAATGTGCTTGTGTCATATCCAGGTACAATTTCACTGAAAACAAACGACACAGTGAAACGTTTTCAGGAGGCAAAGTTATTCAGATACGAAATCTATTTGGCACCTTTGGGACCAGTTCAAACGTTGAACTTTTCATGCACCGAATCAAATGATTTGATTCGGCGCATGAAAAGTTCAACATTTGAACCGAGCCTTAAAAAAATGACTGATAGTTAGCTTTAAATTATTTTAGTTACCATACCTTGAAAAATCAGCTGGTATGGGTGGACTGACAAAGGATGCCATTGGCTTGCGATGAACCTAAAGGCCAATTAAAAAAATATTTAACATATGGAATCTGTTTTCAAGAACATATTCTTGGAAATTTTACCAAAATTGATTTAGCTGACACGAATATACAGTGTGTCCTTCACTGAAAAAAAAAACACAACAACAACAACATCCTGATTCCACATGAATTAATTATGTATTTCACGGAAGTACTACCAGAACCTTCTAGTTGGAGTGACTAATGCAGGAGACTCCTGAACACACAAGCAGTAATTTCAAAGAAATTCAAATAACTAATGAAGACCTACACATAAAAGATGGTGGGATATATAGTAACAAAAGGGGATTAAAAAACCTTAAAGTATATGATAATAATATTAAAAATAAATTAAATTTGTTGAAAATTATATTTACCACAAGTAGTAAACTAATGCTACTTCTACTGCAGGTAACTTATAATCTTGTTTTAATAATCATTACTTCAAATGAAGAAACACTGCAGGCTTATACCCTGGCTCCAGAGACCCATTGAAAAAATCAAATTAATATGCCTGAAAACCAAGAAGGGTAGAGATAGGCCTCTGGTCGCAGGAGCCAAGAAATTATTGCGATATCGTTCCACAGACCTGATTAAACATCTGTAGAAGTTCACCACTTTTGGCAATAAGTTCACTTCTGGAACAGGAGTGCAGCTGAAACATGGAGCAAAAATTCAATATTATTGCAGTGGAATACAAAGTTTTGGTTTCACAAAATAATGTAAATTCATTTTTAGCAGTCTAATACAGAATAAAGATATCATAAATATGCTCAATGTAATTATTATTATCAGTAGTACCTGATGTTCCACCTCCTGCAGTAATGACTCCAGTAATTCAGTCTCTTGAGTCAGGGAATTTTTTTGTCCTGTTCAAGGAAATTATGTGACGTAAAACAAACCATTACAATGAATCAATCAGGACAGACATTTACATCTTTTCCACAGTATTACTTATTGGAAACACCCTGGCTCCAGAGGCCCACTGAAAAAATAAATTAGTATGTCTGAAAACCAAAATAGAGGGAGACAGACAGGCCTCTGGTCACAGGAGCCAAGAAATTCATTTCCATATAATCAAATTAGGACAAACTTTGTTCTAGTTTGTGGATTGGTTTTTCAAATGAAACAACAACTGTGATTGGCTTACGAAAAGCGTGGTTTCCCAGTTGACATGAAACAACAAAGTTCTCTGATTGGCGAAGGAAAAACGTGGTTTCCCAGGCAACAGCACAGCACGGAAATGAGGTTCATTATTTGTGCAACCAGAGGTTATTATTATTTCTCTCGGCACATCTGTGATGGCCGCCGCTTCACTGCATAATTTCCCCCTCCCAAAGGAAAAAATTAATAACCTCTAGCACCCAGGGTATAAAGGCTATTGAGGGATTTACAAAACAGAACAATAATTTATGTTACGACACTGCTCAGCTTAGAAATCATGCATGTCTACATATAAATTGATTTTAATATAATAGCAGTCCTACATTACTTTCTGAAAAGTTAGTTATATCAATTGGCAACAACAAATGCAAATATTATACTGGTAAATTCCCACTTAAAGACTATTAATGTGCTTGTAAGTGTTCACTTACCCATAAGGGTGAGTAGTTTACTCTTTAGTTGAGTATCCAAACGGGCAATCATCAACTCCACTGCATTACGAATCTCACGAACACGCTACAAAGTGATTAATTAAATATAGATTAAGTCAGATTTCATCATAAGCTTTTATGCTTCAGGCAAAAAAAATCAGACAAGAATGTACCTCTTCTTTAGCTTCTCGTAAGCTTTCAACATTGCGCTCCTGAGAAGGAAGTAAGAAATTATTTTCAGCAAATTTACATTATACCAATTTTAGCTTCAATACAACAGTGGTCAACTGTAATACCGGTAAAGAAATAGTCGTCAGTATTTTGTTCCAAAAGAGAAACACAGTAAGATCCTGGTTATGCAATCAACAAATTGATGAATAAACAGGCTCGCTATTACTACCTCTGACACTCATTGTCTTCTTTTGGATATAAAATCTGACACTTACAGTGTTGGGCAACTAGCTAGGGGATTTTGAATGGTTTTGAAATGGGGGGAGTGGAGGAGGGGGGGGGGGGAGGAGTAAAATTGCAAACAAACCAATCTTCAAGAGTTTAAATCATGCCATGTTTTCCACTTTTTTTATTTTGTATTATCTCATAAATAATTGGGGAATAATTGCATTGGGAAGACATGTTGAACTTTTACAAAAAAGAACTGGTGACTCATAAATTTTGGGTAGACTAATTATCGAAATCCGATAAAAAGTACACAATTACATATAGACAGCTGTTTGAGTGAATCCAAATAATTATTATGAATAACGTTGTCATTATTGTATACCAATATTATTATTAGTAGTAGTATTAAATAATGACAAAGTGAGAAGGTACATGCATAATGTTCATAACCTCAAATCTACACTGTGTGTATAATCTATGTTGCTTCTACCACTTTCTGACAATGCTCAAGCTCATGGTTATACAAACTTAAGCTTTTCTATAATGGTTGGTTGTACAAAAAAGTTTAACTGTAAGGTATCAAGCAGGGGTTTCGTTAAGTTTTTGTGTAGGAGGTCAGTGGGGTTTTTCAGCTAGGCATTTTTAGTTTTTCTAATAAAAAAAGTAAGAAGAGAACACGAAAACAGCTGGGCAAATTGATGGCTAGGTCTCCTTCACAGCCGGTCAATTTGCACGGTGCCCTGCCCTTAATAATGAACCCCCTGTAACAAGTTACATACTCACCACTTCTTGAACAAGACTGATTAGTTCCATCAATCGTCGTCTTAATGCTGCTACCTGGAAGAGAAAAGATGCTCCAACATTTGAAATCTCAAGGGCTTAAAACATGACAGTAAGGCTCACAGTGAAACAACAAATCATACCAACAATGTGCAGTTGAAGTAAAATGGACAGTGCAATAGTGTGTACCTCATCCGTGATAGAAGACACATGTTGGTCATAAACTTCATCCAAGGGCTTGAATGTGTGGCCAGAGTGCTAAAATTAATAAATTTATGAAGAAAATGTTTACAAATTATTTTGAACATTAACACATTTCCTAGAGCAAAACATACAATGTATTCCATTATACCATCACACCAGTGTGCCCATATTATTTTAATGCAAACATTAATCTTTGGCTTCTTTTATAATATGTAATTCAAGAGCACAAATAAAGATTGTTGTTGTTGTTCACTTATCATTACCAATCCACTAATCAATGTGCACTTTCTACACCCCCCCCCACCTCTTATGGTGCCAGCCCCAGCTGTACAAGAGCTGGATAGCGCTATCCACCGGATAAATATCTATCTGGTGGATAGTGCAATTGGCTTCTCCATTACTTATCCACTGGATAGTGATTTATCTGGTGGATAGCGCTATCCAATGTTTGAACAACCAGGGCCAGGTCAGTTGAAAGAATTATTTTGTTTCAACATTGAGCTGTTTCAGCTTTGGGGATTATTTCCTTTTACACTTATTATGGACAATGTAAACTTCCCATTTAGATTGATCTAGAGGAGTTTGCAGTTAAACTTTAGAGGCACGAATGATATCTTGAGTCAAAGAAAGTAGAAAATAATCAATGGATTGTATTTGTCAATGCACGTGTACTCTGAAAATGCACAAAGGACATCAAAACACAGAAAGAACAGGAGTCAGACTACTTGCCTGGAAAGCTTGTAGTACATTTAATTCAGTCTTTGTTCTAACCACATGCTGAGGTCATTCATGTGTTATCAGAGTA
Source organism: Galaxea fascicularis (assembly GCA_948470475.1). Classification (NCBI taxonomy): domain Eukaryota; kingdom Metazoa; phylum Cnidaria; class Anthozoa; order Scleractinia; family Euphylliidae; genus Galaxea; species Galaxea fascicularis. Next base: position 13,084,334 of record OX419345.1, read on the forward strand.
CTCAGTCACACACTGCCAAATTTTATGGAATCTGTATTTTTTAATGATAAAATAACTACATGATCTGTATGTTCAATTAACAACATTATTGCAATTTGATATAATGGTTGAAATTAAATGATGTCTTTGCACTTTGGTACAATTTCCAGCAGATCTTGGGAGTTCCATTTTGTACAGTCTTGGCAGTTCAAGGAGGGTTTAAGGTTATCAAATAGAATGTTTGTATGTTGACATGTACTCACTGTTCCACCCCATAAGGCACACTGATGACAGATGCACTGCTTACAGGTGCTGCAAAACACACTGAGCTTCTCATGATGAATGTCACACCTGCAACAAAATTCACAACCATATTCTGAAAACTACTCCTAACATTTTAAGGTTACTGTATACCTTCAAGGGTGTCTCATGTCCAAGCGATATACCATGTCCAGTTTAAACTGTAGATACCTAAACCCCAACATCAAATTAAAGCTTATAGAGCTATCAAACTATACCTAGAAGTTTGAAATAAAATGAATTATCAAATTTTTAAAGACCTCTAAATGCGAGCATGCGAATCACCTTTTCAAAGCTACAAGTCAAAGCAAATTTTGTCTTTAATTGCCAATTTAATTTGTGCCTCAGTGTCTGGACCCAAAGTGCTAAAAAAAATGCGTCTGCGTTGTGCCATACTCATTTACAGTGAAAAGTTATAGCACATTTCCGAAATAGTATTGAAAAATGTATAGTGATCGTACAAAACTCAAAATTTGCAGACATGTTTTTTTCGATTATAAATTATGTTAATCTAGCCAATGTCCAAATCTGAGGGCAAATGGACAAATTCCCTTTGAGTTTTAGCTTTTTTAAAGGGAGTCCCCTTTAGGTAAAAAAAACTGATTTGAGAATAGAGTGATAACAATCTCAATCAAACAATTTTTCTTTTACATTAGAGATCCCATTTCGATCATTACTTTAACCAAAAAATCCAAATTTGAAGAAAATTTGCCGGTCTAAAGGTATACGGTAACCTTAATGATAGCAAGAAAAAAGGTTTGTTATGGGTAGTATGAATGTAACTATAACTGGACTGAACATTAAACAGCAAAGCAAAATCAATGTAGTCAAAGGAGATACAGAACTCATGACAAAAATCTAGGCAGCTTATTTACTACTTGAAAAGAACAGCAACTTGAGAGTAGAGAAGAATGCATGATACAATAGGAGACTGGACTACATTGTCCTTGTTTTACTTTCTCGTCATTCTCTTGCGAGGATGATCGTTTGTATTAAACACATGCCTTCATGAAATGGATGTATTCCTATCTATGACGAGAAAGTGAAATTCAGTGGATTGAACAGGCAACGAAGAAACGGCTGACAAGCAATTTCCTTTGCCGTACGTCACACAGAACCTCTGCCTTCGATCGTGTCTGCCATCTTTGTTTCCCGACGAAACAAACACAGCCCCTCCTGAAGAATACAGCAGTAAACCTGACCACACCACCGCACCGCAATGACAAAGCACAAACACAAGTGTCCGTTCCCCGAATGCCAATAATTATGAGACAGACAAAGTAGAAGACGCACTCGCCGCCGTACTCCTCTCAGTCCACTCTACCGGCGTACACACCGCCACTCCTGCTACGACTGGCACGTCAAACGCCAAACTCGAGAAAGTACGCCGCCCCATCATCTCTGCGGCAGGATCCAGTGAAGATTGGTCATATTTTCAGACCCGTTGGGAGGATTATGTCACAGCCACCAACATCGCAGGACGAGACAAAGTCATCCAACGGCTAGAATACTGTGATGATCAGCTCCGCAAGGACCTTACATGAAACGCGGGAGGCTCACTCACAAATAAGACTGCCAACGGAGTAATGGAAGTAATCTGACAGGAAACTTGCTGTACGGGAGGAAAACACCATGGTCGCTCGGGTACACCTACATAATATGCGCCAGGACCGGGACAAGGCAATTTGTAGTTTTGGCGCCCGCCTTCGTGGCCAAGCAGGCATTTGCAAATTTTTAGTCACGTGCCCCTCCTGTCACACCGCAGTGAATTACACAGAGAATGTCCTACACAACGTCCTAACTCGTGGCCTAGCCAATAGTGAAATTCAACTCGACCTACTCGGCAACAAACACCAAGATATGACCCTCGAGGAGGTGTTTCAATCTATCGAAGCAAAAGAAGCCAGCAAACGATCCGCCGAGCGCCTTTTACATACCCAGGGGGTTGATGCCACCAGAAGCCAATACCGCCATGCTAAACATGAGGAACTCAAACAACGCAAGGTTGGTGACCCCACCGAGTTATGCACTTACTGCAACAAATCCGGCCATGACAAAAACGCCCCAACCAGAATCAGGAGGAACAGCTGCCCAGCCTATGGTGCGACCTGTGGTCACTGCAGACAACCCTACCGCTTTGCAACTGTATGTCGCAGCAAGGGCAAACAGAAAGGGCCCCAGCAAACCACCCTCCCACATATAGTCCTGCAACAGAAACAGAGGATGCCATCTTTGATCCACTCTGTACTGCCACTAGCCTCAACCGCGATTCAGGCAGACACATATCATTTGACCACCACCTGTACAACAACCTCCACGATTCCTGGGTAAAACAGGCATCCCAACCCCAACCATTTCTCACCCTGACAGCAACAATTCACCCTGATGACTATAGGGCCCCGGGATATAAACCCCCCACAGCACAGCCCAAACACATTCGACTCTCCGCCATGGCTGACACTGGCTGCCAGAGTTGCCTCGCAAGTTTGAAGCTTATCCATCGCCTTGGCCTGCGTGAGGATGATTTACTACCAGTCACCATGCGAATGAACGCTGCGAACAACCATGGATTCCAGATCCTCGGAGCCACCCTCCTAAGATTCTCTGGCAGATCGAACTCTGGTCACCCCTTACACACACGGCAAATTGTTTAGGTGACAAACGACTCTGACAAGCTGTTCCTCAGCCAGGAAATGTGCACTGCACTTGGCTTGATTCCTCAGAACTTCCCCACCGTGGGTGAAGCCATTCAGCCACCCAGTGGGACAGGGCCAGAAACTGCATGTGATACTACAAGCCAACAACCTCCAGTCACAGAGAGTGCACTTAGCCCCCCTTGCACATGCCCACGTTGCCAGACCCCACCACCCAAGCCTGTGGACCTCCCACTTGCAGCAACTAAAGCCAACAGGGTACACTTACAAAACTGGCTCCTGGACTTCTACAAATCTAGCACCTTTAACACATGTGAACATCAGCCACTACCACTTATGGAGGGTGTTCCTATGAGGCTCATGGTTGATCCTGACGCAGAACCAGTCACCCATCATACCCCTGTCCCGGTACCACTTCACTGGCAAGAAGATGTCAAAGCCGGCCTTGACAGAGATGTGTCCCTAGGCGTCCTAGAACCAGTACCAGTAGGAGAGCCTGTCACCTGGTGCCACCGCAGGGTGGTCTGTGCAAAAAAGAATGGCAAACCTCGCCGCACAGTTGACTTCCAGGCACTGAACCTTCATGCCACCCGGGAAACCCACCACACACAAAGTCCCTTCCATCAGGAACGATCCGTCCCTCCTGATAAAAAGAAAACTGTCTTCAACTGCTGAAACGGATATCACAGTGTCCCCCTCTGCCCGGCTGATCGTCACCTCACCACATTTATTACCCCGTGGGGCCGATACCGCTATAAAATTGTACCTCAGGGTTACATAGCTTCCGGTGATGGCTACTCATGACGATTCGATGAAATAGTCTCCCATGTTCCTAACAAGACCAAGTGCATCGATGACACCCTCCTCTCGGCAGATAACCTTACAGCCAGTTTCTTCCAAGCAGTTGACTGGCTTGACCTCTGCGGACGCAACGGAATCACACTCAACCCCGACAAGTTCGTGTTTGGAGCCGACACGGTGGAGTTCGCTGGCTTTGAGATCACTCCCAACTGCTTGTGACCCTGTGCAAAGTACCTTAATGCCATCCGCCACTTCCCCACACCCACCAACACCACTGACATGCATTCTTGGTTTGGGCTTATCAACCAAGTCTCATATTCATTTGCCACAGCAAAGCGCATGCTACCTTTTCGCCAATTACTACAACCTGGAACACCCCTCGAGTGGGATACAGAACTAGACCAGCTCTTTCATGAATCCAAGTCACTGATCATCAGCAAAATTGAGGAGGGTGTGCGCATCTTCAACAAGTCCAAACCAACCTGCCTGGCCACCAACTAGTCCAGGAATGGACTTGGGTACTGGCTATTCCAGAAACATTGCCATTGCACACCGGTCAAACCCTTCTGCTGTCGTACCGGTTGGAAAATCACACTAGTCGGCAGCCTCTTCACTCATGCTGCTGAGTCATGTTATGCCCCCATCGAAGGAGAAGCCCTTGCAGTTGCTGATGCCCTCGACAAAGCATGCTTCTTCATACTGGGCTGCAGTGACCTGATTATCACTGTGGATCACAAGCCCCTCCGTAAAGTGTTTGGTGATCGATCTCTTGAGGACATCACCAATGCCAGGCTACGCAACCTCAAGGAGCAGACGCTGAGATACAGATTCAGAATGGTGCACATCCCTGGTGTGCAGAATAAAGCTGCTGATGCCATCTCCTGTCACCCTACTGGATGTACAGAGCCAGCCCTCCTAGTCTTACCCGACGACATTGCAGCCACCACTGACTTGGTCACACCACTTCCACATGACCTCCCTGGCCGCCACTTCCTTGCTGGCATCCGTCGCCATGAGCCCCTACCACGGTGCAATTCCCCCACCATTGATGACCACCTGTCATCACTCTCCACATCTGCCCTGAGCACCATGGCCATCACATGGGAGAGGGTCAAACTGGCTAAAACAAGTGACGAGGATCTGACCCAGCTGACCTCCATTATTGAAGTTGGCTTTCCTGAGTTCAGACCTCCTGCCCTCCAGGAGTACTATCAGTTCCACGATCACCTCTACACCTGTGATGGCGTCTTCCTTTACAACGACCACGTTGTGATCCCAGCTTCACTTCGACCACATGTCCTGCAAGTCCTACATTCAGCACACCAAGGCATAACCCCGATGACTGCACGGGCGGAAAGCACTGTATTCTGGCCAGGCATCACCCCGGCCATCACAGCTCTCCGGGAAACCTGCAACCACTGCAACCGCATGGCACCTTCCCAACGAAATGCCCCACCGCATCCAACTGTACTCCCAGTGTACCCCTTCTAATGCATCTGCACGGACTTCTTCCACTACAAAGGGATCAACTACCTTGTTGTCGTGGACCAATATTCTAACTGGCCCATTATTGAACTAGCCAGGGAGGGCTCCAACGGCCTGATAGAGTGCTTGCGATGCACCTTTGCCACATTCGGCATCCCAGATGAATGTGCTACTGATGGTGGCCCCAAATTCACTGCCACTGCTACATGGCAGTTCTTCAAGGAGTGGGGTGTGCATCACCGATTGTCATCCGTAGCCTTCCCACACTCCAACTGTAGGGCGGAAGTTGGAGTTAAGACTGTCAAACGTTTAATTACTGGCAACACCACCCCAGGGTTTTCAACTGTTTTGTAAAGTAGCGGACATACTTCTGAAAGTACCGGACGTGAATGTTTACAGTAGTAAAAAAAATCGCCGATATTGATCTCAAGTACCGGACGTGGAATGGCAAACGACCGGACGAAACGTCCGGCCTCCGGCCTCAAATGAAAACCCTGACCACCCCCAATGGCAGCCTCAACACTGACTCCCTGCAGCATGCCATCCTCCAGTACTGTAACACTCCTGATCCCAACAAGAAGCGCTCTCCTGCCCAGTGCATCTTTGGTCGACCAATAAAGGATTTCATACCCATACTGCCAGGCCGCTACCAGCCCCACCCTACCTGGCGAGACACCCAAGCCAGAAGAGAGGAAGCCCTGAGGAACCGGTACATGAAAGCTGCGGAGCAATGGTCAGAACACACCAAGAGGCTTCCACCCTTAGCAGTTGGCGACTATGTGCGCCTCCAAAACCAGACTGGTCCTCACCCCACCCAATGGGACAAGACAGGCTTGGTGGTTGAGGTTTGGCAGTTTGATCAGTACGTCGTCAGAGTTGATGGCTCAGGCCGGATGACCTTGCACAACCATAAGTTCCTGCGAAAATACATCCCAGTACAGAAGCAGCCAGGTTGACTCAACATTGATCATGACCTCAGACACCTCTGCACACCACCCTCCAAATCAGACAACACAGCCACCTCATCCCCCCTACCAGCCAGTCACCCTTCCCTACCACCATCTAATCAGACACCTGCAGCTCCTGATCAGACAACTGCAGCTCCTCGATCACACGGCGTGGAAGTCCCTGCAGCTACCCCTCCTGACCCTCCCCAACCTGCTTCGCAGCCACCACCCATCCACTATCCCACCCCTCCAGCCATTGCCAACCCACCGGCACCTGCCAGCCCAGCTACACCCCTTGCCAGAACACAGAAGCCTCCATTAGCCTTGCGGCGCCTTCAAGACTATAATGCCAAAGGCCTCCTGGAACAATGACACACTCCAGAACACTATAACCGAGTGACATTCTTTATTCTAGTTCTGTTTCGTTTTGTTGTGCTGATTCCATGTAATCATGTATCATTCTTTAATGTTCTCCACCTTTCCATGGCAAGCATGAGGAACACTAAAGACTTGGGCAGGAATAGAGAAGAAGGCCTGATACAATAGGAGACTGGACACTAGTTTATCGGACCACGTTGTCCTTGTTTTACTTTCTCGTCATTCTCTTGCGATGATGATCGTTTGTATTAAACACATGCCTTCATGAAATGGATGTATTCCTATCTAGAGAGGATCCAAGGAAGCAATCATTTTAAATAGAGATCATTATACAACTTGACTGATTTATTTTATGTTTCACTGAAGTGTAATACTTAACAATAATTATTTAAGCCCACAGAGTGATCAGCATCCACTTGCTCCTTGCAATATCAATGCTTTATAAATAGACCATTTTTGCTTGTAGATTTTGTTTTCCCATCATAGGCCATGTGATGTTACCCTAGAGAAAGTTCTGTTTCTTTGAAATTTCGCCATATTTACATGCATATGTACGCATAATTTATGACAAGACAAAAAGCAAATTCCCTCGGGAAGATCACATGGTCTACATTGGGAAAACAAAATCGACAAACTAAAAAGGTCTATGAACAGGGTGGTCATGAAAAGTAAGGACACGATCACACAAGATGACAGAATTTAATTGATATTTTGAAAGTTTATCCCTACTACTTCTACAGAAAATGTGTAGTGGCAACAAATGAGAATTTAAATTCTGACCTTAGGGTTTAAAGGTTAACTCAGAATTATGTACTTATTGACTGAGTGGGAGGGCCAGACGGGAAAATATTTGGCTCGAGGTTATGGCCGGTACAGACCAAGCGCAGCGAGGTCCGTGCGCCATGACCAAGAGCCAAATATTTTCCCGTCTAGCCCTCCCACTCAGTCAATAAGCATTTTATCATATGGCCTCCTTAGACTCTTCATGAGCGCGTAAAAGATGAAGTTTTTACAAAAAAGCGACTAATTTGCCCATAAAATTGATCTAATATCTTGTTTGTATTTAATTTCTGGTTGTAAAATAATCTTACATGGTTAGATGCGACGAAATCCTCTAAAAAATCGTATCGCGCTGGGCCGTACATGTTCCTAACAGGGCTGTACAGCTTTTTCCGGCCCTGCTCGCGCTAATGCATACGGCCCTCATACAGGGATTTTCTCAATAGTTTTAGAATGAAAGCGTGCGCGGGGCCGTACCGGTCATATGATAAAGAATCTTATGATATTTTTACACTATTTTTGGCATTATCAGCAAACCTTAACCAAAATCTTTTTCCAAAACAGTGTGTGCTCAGTACTTTAAGCATTCATTCATAGCAAATGGTTCCAATGTTTTAATGTTACCAATAATAATAAATATTATTATTCACAGAATTTGAGATTCCATGAGCCAGTAAGTTGTGGAAAAAACATGAAACCTAATTATGAGAGTAAGTTTGTACAACAGCCTTTCTCCATTAGTCAGAAAAACAGAAACTACAACATTATAAACTAAAACGTTACAAAAACTATCTTGACAAAGGAAAATAATAATTTACTACAAATGCAAGGAACTCATTTTCAATGTGAAAAAAAGTTTTAAAAGTAAGCACTGAACTAAAGGTTAGAAAAGGAAATTACAATCTACAAGGCATCAGCTGATACATGATGTATAGTGGTTGGTAGAAACAGAGATTGAAGTATTATTTAAAATATTTAAAGAACATATATATGACTTCCACTTTTAGCAATAAGAATGTAATAACAAAATCATTGAATAAAGTGCACATGTTAAAAGGCAATGTTATAAAATACTACTTTTAAAACAGACAAAACGATGCAGTACCTATCTACAGAAGCAGCCTTCTTGAAATGGAATGTCCACGACCAAATATATATACGTAGGGACTGAGTTACTAATTCCACTAGTTCATAACAGAAAAACCAAGTCTCAATGTTGATCAGCAACCAAAATGGTAATAGAAACTTCTTTTGTCAGTGATATTTCCTCACTTACTTGCATTGGTTAGTTTAACCCAAAGCTTGCACATGCCACTGTATAAAATATTTTACATGTTTTGATCCCAAAAATGTCCATCCATTCAACAGATATTCAAACATTCCCTGTTCAACACACAATCTAGGACTGGATAAAACATTGATCATCGCTACTTAATTCAAACAATGGTTAGGAAAATGTGTAGGATTTAATTTAAATGATCCCACATACATTTTATGTGGCACATAAGCATAAGACTGCACCTGCTTCTTCTAAAAATACAATATTCAAATTAACACACATTTTCCCTGATAAACCTGGAGGCATGTAAATTAGCTGTTCTTTAATAGCTTTATAGCGGAATACTATGAGATGTTCTAGAAGCATTCTAATCCCACCTGTCCTTGTCGGCTTCATCTTTAGTCTTGGGAGGTCCAGTCAATTGAAGAGAATCCAGTTGCTTTAAGAAAAAAACAAGGTAAAAGAAAATAAAATGAGCAGAAAAAATCAACTTGGGGCTTAAATTAATATAGAAAAAATAACAGACATGCCAGAACTCATGAATCCATTAAATTTTAAGATCCAAAACGAATGTGCTAAGTATATGTAATTAACAGAAGTCCATGGGTAAAGCAAATGATTGCATTGTATCATACATTTAGACCAACAGAGCCCGACAGTATTATCAGACCGTTGGGGAATCCCACACACTTCCTACATGTAAATGTACCTAAGCCAAGTGCTTTTTCATCCACTGAAATGACAAGTCATTAATTTTGATCTTGAGCAATACATAAAAGATAATCAGGAAATGACGTCTTGCTCCTACACTGTATACACAATGTCTCACTTGCGTTATATGTTTTTCCTAAACAATTCAACTCAAGGAAGTCACTGAACAGATATAGAAATGATGTTTGCTATATATGTACAATTTATGGAAACAAAAATAATAATTACGTTTTAAAGAAACACAGGACAGAATAAAGGGCATCCTAATTGGGTGACAGGTGACAGTTTTGATATTGTTTTTACTGTCATGCAAGCATCCTTCATTTCCATCAGACAATATTCTTAATAAAAAATTGACATGATCAACTGCACATTTTCAGTGACAGGAAATTAACAATCAAATTTTTGTCAGTTAGAAATGACATTTATCAAACACCCTCAACAGCCCACTGCTGTATTGTATCAATATATAGATCCAATGACTGATCCTATATTTACTGTTACATGTACATGTATCTAAAAGTTAATTTTAATGGTATTATTAATAACAAAAAAGTATCTTCCATGAAGAGATTATCTAGAAAGTTCATCCACATGCATTGTAAATAATTATTTCAGCTGCTGCAAATGAGTAGGAAGCTTTAGAGTTAACTACTCTTGCATCATAACAGATGAGCTATTTGTGTTGTATTAGTCAAACCTGTGTCACTTCTTCAACCCATCGGCAATGGACAAGTTCATGAAGGTGCAGAGAGGCTCTGTAAACAACAGAAATTTATGATGAAGACAAAGTTTAATATAACAGTACATTATATGAAAGATAAATGAGCTGCATCACAAAGAACATGGAACAGAATTTGTGGTACACAGCTAGGCCAAACCTTGACAAAGTACATGTAAATTAGTGGATAAAAAGCCCTGCAACTGGAGGCCATTCACAGCTCTTGAGAAGCAGTAAAGCAAATGAAAATAATTTATGTTAAATACTCTTGCCTGCACTGAAGATCAAACAACAAAATTAAAAACTACAGTACCATCAATTTGTCTATTCAGTGTGTTTGGTTCACAATCATACAAGTCGAACCAAGTTGCAAAAATGTACTAATTAAATTAAACTACCACCTCAACCTTTACGTTAAATTGTTCGCAGTTAATCCAGGCGTTTTGCATCATATTCGGGCAGAACTGGAGTTAATATTAACAGCATACCTGCAGTGTGGGCACTGAGGTCTTTGTTCTGTCAGCCATCGCTGGAAACAGAACAAAACAAATGTGTGAATACAAGCCCAAGGGTCCCTTAAATGCAAAAAAATGACTTGGAATATTTTGGACTGTAACAGCTGTAAATGGTAAAAAATGTTTGACAATGTAAACTGAAGTTATTGTGAGAGTCACGCGACTCCCTTAACTTTCCACTTGGCTAGCTCTGTCGCATAATTCTGCTCAAGGCCCAGTTGTTCAAAAGACAATTAGCTTAATCCAGGATTAGCATAAACTTTTGGTTTCAATTTTTAACTTTTGGATGAAAGTTTCCTTTGTTGCTTTTAACTTTTCAGGATTCACTTTCTCTAAACTAAAATTTTGCAGAACATCAGTATTAAAAAACATTTGGGGATGATGAAATAAACTCCTTGGTTAATTTTTAACCTTGGATTAGCGTTAATCAGCTTTTGAACAACCAGGCCCAGGTTGTAGCAATGCCAAATAAACATTCCTCCCCAGTACTCATATCCATGGATCCTAATGCATGATCCTAAAGAGCTCTGATATGACTGTGGGTTGTAAGGTACTTGCAACAAAAATATTAACTTAGTTAAATGTCAATTTAACAAAGTTAGCTGCCAAGAGCTTTGTGCATGTCTGATCAGCAGTCAATCTCACAAGTGCAGGCTCACATGGAACGTTGCAGCTCGATCTCCATGTTTCAGTGCAGTTTTGGAGCAGGTGTTTTCAGTACTCCTGAGCACTTTGGAGCAGTTGTTTTCAAGCATTACCCCACCCTCGTTGTTTTTATTCTCCATTCCACTGATCTAATCAGTGTTGACGGGTGCCTGGAATCGGGGCTCGTGCCTGGGTTGTGGGGATTTACCAGCCATGGGGGGTGTATTCTATCTGGGAGCTGGCTGGACACAGTGGAAGCCCCTGGATACCCCAGGCACCCACCTTCCATTTACTTTTTATAAGCAAGGCAGCGGTTAAACAAAAACTAATGAAAATATATTTTTTAATATTACAGTGCAACAACTACAACCGGGGCCACCAGAGGTTTTTTAACCAATCAGAGACAGTTTTGTTAACAAAGAATTTCAACTTTGTGGTTTTTTACGCCACTCAAATTCAATCCTAAAATATTTAACATGGTTGTGGGAACAGATGTAACAGATCCAAAATTACATCAATAAATATTTTGAAGCAGCCACATTGCATTTTCTGCCTGTGTGCACAGTTTTAGTTTATAATAAATGCATTTTGATTACCACAGCGGCCTTTTGTTAAACACATTTGAATCAATAGTTAAAGATGCCTGAGCAGTTGAAATCCAAAAGAAAAATTGGCCCAATAATTTTTTTCAACGCCTTTGTGGTTTGCGTAAACCAATTATCACAAAATGACCATTGGTATGTTTGTCACTGCTTCCTTTTCTCAGAACCAGTTAGTGTTTTTCAGATTTATGTTTGTGCAACTCAGAATCAATCAGGCTGGTGGACTTTTCGATAACGCATAGTGGGGGAGCTCTATAAACAGATCAAGTCTGATATATTCATTATGGATTTCACAAGGTTCACATTTGCTGGCTTCCACTTTTTATGAGGTTTGTTGGTTGGAATAAAGGCCATTTCTTGTTTTCAAATTGTTTACAAATTTCGACGGGTCAGTAAATCCCAAAGTTTGGTTGCGGTCGCTTCAAAATATAATTGCTTGTTTCAATGACATTTTGGATCTGTTGTGTCTGTTCCCACAGCCAAGTTAAATTTAGGATTGAATTTCATTGGCTTTAAAAACCACAAAGTCAAAATTCTTTGTTAACAAAACTGTCTCTGATTGGTTGAAAAAGCTTGGGTTGCCTTGGTTGAAGTCGTTGCAATGTAATACTTAATAATTTTCTAAACTGTGCATGTTCCACCATACTAACTGAAGGACATAGCCCGACAAACACTATAGCTGAATATTATTTTAATATTATTTTGTCACAGCATCTTATGCCTTAGAGTCCCAACTGGCACACAATGTCAAAACTGGATAAAAAAAATTGGTACTGCTCTTGTCACATTTTCAAAATAATGAGCTGCTACAAATCATCCCCAAACAATGAGCTATTTCATTTCCACTACAGCCACAGTCTAAAGGTACACTTTACATGTATCCTTGCTGTACCCATACTTCTGATATTAACAATCAATTGAAAATATAATTTATATCATTGGATATACTGTAAAATAATGCTTCCATAAGAATATAAACTTGGCTAATCAGCATTTAAAATCCATGCACTGACTACGGACAGTAACCAGCAACAACTTACGGATATGCGTTTAAGTATCATCCTGTATTTCGTGGGTGATGAAACAACAAATGACAATTATCATCCAGCTTGTATCAAGTATATGTACACGTACATGTATACGCATAAGATGTGAAAATCAAAATTATGTACTAGCAAATCTTCACTTGAAAATAACTGAAGGCAGCTGCATATGATTGTTTGGTCTATGATTACATGGAAAGTATGTTCACCCACGGTTCTAAAAATGTATCTCCAGACAAATGTTTCAATACTGTGACGCTGTAAATTTCAAGCAGTATTCTTCAAAAAATTGTGAAGTTTAATTAAACAATGGTTTGACTGTGCGTGTAAAACCAAAGTGTGGCTGTAACAACAGATTCCAACCAGAAACACCTGCACTGAGATTTACCCACTGACATCGTTTTTGAAATTTGCATAATATAAAACTAGTCCATTTAGCAGTTCACAGCTTGTTTCCAAGCTTAAAATTGCACCCTTTACCTTCTATAATGGAAGCCATTAAATAAAACAGAGAAGATTTGTATAGCCCATTATTTAGATGACTTCTGAATCAGAAAAGATCACCACAAAAGATGGTAGAGTAGCTGAAACAATTTAGGCCAGAAAAATCATAATTAATAATAAAAAAATCTTTTGATTTTCAAAAGTCAGGAAACCCTTCTTAATGTATAATTAATGAAAAAGTGTCTTTTTTTTAATCAGACATTCTGATGTTTTAAGAGTAACTATACCACCAGCTACGAACACCCAAAACAAAATTCAAATAAATGGAAGTGTAGAGGGTTACTAGCTTGAACAAGTCATTGCACTTAGTTTTGTCAGGATTGCTAATTAAAACTGACATTGCATGACTAATACTTTATTTAATTGAATAAAGTATCAGTCATGCAATATCAGTTGTGTATTGTCAGTACTTTCTTTAATTTATTAATTATTGTTGAAGTTATTAGAAGAATCAATATTGGCAAGATACTCTGGAGTTGAGTTCTGAAAACTTGGTTTCTGTTTGAATATTTTCAAACCAGTTTCCATGCAGTTTTAATTTATTTTTGTTTGATAAAGACAATGTTTATCAACAGTAACCAAGAGCTGAGGAAAAAAATCATTATCAAATTAGGTTGAGAATTTTCAAACCAAAATAAGATTAAATCAGAGACAACCTAATGTTTAAATATTATTATTAAATAGTAGCAAATGCACTACAAATCCTTCGTAGGCAGAGCACTTGCCAGTCCTTACTGCTACTCATTATAACAACTTACTCTTATACAAAGAAAACAGCACATTTTGGAACAATGAGGACAAAGCCTTGCATCTCTCAGTTTTTCCATACAAATGAAACATCGGAAAACCTCAGCCAAACTCTGCAAAACATAACAGATCAAACATTAAAGAGAAGTGCAGAGTTGTGTAACATCACCCTGTCACAAGAATGGGTAAATGATACGTTCAAAACACAGGATCAATGCAAAACAGTTTCAGTCTGCACTGAGTCTGACATGAAAATTACCAAAGCACAAACTCTTAATGTACACGTACATGTACCTTGACCATAGCATGGAAAACATTCTTTAATATTGGGTCGACCCAAAAAAATTTAGAAGGGTTTGTATGGAATTTTGTAAGCATAACTGGGCTACGATCTCAAAGACAATTTGCCCCTTGGATATTGTTCTTTCAGAATATCCTGACAAATCCCATAATTTCAGAAATTTCATTTTTGTGACATCACACTTTAGTGCTCTATTCGTTTTCGTAACAAGGTTAGTATGATGGTGATGAATGTATAATAAAAAATGGGGTTGTGCAGAAATCTTTCTGGACTAGACTTACCCCAGGGGTTGCCCAGGGGGGCATGGTAACAGGCAAAATTGTATGGGTCCACTAAAATAAGTAAAGTAAGGAATGCCAAAAATATACAAGCTCAATAAATCTTAAGCTTAGTCAGTTTAATAGCGACATTTTGGCAGACTTCAATATTGTGTTAACATAAATTTTGTTTTTGAACCGTCCTTGGTCTTCTCTTATTGGACGATTACCTGTGTACCAATAAGCTCAAACCCCCCTATGAAAATCCAGCTTGTTTTTGAACGTGCGATCAAGATGATTCTTGGTACTAGCGTGGCTTTGATAATTTTACCATCAAAATTTTACTTTATTCAAACTATCGTGAGGAGTGCTGTTCTAACCGCAGAAAGAACAATGAATTCCAGGTTAAAGCGTTCTGTTAAAACAACTTGCAACTCAGAGGGATATAATTTTTTACTCGCTTGTGTCAGCTTTTGATTGAGTTTTTACTTTCCTGACGATCTAAAACACCCCTTACCTCGACCGAGCCTTCCTCCATTTTGACAGCTTTAAGTTCTACCAGCTGTGTACCCTTCTAGCGAGATTTTTTCTATGAGAAAAAGCCGAAACCAGACACATAACCTAACCTCCGATCGAGTTGTTTAGCGCCAGGAAAATCATTACAAATTTATGGCTTGTTCCCAACGCTCCTCTTGTTTGGGTTAAAAAGCACGTGATAGAATACTATAATTTGATTGGTTGAAGGTAAAAATAGAGGGAAACGACGCCAGTTTTGAATTTTATTCGAGCAAAAATTCTTTTACAACATCATAAAAAAAAATCGTTCAGTGACCGACTGACTAACTGGAGTTTCGCATTTTTATTTCGATATTAGAAGGGCCTTGAATAAAACGTCAAACACTGATGAAATATTTAAGCTTATTAATTATTTATTATATTTTATCTTTTACCAAGATACCCGTACCGTCATTTGCATAGCTTAGGTTTGTGTCAAGCCAATCGGCTAAACGCAAAGTTTTTCCATTTCAAAATTATGGTTTTATTCCTGAATTCACTGTCATAAATTTGAAAAAAATCGTAATGTATATCCGTCCCGTCAGGTCCAGACGCCATTTTATATTAGTTTACTTTATTCTATACAGTAAAAACCCGCATACAAGAACACCCATTTTCGGGGTTCAGGCTGATTGGGTTTAGGTGAAATCAGCCTGAAAGTGTTCTTAAGTGTTCTTAATTTTTTACTTTGTATATTCAAATTAAAACAAAGACGATAGAACTGCATACATATTGCATGTTTTTGTGTTTTCCCCTTATCATTGCCCTGTCTGTTGAAAATAAAGGATGTGCTGACACTTTGACAAATGGTGACATTCATTTTATTGCATATTTTTCATGTAATTATAAGACTTTAATTCCAAATACAGTTGTTGTACATTTGCTATACACAGCAACTACTTACTGGCATTTATTCAGAGATCTTAGTGCAATACCAAAGTAAAGCTACAGACACTGTTTGTTCTAATAAACTGAAAAGGGAAGAGTTTTTATATATAAGAACAATTTTTAATTTTCAGGCTGAATATGTTCTTATATATATATGCTCCTTTTTTACCAAATTTCAGCCTGGGTGTTCTTAATCCACATGTTCTTGTATGCGGGTTTTTATTGTACTTCATCCCGCTATCTAGTATGACTAACCGGGGCGGCGCTATATAAAGACTAGTAACTTTCCATACAAACCCTTCTAAATTTTTTTTGGGTCGACCCAAAAAAAAATTAGAAGGGTTTGTATGGAATTTTGTAAGCATAACTGGGCTACGATCTCAGAGAAAATTTGTCTCCAAATGCTCATTTTTGGCAAGTAGGCCTCTTGGATATTGTTCTTTCAGAATATCCTGACAAATCCCATAATTTCAGAAATTTCATTTTTGTGACGTCACACTTTAGTACTCTATTCCCCCACAACAGGGTGATTTAAAACTAAACCACTGAGAGTTGGTTTTCTGTTCTTCTTGAGCATCAAAAACAACGTTTCAGCTTTGGACCTTGCTCTCCTCCCCCCACCTCTTCCACCCCCCCCAACCTCTCCCCCCACCTCTGCCTCCTTAGCGTGCAAATGTTGTTCCTGTATTTAAAAAAGGTGACAACGAAGATGTATGGAGCTATAGAGCAATCTCACTGCTAAGCCTTATCTCTAAGATTGCTGAGCGGGTTGTTCTTGATCGTTTCTCCAACTTTATTGCCGATAACATCTTTCCCATGCAGCATGTTTTTGCCAAAGGACGCTCTACTATCACTCAACCCCTGGATACAGTACATCAGATGGTCAGAACAATCGACCATGGTCAACAAACTGATGTCGCCTTCTTGGATTTCTCTTAGGCGTTTGATTCAGTATCTCATGCACACCTAATCAGAAAGCTGGATCAGTTGTTACATCGGTTTGTAAGTTATCTTGATAATATAGGTTGCAGCATGTAGTAATTGATGGCAAAAGCTTGGATTGGTTACCTGTTATATATCTCACGAGTCCCGCAGGGTTCTCTCATAGGACCTGCTTTATTTGTGCTGTTTATTTATGATATGCCAAGTGCGTTATCTCACTCAAGCACATTGGCTTTATTTTCTGATGATGCTAAGTGTTTCCACGCTATAAGATCTTATACTGACTGTGCTTTGCTACAAGACGACATTGATAAGCTGGCCTTCAATGTTGACAAATGCTCACTCTCTAAAGTAACAAGGAAGCGCAACCCCATAATTTGTAACTACAACATGGGAGAGAAGGTTCCTAGAAGGGTGGGAGCCCAGCGCGACCTTGGCCTTGGGGGTACTTATGTCAGTGACGGCTAGCTTCAGTGATCACATCCACGTCCAGGTGAACAAGGCTAACAAAATGCTGGGTTTCATTCGTCGCACTATCAGCGGGAACAAAATTTTATCATTAACTCTGAGATCCCTTTTTGTGACTCTTGTACGTTCTCACCTCGAGTACGCCTCTGAAATCTGGAGCCCAAAATCAGTTACAATGATAAAAAGAATAGAAGGCATGCAACGACGTGCAGCCATAATGAGCGCCTAAAACGTCTCAACCTGCTACCACTGGTTTACGACCTTTCAACCTTTCATAAACTGAAGTGCAGGCATTTTAACTCTTCATTTAATTCATATTCTCAATTTTGTTCAGATGAGAGATTAAGATCATACGCTAGTAATAAACTGAAAACTAATAGAGTTAGGACGGAACTTTTTAAGTGAACATTTTTAATAGGATTCCGTATTTATGGAACAATTTGCCTCATGCATTGAGGATTGCCAGTTGTAGTGTTTCTTCTTTTAAGACTGAGATTATGCACTATCTTTTATATTTAATGTTTTCGACCCTGAGCACCCCTATACCACCTGGGCTTAAATCAGCAATTAGTTAGTAAGGTTGTTTGTTAGTCAGTTAGTTAGTTAGTTAGTTAGTTCGGTAGTTTGCTTAGTTAGGTAGGTAGTCGCTGGTTAACAAATTGCTAGTTAAATACTTTAATTGAGTCTCTATATATTTATACATTTTCTTTTTATAATGGTTGACTAGCACATATGGTTCGTCAGTTCCCTTCTAGTCTTCCCCACTGCTTTGTTATTTTATTTTTATTATGTCTCATGTAATTGCAGTGAAAATGGAATATATTAAAATTAAAGTTAAGGCTACTCCCTCCTACGCGCCTTTACTTATTTTCAACGTTTTTACTTTACTAAGAAATGACTTCAAAAACTTAGCTTTCTCGGTTTCTTTATATTAAGTATTTTAAATTAAAAAGGAAAACGAAAGTCTAACAATAAATTTTAAGCGGAATGTATTAACCCTCACCCGGGGGTTAATCCCCTATAAAGACGGGGGTGTGCGTCGTACCTTTTAGGGGATACAATTTGTGGATTGGTAGTGCTTATGGCAGGTTTTAACCAGCGACGGAGTCGGAGTCGGAATCGTAATCAGAAGCGAAGAGCGTTATGATCTAGTGAAAATCAAACCGACGGAGTCGGAACTCAAGCATGTTAAGGCATGGCTCATATCCAGTACAGACCACCAGAAAGAAAAAAAACGTTTTTGATCTAAAGCAACGTTGTTTTTATCCCAGGAGGAGCCAGAAACTTACCCCAAACAAGATTTGGTATCCTTAAATTTCTTAAGATGTCTTTATGGTGTTCACGTGACTTGTGACGTCACAAGCCTGCTTAAGATGAATTCTAAAATGGGCCAAGGATAGGGAGGTATCACGAAAAACTAACCATATGAAATTTTTAACCACTTTCTAAGGCAACTATTTCTGTCCTGAATGGATGAACTCCTCAATTATATAAGGCTATATATGGAAAGATAGAAGGTCACGTGACCTTTTTTACGTAATAACTTCTTAGCTTAATATTTTAGTCGGCCATTCAGGACAGATTCTTGCAGGGGCCATTAGCACAATTGTAAAAATACTAAATTTGACAGTGATTGTATGTCATCTCGGCGGCCCATTTTCAGTTGTGTTTTCAAAAAGTAAAACAATTAATTATAGTCACGTGACCCATTTTATCCGATTTTATTGGTCTTAGAATATTAAGGTCGTCGACATTGGTTAGCCTGCCAATTCTGCAACGATTAAACCAAATTCTGACAGAGTAATTACTGTTTTTCAGATTTTATGCAAATGAGGCTTGAGAACATGCTTGAGAAGCAGAAGGCCATTTTGCTCATGGCTCCGTCGCTTATGAAAACTAGACTGTCAGAAGTCACAAGCGCTATTTTAGTGTGTAACTGTAATCGAAGAGCGTGAGAACAAGCATTGTGATTGGTTGGTTCTTCCGCTTCTGCTTCCGACGCCGACAACGCAGTTTTCACTGCTTATGATCCAGTGAAAACTGTGTTGTCGGAGAACTTAAGCAGAAGCGGAAAAACCAACCAGTCACAATGCTTGTTCTCACGCTTTGCGGTTACAGTTTTTGCTATTTAAAGTAGTTTATTAAAGACAAAAGAGTGAATTAGCAGTAGGACAGTTTTCTTATCAAGCAGGAATTTTATACGATTGATCATAATTAACTTATAAAGACAGCTTGAAGAAATCTTGTTGATGTGGTCATTGTAATTCAAGCTATTGTCGATGTAGACGCCGTACGCCAAGGTCCTTTGCCGTGGCGACAAGATAAAATTCATATCCATCAGCAGGCATGTAATATTCTCTTTATTATATAAACATTCTAATAAAGACGGTTTTGACGATTTTCCGATTTCCGACCACATTCCGAAGATTTCCGAAGATTTTCCAAAATTGTTCCGAAGGCTAGACGAACGTTTCCGAACGTTTTCCAAACATTTTCCGAAGATTGCCAAAGATTTCCGAGGAGGGACTAGCCTAGTCTCCTTCGCAGCCGCTCGGACCGGAGTCACGCAACGCTCCCCGTCGACGGGGAGCGTTGTGTGACTCCGGTCCGAGCGGCTGCGAAGGAGACTAGGACTAGCCTGCAGTGCAGGCGGTTTTGGTGGTTTTCATCTTTCGAGTGTTTAGCCGCCATTTTGGTTTCGTTGCAGACTGGGAGAATTGGGGCGAGAAAGCGATGCGAGGATGTCGGAGTTTTTCTTTCTCCCTCCCACTGGCTTGGGAAACTTTTTACCTCGCCCCAACTCGCCACTGTTTTCCTAATTCAAGATGGCGGCCTGAACAACCGATGGGAATATCCACTCGCCCCCGCCAAAAACCGCCTGCACTGCAGGCTAAGGAGGGACCGATGATGTTTCGATCATACACAACACATCTGAGTACTTTTTAAGAGATTATGTAGCTATAGTAATGGCAATCTTATTTCACGTGTGAAGATATGTTTACGCGCGAAAGCACACCTGGTATTTCACTGGTGTTTATATAATAAAAACCAATATGTGATAGTTACACGTTATCACCTACAACTCAGCACAACTACACCAGTATCAGTACACTAAGTTGGCCATTCTATTAACGACGTACGCCTCATCCCAACAGCCCATGACTCATACGCAGCAAACGTGACTCAATACGAAAAGTTCGGGAGGCTCATTTAATAAACAAAGCCAAAACATTACATCCGTTTGGCATAAACAGAAGAGATGAAGCACGCCAGTGATGTCTACATCTGACACTTATTTCGTCAAAGCCCACCAATCATTGTTACGTATTTTGTTTAAATTTTTATTTGTAACGGTTTCCTTTTCACATATTTTTTTTCTACTCAGCCCCAGAGGAAGGTTTGTATTGCAATAGTAATAATAATAATAATAATAATAATAATAATAATTTAGTCCTTTACTCCGTTTTATTTCATTTTGTTCATATCTGCCGTCGGGATCAGTGTGCCGTCCTCGTGCCGTCCATTTTTTGTACTTACACGTTCTACACGTTACCCATGGACTTACCAATGTCGGTAGTTACGTTATGTATGGGGACATGTCCGTACCTACCAATGGATCCTACCAATGTCCATGATCTGACCACAAACAACGCGGGCTCTTGAAAAAGTAAATCGTATGTCGTTTCTGAGAATTTGAGGCGTAATTCGTTAAGCTTTTTCTGACCCCAAAAACTTCGTAAAAATGCCACCTTTTCTTGATGCTTCGGAGGAAAAAACTAATGGCTCAAGGCTGTTGCGATTAGTGATTGACGGAGGGACATACGTGCTAAGAGAGTTTCTGCATTCCATTCATCCTCCTGAAACATTACAGACAGTGTTCAACAAGAACAAAGGAAGGCTTTCAACACTACATAAGAAGAATGTCATAAACGAAACTCAGTGGGAACTCTTATTTCCCCCTTCAGGTGACCCGCCAGACTCGAAATCATTTGATGTCTCACTTCTGCATCTGTTACTACGGGAATTTTGCAGTTTGACGGAGCCTTCAAATGGCTGGCACAAGTTACCTGCAGAAGAAGATGTTAGTCCTGAGGCGAACATTGCTCTAATCAAATATTACAGAAATGAGCTGTGTCACCGTTTTTCTACAAGCATTACTAAAGACGAGTTTGAAGACAAATGGAAGGTCTTTTCTTCGGCACTAGTTGCCTTGGGCCTCGACCAAAAGGACGTAGACCGCCTAAAGACTGAACCGATTGACCATGACACTGAGCGTCGTGTAGAGGAGGAAGTAAATAAGTGGAAACTTGAAATCGAGCAACGAGTAGAGAGCTTAGAGGAAGACGTACTGAAGATGAAAGGTGAAATGTCGCGGAATCAAGCAGACCAAAATACTTCTGATCTTGCAGACTGTCTCCCAGATAAAGTTGCAAATGTCGTTGGTCGTTCAAAAGAGATACAACAGGTCATCCAGCACATTGAAGCCAGGAAAGTAGGCACTGTTGTGATAACTGGGGGACCAGGGTTTGGAAAGACTACCGTGGCTAACAAAGTGGGGCACGAGCTGGCCACCAAGCCAGAGAATGTTGTTTTGTTTTGCTCTCTCAGGTCGAAAGCAACAGTAGATGAAGTAGCTACCTCAATGATCCTTACGTGCAGCAAAAACCACTTTCAGCCACCACAGTACCCCCAACACTGGCTTCGAAATTGGAGTAAGCAACAGCAAAAAATGGTTACCTTCATTCTGGACAATGCAGACGATGTTCTCGAATCAGGCGACCAAGCTGCGTTTGCAAGCCTTTTGCAAGACATGAGGATGTTAGCCAAACGTAATGTTACTTTTGTTGTCACTTCTCGAAAAGTATTTAAGCATCCCAGCCTAGAGATGGAAGAAGTGAGAGTAACACCTTTATCCTCCGACGAGGCAAAGAAACTTGTTGAGTCTAAAGTTGATGAAAGTGTGCGGGTGAAGCTCTCTCAGACAGAGAAGTTAGTTGAGCTATGTGGTTGTGTGCCTCTGGCTCTCTGCATCGTTGGTTCGTTGCTTTCAGACGTCTACACTGAAGATGAGCTGATAAAACGTTTGGAGGAAAAGCCAATGGATGTCCTTAAGGAGGATTTGAGTGATGACAATTCCGTTGAGAAAGCAGTGAAAACATCCTTTGACTCCTTGGGTAAAAGTGAACTAGAGGCCCTCCTTCTTCTGTCTGCATTTCCTGGCTCCTTTGATTTTACTGCTGCTAAGACTTTGATTACATCGTCATGTCCTGAACAGCCACAACTGATCCTTCGTTCCTTGAAGAACCGATCACTCGTTGAGATGACAGCTCCACAGAGATATCAAGTCCATCAGCTCATCCAAGCATATGCAAAGAAGATTGACCAAAGCAAGCATTCCGAAGGAGAAAAATACGCCTTTGCTCACTTTATTTCCCGCCTTGCGGACAATGCCAATAAGTACTGGAGCAAAGACAAGTGCAAAGAGTCAATTGAATTGTTTAATGAGGACAGACACAGCTTTGAGTACTTCCTACAGTTTTACCTGCAGGGATTAAATTGTCAACATCATGAATACGTCATGACAAATTTGAAGACCTTAGTGGAGGATTTTTCCCAAAAATGCTTGTATCTTGAAATGTGTCTTCTTCCAAGTATTTATGTCAAGCTTCTGGAAACATGGCTTGACCTACTGAAGTCCAACAACAATCCACAACAACCCACCAGCAAAATAGTGGAGCTTTTGTGCCTGCTTGGGCATGAAAAAAGAAAAGTTGGAAATCGTGATCAATACCAACACTTTCTAGAGGAGGCCATAAAACTGCACACAGAACATCCAAATGAGTTTAACCGAGAAAAGGTCTCGGAAGCCTTTTTTCACAATAATTATGCTCGATTTCTCTCCGACGAGAGAAACTTTGATAAAGCAAAAGAACAATTTGACGTTGGTTTGAGCGTATGTGAAACTTATTTGCCTAAAGATCATGTACAGAAAGGTGTCACTTTGCTTTACTCTGGAAGAGAAGACAATCGTCGTAATGAACGTAATGAGGCCGAGAAAAAGTTGAAAGAAGCATTGAACCTCTTTCAGAAGGGTCTTGGTACACATGTTATGACTGCCCTGCTTCTGAAAGATCTTGCAGATTTTCACCTTTTCCATGGTGACAAAAAGCTGGGATCTCTCGAAGACCGTCAAAACTCCATTAAATTGTACGGACAAGCAATCGAAATGATGGAAAATCTTGGCATTAAAGACCACAAAGAGTGCATTCTGACATTTACCAACTTAGGAATTTGCCATCAATTGCAAGATGAGCTGGAGGAAGCAATGAAATTATATCAAGCATCTTTGAACATTGCAGAGCGGGAATTAGGAGAAAACCACCGGTGGAAGATCTACGTGAAGGTTCAAATGGCCTACTGGTACAAACAGAAAGGAAAGATGGTGGAGGCAAAAGCATGGAAAGAGCAAGCACTGCAGATGAGTGATGCACTTGGACTGCCAGATCATCAACCACCCAACAAGTTTTTGCTAAAGAAAATTTGAGACTCTGACAGAGCAATGTTTGAATTGGAAGATGACATACTTAATAGTCTTCCTGATCTTGTGAGTTTGGCTAATCACAGTCTTTCATTTATAAAATAGTATCTTGTGACTCTAAGTTGACTGTGGACAGAATTTTACTTTTCGAATTTTCGTTCAGTCCCTTGATATGACAAGCAGTTTGCACAACGGAATCTTCCATAGAGAAACTGTTAGTTACACTGAATGTGTAAACTGACAAATACTGAAAGATTCCACTGAATAAGGGAATGCCAAATGATTCATAGAAGTTCAGTATACTTTCTTTTAATGTAATATTTTCTCCAAAAAAGGTCACACATATCACTGAGCGATTATGATGAAATTTTCTCAATATCTCCCTACAGGAATTTAGGCTCTAATATTCAGTTATGGGAATTTGTGTGCTACAGCCCTGGTCAATAATTATGGTAGAAAAACAAATCATTTGTGGCAATTTTTCCCCCTTTTTTTTAACTCTGCTCAATGTTGACTAAACACGCAAAACTGTTACTAGAGTGCATTGTGCCTGTCACCAATATTGACAAAGGTGGTGACAAGATGTGGTTTTGTATAAAGGGGTTATGATCAAAATTTATAGATTCTGAATGTGCACCATTAAATGTGACTGAGACTGCAGTTTTTTCGTATAACCTCAAATCCTATATTCACTAATGTGTTTCTGGGCAAGTGATCACACTTCATTCTCGCCGTACCCAATGTACCTTTCTCTGTCAGAGCAACCTGACTGCCGATGTACTAAAGTATCAACAGCACTGTACCATTACTAACCCCCTTCAAACAAAAAGCAAAAAGAAACTTGACGTGTTTGAAGATAGTGGAAGCTACTCTAGATCGTGTTATTCTTGTCATAATTAATTGTTCATTGAAAGACTGTCTTGTCTTTTTCAAGGTTGATTAGTTATTGACAGTGTATTAATGGAACGTTCTATATGCAAACTAGGTTTACGGAATTGTTACTAACTGAAATTGAGCTAAAATTAAAAGCATGAAGAGTAAAATAATTTTTTTAGATTACTGTATTATTGTTATCAGTGGTGTACACTTGGTTTGCCCGAGATACAAGGGTATATAATTTTGCATTTTACAGTTTTCAGGTTTATACTGAATGTTAAATATCGTAACGTTAACCCTTAAGGCTGGTTTTCACTAGCGAAGGAGTTGGAGTCGGAGTCGTAAGAGCGCTTATGACCTAGTGAAAATCAAAAATCGGAGTCGTAAGCGGAGTCATAAGCGCGACGGAATCGGAGTCAGAAGAATCAGAACGTTTCCATTTTCTTCCGACTCAGAGCTCACCTCTGAAGCATCGCGCCTCATCAAGTAATAAATTAATGTCGCGCGTTCAAAATTGCAAATTTCTCGTAGTGGCGAAAGCAGAGGAGAATGTCGATTTTTTCTTCGCGTTTGGTGCCTGACCTGAAGTGAGAAATTTCGTAAGCCTCAAATGCAGGGCTTAGTCTCGCATGAGCCATGTAGCAAGAGTACGTCGTAATGTTAACGTGTTAACGATGCTGTTGGAATACATCAATACAGCGCAAACAGTCCCTCAGTACGTGCATGCATCCCTCCATAACACCAGCATCCGTACCCGTCTAGTTTGTGCCATTCGTTCTTCCTTCGATGCATCAAAGACGTGTCTTTTTTGCGCAGTCAAAATTAAACACAGCCTGGACGGGAAATTCTTAGAAGCAACCAGCCATCGCAATCGACTTTCTAGGAAACCTCTCTGTCATATATCAACGAGTTGATTGGCAATAGCAATTGACCATCGGTTCTGGGTCACCACCCTGCCCTATCACAAGCAAGTGTAAGGTTCTCATTGTCTTCAACTGTCAGTTCTTGTGACAGGATGCAAGGTATAGTCTAGCCGGGGACATTGTTTACGTTCCGGGGCTGATACTAGACTGCATGCGAAAAGTTATCAGACTAAAAATATGCAAACTTTACATGGTTCTACTCATTTCATAAATATTCGCTCTTAAGGAACCCGCTAAACGAAGAAAACATTCTTAAGGCGCAAGATCGGTTTCTCCGTTTGCGTACACGAGTAACGTGATGTAAACGAAATTTTGTTACTCGGAGAAACAAAAAATATTTCTTAAGTTTCTTGAAACATGCTGTTTTAACAGCAATTTTTCTCCTCAGTTTAAACGCCAACGAAGTTTTTTTGGCACTAATTAATGCTCCATCTTTTGTGGAGGCCCTAAAGGCGAAGTTTAGAGGAAATGCCCTCTGAGCATAGGCGTACGGGCCGGGGGGGCGGAGCTGCAGCCCCCCCCCAAAAAAAAATGGGCAACCATTTTTTTTTTTTGGGAAGCTAGAGAAATTTGGGCAAAGCCAATTATTTAAGCAATGACATGGACCGCATCATTGATATCTTCAGCCGTCGAAATGGAAGAGACAGCTATTTCTTTTAAGTTTTAAAGTGTTTTTAACTCATATGTAGATTCATATATAAAAATATTTTCACTTCATATGTAGGCCATTGTTAGTGCATCGTATGACCCTCGTTTCCTTTCGACTGTTTCGTAAAATTTGGGCAACTTGTAAGAATTTTTTGGGCAAATGGTTCACCGCCCACTGGCAAAAAAATGCCCGTACGCCTATGCTTCTGAGCAAAGATACAGAAAGAGAATGAATGCGATTTCACAACAGCATATAATTGTGCATCAATTATTTAACATGCCGGGATTAAGTTAAGCGCACAGAAGACTTTTTGATTGTCTGTAAGCGTTTTGAATGGAGATCGAAGAAAGGAGTTAAGTAGTACATTCTTGCTATTAAACTTCTTCATTTCCTATTGTTACAGCAATCATCTAAATTTTGACGATTTCGAATGTCATTTTTGTTTGTTGCTTCTCAGAAGTGTAAACATGACTGTCACAGTAGATTACTTTTACAGCCTCAACTGTTTTCTGTTTTCGTCACCTGAACAAACTGCTCAGTGTTTCACTATCAGTTGGATTGATTTTACTCATCACAGATAGCCTCCTTGCCATTTTTCCTGGTTTACTTGGTTGTTCACAGTGATCTGTACTGTTCTCAATTTCTGTACTCTTTTAAAAGAACATTTCCTAACTAACTCACTAACATAACTTTCTAAGCATAATATCATTAGTATCTAAAAATACAGTCTGTGTGATCTTACTATTATCACTCAAGTGTACACAATCTGGACGGTGCAAATTTTGGTAAAGGTGTGTAAACCCTCTGTAAACCAGTATTAGAGTTAACTGGGTTAGAGCTACACTTACAGCTGTACTTGCACATACACCTGCAAATAGGCCATATTCGTATTCTCGGTATTGAACTGGATCTAGCATGAAATGGAGGCTCTTGCGGGGGAATCTTTTCATATGTAAATGTATTCCCCCGCAAGAGCCTCCACTTCATGCTAGATCCAGTTCAATACCCAGAATACGAATATGGCCTATTGCTCGATCTGCATACTACTCCCACAAACCACAACAAATGAATCATACAGAAAGAAATTCTGAAATTCATTCGACAATTGAGGAAATGTGGCTGTATTTTACGAATACCTATACTTTTAAAAAACCTTTTACCTTTCTTTTCCCTCTCTCTACTGATTTTCTTTGTCTTAGCATTCAGCATTTTGGTCAGCTCTTAAACTCTCTTTCCTTCTCAACAAGACAATTTCTCAGGGCCTCAACTGCTCTGGATTGCTTGGCCTGTGCATTTTGTATGGCAGTGTTTTTGGCTTGTTGGTATGCACCAATATTAAATTGACGCTTTCTTTTCACTCCACGCGGTGTGCATTCAAGGCTATTTGGCATGTAAAATCAAACTTTCTAACAGAGGAAGAATCGAACTAAAATCCTATCATTTTAATTTTTTGTCATAAACTACATACAGCCCCAACATCAAGTTAAAACCCCAGCTTTCGCTGCCCACTTTGACAGGTAAATTGTCTTCGTTCACAACTCCAAACATGCTTTAAACAAGGACACTTCAAGAATAACCCTGAGTTTACATATAAAAACAAAGCTTGCCTCCTCTAGGAAATGAATTTGCCTGCTATTTCTCTCTTCCTGGTACCCAGTCTTCACACGGCGAGATTTTTCTTGGTAGGCCTGGAGGGGAGAAGTTCCGACCAGATGCCCTAAGGTGCATTTTGTTCACCAATTACTGGAATTTTTTTAGACGCTCTGGTGACCGATTTGAGTGGTGGTTTGGCCCGGCCGGCGTGACTGCTAGTCCTGTGCAAAGAAGATTAATCAATATTGTTAAAAGGAGATTAACATAAGGGGAAAAGGTAATAACTAATTAAGGTCTCATGAAAATACCGTAGAAACGAAGTTTAAAATTATTTGCATGATGAAGGATAATAAGAGAATCTAAATTGGAAAGTCAGTTATGTCTTAATAATCAATATTTAAGAAGCTGTCTCTCTAAGAACCACCCACTCAATTTCGCTTAAAATATAATTTTTCCTGAAACTCTGGCAACTGAAGGACTTTACTAAGGTTACAATAAAAAGAGATTTGTTTTGATTCGAAATGATTTTCTAGTCGTGTTAGGAGCCATTTAATATTTCGTCGCATCAGGGCCCGTCGCGCCGTCTCCAAAAGCATAAAATTGGCATTTTTCGTCATTTGCAACATCTAGTAATTTTGCTCATAAACCTTTCTAGTTTTCCAACAGACTAACCAATTTTGTCTTAATTTAAGCGGCAAGACGAAATCAAGCATATTACTGAACACTATAAAACGCCATCGAACGATGGCTGGAAATGACCTTCATTAAGAGGCTAATTTTTAAAACTTGGGACCTAGCTGAAACCTCTAGTCTACACAGCCGCAAACAGTTATATATTCTCACCAGGCCCACTCACACACAAAGATGCACTAAGATATGGGAGAATTGGCCCGAGGCAGCTTGCGAGCGGAGGCCATGAGAGAATATATTCCACCGTTGCGCGGGGAGAAGGGAGGGGCGAAATCTCCTAGCACGGGTCTAGAGACCTTAACCTTTGCTGGAACTGACTGAATAAACAAGGGACTGCTCTTAAATAGAGCAGAAACGCCCATGAGAATGACAAAGTGCACGCTCACTACAAGTAATGATGTAAACGAAGTTACTAGTCGTTCACGAGAATCTCTGTGGTATTCAGTAAAGGTCCACTAATAGTTATGAACCCCTGCAAACTGTAGATCACAGCAAACACCTTGGAGTTGAACTATCCAGTGATCTAAATTGGGATGTTCATATTGCTGGCATTATAGGCAAAGCCAACAGATCTCTTGGCTTTATAAGAAGAACTCCTAAATAAGTGCCCTGAACATGTAAAGGAGCAAGCCTATCTTGCTTTAGTTAGACCACAGCTTGAGTATGGCTCCTGTACATGGGACCCGTACATTCAAAAACAGATAAAGGACCTTGAGAGTGTGCAGAGACGCGCGGCACGTTTTGTTAAAAATGAATATAGCACCATTCCTGGATCTGTCACGAAAATTCTGAATGATCTGAAATGGCCAACACTCAAGGACAGAAGGAAATTGGCACGACTCACAAAGATGTTTAAAGTAGTTTCTGGTCTATCAGCGATACAATTTCCACCCTATATATTATTTAAAAGGCGACAGGGCACTAGGCAATTCCATCCCAAGAAATTCATTCAAGTTGGTGCTAAAACAAACAAATACCAACACAGTTTTATTGTCCGTACAATCAGAGACTGGAACTCCTTACCAAATAGTATCATTGAGAAGCAGTCACCAGAAGCTTTCAAAAAGGCCGTCATGTGCCATCTTTCAAAACACTGACGTTTTAACTTAATACTCGCACTATAATTGTATGATGCACATGCACATCTGCTTATCTGCCGTGATGGAATATACCCTTTGCAGATTATACGATTAGAATTAGAATTATGATCTGGGCAGGTTATGTGGGTACAGCTCTTTAAAACACAGTTTGAGCGGTGGCAGCACAGGCCACCCAATCGTAGTGGAACGTTCAGGAATGATGGCGGGACCCTATGTTGCAGACAGTTCGAAAGGAGGTGGGAATGGCGGATACGGATTTGACCCGTTGTAGATATTAGTGGTATAAACCATAACAATGTGAAAATATAATAGCATTTATCTTTATGTTAAGGGTTTACTCAGTTGTCTTGTACACTCAATAGCCTAATTTCGCGTTTCATTTGGACGTGAAAATTGTAGAACACTGAGTCGACTTGAAGTTGTTCTTATAAGCCATATTATAGAGAGCAGAATTCACTTGCAAATGGCCCGAAATTTTGCCTGTTGAGTGGACAGAAGAACAGAGAAACCAAGATAAATTTTATGATATTGACATTATGATCATACAACTGCCTACAGCAGTTCAAATCCCCAGTTACTCATATGCTTGGCAGGATCAGTAAACGACCAGTCGAGTGAGAAGACTGGCACGAGAAGTTACAAATCACGAAGTTGCCTTTGTTCAAGTGATCCTAGCTGGAAGACCTGGAAGTAATCTCGCTTCTGAGGATGAATTTTGCAATTTATGCGGACCCCAGTCCCTCACCAGTTTGTCTGAAAGTTGCTGAAACTTGTGAGGTAATCTAAATTTATGTTATTCATAGAGTATGTCTTTGAAGTTGAAGGTTTTGCGTCCAAACAAGTTTAAGTACGTTATGATCTCTTGTTTTCGCAATGGCCGACAGGCTGTTGTGAGCACAGCGACGTCAAGCATCCCAGCACCGCTTCCTTTGGTAGCGTGGTCTACAACAAAGGCACCTGTAAACGAGGGGAGACTGTACAAAACGGATGGCAAAAGGAGAGCTCGGAATGTTGAAAGCAGTCGAAAATATCGGAAAAGAAGGTAAATGTAATGAAACCTTTACATGCTGTAAGCAA
Source organism: Galaxea fascicularis (assembly GCA_948470475.1). NCBI lineage: Eukaryota > Metazoa > Cnidaria > Anthozoa > Scleractinia > Euphylliidae > Galaxea > Galaxea fascicularis. The sequence goes on from OX419345.1 coordinate 13,115,282, forward strand.
ACAAACACTGGCCACGTCTTTGAAAGGAGAAACTTAATGATGACCTTGAAATTGGAACCCGTTTTCGAAGAAATTCAGGTTCAAACTAAAATCTAAACTGTCACAGAAAGACAGACAATTCAAATTTAATTGTCGTTTCTTTGCTGTCAACAGAAGGGAACGCTTTCAAAGTCTGGAACACGCCAACAAACGTCTCCAGGAACAAATTGAAGAAATAGAGAGACAACTGCAGCAGCTTAATTATGCTTTCGGGTTATTTGTGCAGCACGCAGAATGCTGTTCACACTGTTGTAACATCAGATTAGGTGAATGAAGACCTTGTAAGCCTGCAATTTGAAACGATTATGTTTGTTCAGACATCGAATGTTAAGAAAAGCGATCTTTGAAAATCATTAGCTGATCACAATAGCTGAATTTATTACAAGGAAAACATTGTTCCTCGTTACTTTGATTTCGCTCATGCATTCAAAAGAGTAATATAATTAAATAAAGTTGCTCTTTTTCAGCCTGGCTTTGTATTTTTCGTGTCTACTTGGTATTTACCAATCACAGCTTTTAACGTATAACGCATTTGACACTCCTTTCTTAAATCAACAGAGTGCTGGTACTAGCCCCTTAGTGGAATAGTGTCAACGGTTTGCAAGCAGTTTTCCGTCTTCATTTAATTTCTAATTACTAAAAACGTATTCGATTTCAATCTCGCAATAGCCCCCACAAGTTTGGTATGAAGTCTTCAAAAAACAAGATAAATCCAACGAATATAACCCTTCTTTGAAAAACTGAAGGTCAAGTGTTACCCATTGACTGATCACATCCCTGTGTACTTTGAGTTGTTTCATTTGCAGAAAAAGAAACAATCACTTTAAAGATACATTAAGCCATGGGCATTGAACAAATCATAATAAATTTAATATCACATTTTCATTATGCTATTTTAAAAATATCCTTGTATCATGATGTACATTTTCCTTACATAAGTCTAAAGATACATGTATGTTGTTTTCACCATCCTGCATAAATATTGTGGCTTTACTGGCAGAGAATAAAAGAAATCCGTATGGAAGATACAGTATTTTTAAGTTCAAAAATACTAAAATAATAGTTAAATGGGTTAGTTCGTCTTTGAACCTGTTACTATTGTTTATTTTCATAATAATAATATTATTTTGTTATATATTTATGCGACAAATGCTAAAGTTTTATAAGTCACATATCACACTTTTGATTTAAGTACCTGTATATTATCTTTACATGAAACAACCTCTGATCTCCAGTTTCCAAGTAAAAATTTGCCATAATATTCTTCAAGTATAATGGCTACTTATGCAGTCCTAATAGAGGTATTGAAAAATAGTTTTCACATTTTCATAATAAAATATGAAAAATTCTAACAAGTTAGAATGCAATAGTACAATAGTAAAAAAAGCCTTCATGCATACATACGCATAATATTTTGGGACGGTAAATAATGTGTCTATAAAATATTAAGTTACTGGTTTGTAATCTTTGACATACAAATGATGTATAGACTGCCTTTCATGAAAGAAGTACTGTGGGTTCAATAATAATGATTTTTTACGGTTGTTTCCACTGCTTGCTATTGCTTACACCATGTTTTGATCCACATGTGACACTGAGATTCAGTAGCATATTTGTGAGTAAAATTAACCTACAAGGACTGTACATAAGGTGAGATAACCAGTGCCATCAAGGTCAAAGCACAGGTGTTCAGCTCTAACAGGTGATAGTCTTTAACTGCAGCTCAGCCTGCAATACCTTGTGGGCATTTTAAAGACTTAGGCCAGTTATGCAAACCTCTTTGCAAAAAGCTCATTTTTAAGTTATTGAAAAAGCTACTTGCAATTGACCCAAATGAAGACGCTATCACACAATGAACAAAAGCCCGGGTAGGTATGCATGTGTCAACTAAAGGCGCTCAGCTGTGTCAACAACAGAGCTAGTCTATAGTTTTAAGAAATTTGTCAACAAATATTTAGTATTAACAAACTTGAATCTGACACATCAGTTTCTTCAAATAACTGCTTGGAAGAAAGTATTGAGAAAATATACACCAAACTCAAAGATGAAACGAGAACATGACTTTCTGGAGGTTTCTCATGAAAGCACAATATTCAACAAATTCAGTTAAGTTTGTATTGTGGAGGCAGTAGAAGATTGCTTTTAGGATCACACCAGTCACTGGTTTCTGTGTGCAAGTATCAATGGACATGTACAGTGGTGCTTGTATTGGGTAAAACGTTTTATAGCCACATGTTTGATTATCTTTCCTTAGGTAAGATTGTTACTATCAATTTCGCTTGTGGGACCTTTCACCCATTTTTACTGTGTAGACTATGCTTTACATTGTAAAAAATATACCTTAAAATACTGCATTTCAATTACTAATCATTATTTTTTTTATCTGTAGTACAATAATAACACTTTTGCACACTGGCAGTGAAACACTTTAAGACTGAACTATCTCAGAACCAGTTCATTCAATCTTTATAGAGAGCTGACTGTGTTTGGTCTTTTCTGCACAACTTAGGTCAGCTCTGCACTCCAAGTGCTTTTCCTTCCACCTCACTGTTAGATGACCTTTTGGAAGATTTTGGTGAGAGTTCAGGGGATAGTGCTGGAGACTTATCTTCTGTGATATTAGAGTTGCTATTTCCACTGGTACCATTTTCTGTGAAGTTCACAATATTTTCATCAATTGAAGCATGCTGGTTCACAGCTATGTTAGCAATGCTGTCAGCCACAGCTTCAACAGAAAGAGCTTTCTTGTGGGCATCCAGGAAAACAACAACCACTGAAATGTTGTCATTAGAGCCACCATTTTTAGCGCTATCTACAAGAAGTTTAGCAACAGATGATCTCTCTCCACCCTTAGCACAATATTGGTACACAAACTCCACAGCTTCATAGGGTTTGACAACATCCCATAAGCCATCACATGCTAATATTAGGAAATCTTCATCACCTGTTAAAACAGAAGTAACAATAAAGACAGTGAGGGCCATTCACATATGTCTGCTCCACCGAGTTGTTGAGAACCACTCTAATACCTGAAATGTTTCTTCTTATACATTTCAAGTCTTCTTCACAAGTTAATGCAAAAATTGACCAATCAAACTTGACTTGAAGGCATAACATGCCATTAACCTTTTGAATTCATCCATCACTACAATTCTGATTGGATGGCATCACTTGGTGTTGAATATTTCAGCAGCCCATTTTAGGTGGTTCATACCAGTTTCCTACACTTTACAGCACTCATTCTCTGATTAATGAGTACTGTTACCACACTTAATAAGCTGGTATTGTGTATGTAGTGGTTCAGTTTATCCTTGGTTAAATTTTATTTCACTTTGTTTCAAACTCACTGTCATACCTTACCATGCCCCATAACAAAGGAAAATAAGATAACCAAGGATAAAATTGAACCATTACATAGATAATAGTGTTATGAGAAAAATGGGCTTGGAATTATTGGAGGAAAGTGAAAAAAGCACTATTAAAATGAGTTATACCATACTTTATAAGTTGGTAAATGTTATAGAGGTATCATACAATTGCCCAATCACTAAAATAAGTTAAAGGTCCAGTAAGCAGTCTGACACATTCTAGCCAAAAAACATTTGGCATAATGCGCAGTAAAACTGCAACAAAACTTCTCACAACAAACTTTGTACTGATCAAAATTTTTAAAGTACTATCTCCATGGCAGGTGAACATTGCATGTTCACAAAATCATTCAGACAATTTCTTTAATACCTCACAAAATGGGTTTGAGCAAAAATAGATTAAGCCATATCCAAACTCCAGACTATGTTTCACCTTATTTTACAAATTAGTTAATTAAGGCCCTGGCAAACGAGGTCACATTGTTGTAGACACATTGTGGCTCATGGTGTTTCTTGGGCGTGCAAACGCGCAGGACACAAAATGAAAATCAGAAAAAATTTTTGTTTCCCGGAAACAAAATTTGTGTCCACAACAAATGTTGCGCATGCGGGCAAACGGGGAAACCTTTGTGTCTGTAACAATGTGTCCGCAACAATGTGTCCTCGTTTGCTAGGGCCTTTAGTTACCTTCTAAAATGAACTCCTCAACATCAGGCTCTCCACTGACGTAAGGCTTATGCTCTGCATCACCAATTGCCCTTGACACCGATAAACTTCCATTTACCCTCCAAGCACCAAAATACACAACACAGCCACCAAGAGCCTCAATGCGCTGCCTTTCATCCTGTTAAAGAAAGTAGAGCTGTAACTGGATGCTAAATAATCCACTAATTCATACAACAGAAAATGCTCTAAAACAGTGGCGTTTTTTTTTTTTTTTGCTAACAGAGGTATGTATATGCTGCTATTAAACTAAACCAGTTTGTCTTCAAAAGATTTTTACCTCAGCTGAAGTTCTCTTAACTTCTTTCCTGAGATAACAGTTGACACTGGCCGAGGATTTTGAGGTAACCCAATCATGCATACCAGTGGTCAAAGTTGTTTTTCTATAAAAGTAGCCGGGGTTTATGCTCCTAGTAGCCAAGTGAATTCCCTGGCCCCCAGCCCTGAATGCACCATCACAATTGAAAAGATTGAGAAGGACACATATTCTGTTAAACAAGAACAATGACTACTACTCCCAGTACTGATGATTAAGAACAAAAATAAGCAACCACCAAAACTATTATTAAGTACTCATTTTTCAGGTTGTTGTGCTTGTGTCCTTTCTTCAAATGTCCACTTGATCTGTCAGTAATACTAATACTAACAATCACCAGTTTCAAGAGTTCAATAAAGTCATTTTCATTTGAAGCAGCTTGTTCAATAAATTCAGCAGGGTCTTACTAGACAGGTGTAATAAAACTTTTCAACTGATAAGAGACCCTAAAGTAAATCATGATACATCAAAGTGTCCAACAAAAGTTAAAATGCCACAGCAAGAGACAACTGTTACACTGGACCAAATGTAAGTTTCTTTAATCAAGTCAAATCAAACCAAAATTTTCTTACAGAGCCTGGTGACATTAGGAATGTATTGATAGTAGAAGAGCAGTAAGTACCTCTCTATCTGGCTTGTGAGGGGTCATAAGTTCAGCAGCTTGCCCTGCTTTGCCAAGTACAACCTGTGAGTCTCCTAACCAAGCAACATACAGTGATTCACCACTTATCAGAACGGCCACAGCAGTAGAACCACTCCGAAGTCCCTGATCAGTAATAAAAAAGAGCCATGTACATCATGATGGACTGTCAGAAAAAATTGCATTGCAGCTGGCATCAACAAGTTTGAGATCAACAGGGACAAGGAACAATCTTCCTCCTTGTAATAAAACTCCAGTTGTTAGAAGCAAAAACATCAGCTCTTTGTAACCGGCATATTTCTGAGGAAATCTCAGTGCAAGTTGCATGGCTGAGCCATTGTTTGGAATTTCCAGGTGCAAAATATTAACTTCATGTTCACTACTTCTTCATAACATTGTTTTAAGCGAAAACGTTTGGTCACACAGATTGTAGCCTGTGTGGCAGGTGTAAAAGGGGAGGGGTTAGGGAACGAAAAAACCAGAGAAAAATGGCAGGAGGCTGGGGAGGAGAAGGGAAAAGGAATGCCTGCATGCAGAACCCCCCTTTTTCTGAGTTCTGCATCTGCTGGTAGACACAAAATTCTGATTGGTTATTTTTGAAGTGGCAGTTGGAGCTCCTCTTAAGGGAAGAGATGTTTTAGCTGTTGAATTTTACCCACAGGATACAGTAAAAACCTCATTCCGAAGATGTTTGCTGTCGCCAAGGAATTTGCATATTTATAGTGAGGTATTTAGTCGATCTATTGAACAATTCTTGAACTACAAGTTCACTAATAGGATATACTATTTTGACCTTAAGCATCACAGAAATATATTCAAGAAGCAAGTCTGAATATTGTCATCTTGGCTCAATGTGTTTTTGCCAGCAGCGAGTAACGTCTCCGGCCATTCAACTCCATACTGATGAAATGTTTATCAATATTCCCGAAAAACAAGGACTTGTGTGAAGAGTCAATTTCACAGTAACATTCTGCCAAAATCACACCAGGACTTTGCTTTTGCTCTAATGATGAAAATTTAAAATTCTCAAATGACAACGGCTTCCCTTGGACATGAAAATAATCTGCATGTTTTGTTTCACTCGCTGTCTTTGTTTCACTTTCTCCTTCGTTGGAGTTAATACCAAAATAATTCTGTTTTACTGGATTGTTTAGTTCATCATAAGTATGCTATGTTGTGAATGAACCAGCACTTCAGTAACAGTTTAAAATCTTAGGCCTTTACGGCTTGAATTCAGCAAAGCGGAAAAGCCTGCGACTGTATTGACAATTAGCCTAATTGAACAACCCGAAAATTGGAGGGTGGGAATTCAAATAACGGGATTCTGCATGCGGGCATTCCTTTTTCCTTCTCCTCCCCAGACTCCCACCATTGTACTTGCATTTTTTCGCTCCCCACCTCCTCCCCTTTTGCGCCTGCCATACAGGAGTAAAAAAATTGCAGAGTAGCAAGCATAATAATTATTTGTACCCCTAAAAATGTATAATATTTAAGAAAAAACATCACCATGGACATCAAAGTGAGTTACAGGGTATAACGCTTTACCTCTCGTTTTGCCTTTGCTACAAAACATTCATCTGTCTTTTCAAATGCTTCCTTCAATGCCAGACTTGGATCCGTTGCAATGTTTTTGTTTCTTGCAAGATGGCAGTGAAGGTGGGTGGCTGCAAAATTGGAAGCATCCGCACCACTGTGGCCATCATAAACAGCAAAGAATGCCTGGTTCCTGTAATCCTTTCAAAAAATAGATTCTTACGTTAAACAAACAAATCAGATAACAATAATGTAACTGTCATGAATAATGAAAGATGCACATTTTTACTGTAAATGAAAGTTCTGAGTTCTCCCAACATTGCCAAAATTGTTATATTACCGCTTTTTCCAGTCGGTAAAACGCAGTTAATGGAACATGACACCCCTTGAAGGTTAGGCTGTTTAGGATAAACAATAGTACAATACTGAAAGCTCAATTCATGAGTGAACGTTCCCTTATTCTAGCAGTTAGAACAAACACTATTTATGTCTGTATTTTAGCTTCTTTCTCGTGGTATAATCTAGCAAAATATCTTAGTTAGCTTCTCCCAGATTGGCCCATATATTTGTTAGCTCCATTAATTGCTAACAAGCTCGCCATGTTGTGTCTATTTAGTTCATAGTACAGCTGTACCTACTGGTCGAACTTTGGGACACTGTCTTGCTATATAAAGCTCAGTACACTGTCAGAGGGCATTACCCTGGCAGCTTGCACGAGAGTACATAGTTTGTAACAATTTAGCTTTAAAAATTTCCCACCCACCCTCCCTCCCTTGGAGAAGAGCTTCTATTTGTTATTTGCCAATAAACTGGGGTCACTCCTAGTGGTTCGGTTAAGTCTGCGTAGCGACTTCCCCCAAGCTTTGGCATTGCTTGTGTCTTGCCATCTTATATCCTAGCCTTTATCTTGTCTGATCCAGCCTGTGCTGTGCTGGGGACATAAGAAAGGCTCTGCCAATTGATACTCTTGTTCTATTCCCATGTTAGTGGGGGAATAAGTGAGGCCTTTTGTTTGTGCACCTATCATGAAGTCGCGTCAAACCTGCCACAGGGCTGTGTCCCTCTCTATTACACCATATTGTTGTTTGCGTATTTTGTTGTGTCACCTTTGTCTGGTTGCGTTACATCTACTCTTAGTTTGAATAAAGGAATAGTGACATTAACCAGTTAATTAAGGAAGTACAATCATCATGCATAACAAACTTTTTGTTATACATGACGATTTTTTGGCATTCCCACTGCATCACTTTACTCAGGCAAAACCATAAGCTATTCATACCCTCAACTTTAACACTGTAGATTCCTGTGCTCATAGAGCACCTAATTTTTGAAATATCCAGGCATGGCTGATGATTTTAATATTGGATGGAAAGTTAAAAAAACTTGTTGCTACAAACCTATATGAAGCTTCATCAAAGTGAACATAAAATAAGAATCCCATAGATGAAAATAAAGGTTCACTGATACAAAATGAATGAATGAATTAATGAGTGAATGAATGAATGGATAAATGAATGAATGGATGAATGAATGAATGAATGAATGCACACATGTATGAATGGAAGGAAGAATGGAGGGATGAATAAAATCATGAACAAAGCTTATTCCATGTTTGGGAGAAAATATTTACCTCTGGAAATCCAAAAAGACTATTGAATTGAGGCAGCATGACATGTCTATCCTCCATTTTCCTCCGTGTGTTCTTGATTGCATGGTCACATGATTCATATTTCTTGTTTGATTTGTGTAATGATGGAGGGTCTTGCAACCACTCCTCACAAACTTTGAGCACTTTGTTAACAACATCCTTGGCAATTTGGGAGGAGTTGAATACTACAAAGAAAAAATACAGTTTCAGTAATAAATCATACCAAATCCAACAGTGTCTAAAACAACTAGTAATGTGCGGTCTCCCAGACATGCATTAGAAACTACATGTATCAGGTAATTTTGTGTTATTGTGAACTTACAACTGCACTATAAAATAATTCATTTTCAAATTTTTTATTTCAGTGCTTTTGAACTAATTAAATTTAAAGTACTTATTAATGATCAAAGTTCTTGGAGCACTTGGCTGAAGGACATTCACAGGAAAATTTTTCAACATTTTTCTGAGACTTTTACCACTGTAAGATGATGAGTTAGTTATGTCAGAAATGCAAGAAAAATGGTGGGTCACCAACTTCATTTCAGAGAGAACATGCCCAGAAAAACACCCTAAATCTGAAAAAATTGGGCTTCGTTTGCGAATAAGGCCACAGTGTCTGTAAGCCCAAAAATATACCAATTAAGTCTTTGAAGTGAAATGTTCTCTGTCAAATATTGTTTAATTGGACCTATTAAGCGAATTTAGTCAACTGGTGAGGTTCCTTAAAGAACAAGTTTGCATTTAGTGACCATAACTTCCCACATTGATTTTTTGTTCATTCATTGTAAATAAAATCTGTTTCTGGAAAGAAAAGTAGGGGTCACCAACCATTTAAGAGAGTAAACTGAAGGTGAAGGGAATGCAACAGCTACCATCCTTTTCCTTGCTTAGCTTTCTTCCTCAGTGCACATGCTCGATGGCTGACATGGCATGTCCTTGCGACAAAGATTTTGGGCGCAGTAGGGATGCGTTTGAACAATAATAGCGCGAATGTCCTTAAGTCAGAACACACCATCAATGTACATGTGTAGCTAGCACTCCAGTGATCATTGAACTACATGTAAACAG
>OX419345.1:13129616-13182116 GCA_948470475.1 Galaxea fascicularis
TCGATCTAAACAAAAAAGATAAAAAATTAACATCTCCCTATGCAGCTTAAGAGAGCAAACACTGTCGACAGTTACAGTTGTATGTGTATCAAGAACAGACTGAGTGACTTTCTTTGACGACCAAAATATTGTCGCCTGATTATGAAAATTATCGTCATGACGTACAAGTTCCACCCAAATTTTCAGGCCATTCGCTACTTCAAAAACAGACATTACGACAAGCGTGGAGCAGTACAAGCCGGATTCAGTATTTAGTGACCCATAAAAAGAAAACATTAAGGGCAAGTACCTTTTCATAGATTAAGATAAGCTTAAGTAAAAAAGTTTTACGCGCGCCACGTTCGACTGCCTGCAGTCTCGGTCAGGTCAGGTCTATGCATTTGTAAAAACAAAGAGGTTATTAATTTATTCTAAGCCACAATCGCAATATACGAGGGTTAAGAGCTATTATTCATTTTCAAACACCAAGGGAATTGCGATCTTTGTAAAGCATAATTTGAATATTCCGCTAGGTTCGTAAATTCAAGATGCATTGGTTGCAAATGTAAACACACGTAAACTCAACGACCAGTTAAATAAGTAAACATTGCACTATCACACGCTAAAAACCCGATTTGAACACTAAATCTTACCTTTTGTCGAGGTACTGTAAACACCACTCAATGCACTGTCCTTCAAATTCGTTCACGGAGATGGGAAGCGCACTAACGCGAATCGGTAATGCTTCACCTTGTCCAAAAGCGTTCGGCCGATCCGCAACAACCTGCCGCAGGAAATCCACAGTTTCCCGCTGCTCTTCCTCCGAGAACTGAACACTCATGGTGGAAAGTGACGTCTACCAATAAAATCTTCGCCTAAAGTAGTAGACAACACCATACAACTTTTCACATTATCGCAGCCATCCATAGAAATTTCTTCCTTGAATTCTGACTGCATTCGCCTGAAAGCACACTCGAAAAGGATCATGGGCCACCCAGCTGTGGTCACGCTTTCCTCGTCACGCATTTCATACTTCGATGGGTTGCAGAGTCATTCCTCAAGGTGAGAAGACCTTCCCTGTGACAGAAGTTGGGTAGTAAAAATAGCACTACTCTTCCCTACTCTTCTTTCCGAGTAGCTATTTAAAGCTCTTTAACCGAACGACAGCAACGCTGTAAAGGTGAGTCTTTCGAAAGGTGGCTATTCAATCAAATTCATCGCAAACACTGGCTATCCTCCGTGAAACGCTTACTTTAAAAGCGAACTGTCTCGCCTACCAGGTTAGCCTCCACGCAAGCGTTTCACACTTGTCTGCGTTTGCGGGAAGAAGACGCCCTGATACGCGACTCCAGAACCAATGCCGTAGTGAGGCTGGGAGTTCACAACCCGTTCGGGACAATTAAGTCGGTGACTCTCACCTAAATACTTGGCAGACCAAATAAACAAGTCTGCTCTGCCGTGGCAACTCGGGGAAGGGTGGGTTCTCTTGGATACCGGAAACCCTTTAAACGTTACCTAATTCCCCTACCCCTCCTTCATTTAGGGATCTCACAACTCATCACGATAAACAACCAACATAGCGGAATGTGATACTTGGCGACATTTTTGCTCAAGGGCGGGGGGCAACACAAATTCAACGTGGGAGGCAAAACCAGTGTTTTAAAATGCAAAGTATTTATTTGCTAAAAAGGCGTCGGCATTTTTTAATTCATACATCATAACGCCACATCGAAATTCGTATCCAGAAATAAATACATTTCTTTACTAAAAACTTTACACTCTAATCCAACATAATTTAAAATTTACATAAATAGAAATGTTCGACATAAATTAAGTATTTTTAAATTAATAGTCAGTATACAATAATTTAAAACCAACATGCATGCAAGAAGTATTTTCCACATACGAGCGTGTGTTAATACGGCATTGTGGTCCTCAGTCAATTTGTTTACACGCAACCGGTTTACGACGAGACGGTCGCGCGCGAAAGTCTTGAGAGATGCGTGTAAAAAAGAATGGAACAGAAACGCCACTTCTGAAGATAAATTAAAGGCATTGTGACAACTTCGTGATTTGATCAACGTGAGCGAACTGACCAAAGCTAAATTGGTAGGAGTATTAAAAATTCACCGTGATGAACTCAAGATCTGGACAAATTTGAAACCTAAAATCTGGTCATAAATCCGGTTACACACGAGCAAGTTTTCCTTGACAAGTTTTGACTTGACAAACGTAATTTGCTGGTGTGTAAAAAAAACTTGTCATGGAAAAACTTGACACTGCAGAACTTGCTGGTCTGTACAGGTCGACAAAGAAAAACTTGTCAAAACAATTGTCGTCCGCTGTGTAATTGGATTGCTGGCTACAGTAAAAACTTGTCAAAGAATACTTGTTCATTCGTTCACATCAGCAAATAAAACTTGTCAAGGCAAAACTTGTCAAAGAACACTTGCCGTTCATAAACATGAGCAAATGAAAATTGTCAATGACTCAAGGAAACTTGCTCGCGTGTAACCAGCTTTACACGTTACATTTTTGCAAAGGACGACCTGGGACGTACCAAAATGTAGAATGTACGTACAAAGCGATTGTTTTCGCTCACTAAAGCGTTTTTTTTTGTCGAGTTCTTGTTGCCTTTGCCGACATCACTGCTTAGGCTCGAGCTAATTCCAGGCAGAGGCCTGGCTAGTAATAAAGGAGTTGTGTTGATTACTCATACTCTCTACAAAACTTTAATTCTCTTGTTTTTTCTGGTATAAAAATTTATGAAAATGGTCTACTTCAAGAATTCCATGCGTTTGTAAATCACTTTCCAATAGGTTTTCCTTCTATTTTCCCGAGTAAAACATCCAGTTCTAACTCTATCGCCATGATGAGGGAAACCGCGAAGATTTAAATAAAATCATATTTCGGAATAACTATGTACAAAATAAGGATTTCGAAAAAAACTTTTGAGGGATGCAAGAAAATTTTTGTCTATCGTCGGCTGAATCGCGTCTTACGACCATTTGATCAACCCATCCAGTTACTTGATAACCCTAAAGTTATAGGAAAATTATGCCAGCCTTTGTTGTCTATAACGAATTTGACTTTCGTAATAACTCTTAATAAGAACTAATTCTTCAAGACCACTTAAAAATTCTTCAAACCACTCGTGGCGCATTTTTAGCAATGAAAATTTTGGATATTTGTCATCTTCCAAACAGAAATATAAACGGAACTATTCGTCATCAGTTCCAAACAGAATTTTACAGCAACTATTAATCCTTTTCATTTTATCAATAGAGCCACCTTCTACAACGCCATTCTATGAATTTTTTCGAACCAATGAAATTATGTGGAAGAATGAACTTTTTAAAATTGGGGAATTTAATTAACATTAGATTGATTAGTAAGATTGAATGATTTGTTTTCCATGATGTCTTTGAACATGAACGGATGTCGTGGTGACGAGGGGTTGGTGTAGGGAAGTGATAACTGTTTACTGTCGCTTCTTCTGACTGCATTCTCTGTTATGTGTTCCCCAAGCTGACAGCTGCAGGAAGAAAAGAAAGTCCCCTGTTAATCTAGAGTAACAAAACATTCCTCCACAAAAAAAAAGAGGTAGACATCTCTTTAGTATTGCACAGAAAAAACATTTCGCTTAAGTGTAGAGGTTAGTAATCGCTGTAGCGAAGCCGAAATGTAAGGACACAGCTAAACTATGAATTATTGCTTATGGTTCGAAACATGTATTTTGTCAAACCAATTATTGGTTCCCAGATACAAAAAATGTCTTTGAATCACGTCGATGACAAATCTTACTTCCAAGAATTTCGAATTTCACTTTCTAGTGAAGCAATTTCTTCAAGGGAAGTCATACCCTAAGTCATGAAAATAGGAATAACCGTCCACTTAACGAAGACTCGTTGCGGCCGGGGGGAAATTATCACGCTGTACATATCGTGGAAGGGTAGTTCTAACGCCTAGAGGGTATGAAAGCATGTGGAAAGCAAGACAAATTCTTACCTGGCATTCCGAGCTGCAGTACCAGGCCGCCTGACATCCAGAACAAAGAAACGAGGCATCACGCTTGCACACTGAACAGCGATTTACTCCATCATCATCTGGCTTCCCGCCAGAGCCTTTGCTTTCTTCCCTCTGTGAGAGAAGTGGTCCAACTTTAGGAGGCATAAACCCGTGCAGAGCAGCCCCGGATGGTAAGCCGGGTCTCTTGGTCTCCATTCCCCCCATCCCACCTTGAGCCAGAGCGGCAAGCTCTCGATTGCGTTGCCAAATAGCGTCTCTTTCAAACATAGCACCGTTTGATGTCTTTCTAACAAGTTCGTTTTCTCTCGGATGACCGACTCTTCCGTCAGAAACCTCGCTAGCTTTCTGTCTGACTTGTGAAGGGTTTAATACATTGTTTTTAGGACTCGATAACCGTGGCTCTTTTCTTTCCGAGTGTAAACTACTAGAACTCGAATGCTTGGAGTGTTGGATAGAACCAGGCGCTGAAACGGATGGCTCGCTGACTTTCAGTCTTTTTACTCGTTCATACTCCTCCCGGTCAGTCAGGTGGCTGAACTGAGGGAACGAAGAATGACGCATAAGAATTCCGCCGTGCGGGTCTATTTCACTGAATCTCCTTTTTTTCTCCTCGGCGATTCTCTCCATAAACAATAAGCGTTCGCGATCGCTCATTCGTTTGTCTCTCGCTCTTAATGCATCCATGTGCTCTCGCCGTTGGTCTATTCTGATCTGATGTTCTTTACTGAATACCAGTGGGTTGACTTTGTCTTTGAGTTCTGCGTGAAGCAGTCTTCTGTTGGCTTCGATCTGTTCTAGGCTTAGTCGCTGTCTTTCTCTTTCGCGCTCACGTGCAATATCCTGTGCAGAGTAATCACACAACAGTTAGTCCACTGCAAAACACGCCCTTTATTACAGACTACGGACTTCAGCAACGAGAACAGCAACGACAGCGAGAACGCCACAAAACAATTGGTTTAATGAGCCAAACAATCGCTCTGGACGTGTGTGTTGGCATTTTGGCATATTTCGTTTTTGCAAACAAAAAAACAACAACGTGAAATGCCCCAACTTAATGTTCTCTCGAGATCCCAGAAATAATTTAAAACTGTAAAGGACACTTCAAGGCATTTTTCCCTTGTTCGTTCCTGCCAAGGAATGTTTCTTTGAGTCCCTTGGCAGGGAAGAACATACGTATGTCAGGCTGGCCACGAGAATATGCACTGAAACATTTTATGAATATTACAAAACTATGGAAGGTAAAGCGGTGAAGACTTTCCACTAACCTGTTTAATATGCGGTGGCATGTCTTTGCCCACGTCTGCCAACAGACTTCCTGGTTTACCAGCTGCAGCCGCCAGTCGTTCCATTGCTTGTCGTGAATTCATCATAAGACCATACTCTCGAGAAGAAAGTGAAGTCGGTGGGGAATACACATGAACGTCGGATGGCAATCGGCCAGAGTCGGTTGCCCGTCGTTCTAATGAACCATCAGGTCGGACAAAGAGAGCTTTTCCGATCGGTGGGCTGCCTTTACTGATTGGCAAGGATGAAGCCATTCGGCTCAGTAATTCGCGGTGGGAAGGTTCTGGTGCGCGAAGAGCTTCTCCGCGCCTGTGCATCTCCAACTCGTGAAGAGCAACCATTCGGGAGTCCACTCGAGGATCTATCCTACTGGACAAACCAGCAGGGAGGAAGGCTCTTTCTGGATATAGTTTATGCCGCAACGGGGGAGACGGTTCAAGCGGCAGCCTCGGTCTGCTGCTCCCCTCTCCAGCACGAAGCAGCACCAGGTCATCGGGTCGATCTCTTTCAGACACCGGAATCCTAATGCTGTCGCTGTCTCTCATTTCTTTTCTCGGTTCTTTCTCTTTCAGTTGAATAAGCTCCAAACTCCGACCTCTGGACTTGGGTTCCACTCCCTGCTCTAGGCGAAGCCTGTGTTCAATTTCTGGACTGGCATGGTCTCTGCCGCGTTGTTCGTCTCTGCTGCTGTTCTGCCTCACATCTTCGACTGACTTCCTTTTATCCTCAAGCAGTCGAAGACCTGGGCTTATGATACTGGAATTTCCGTGTGTAGATTTCGGACCAACTTTTTCCTCGAGTTCTCGTTCTACGCGACCAACTTGTTCTAACAGTTCTATCCCTCGAGAGCCGACAATTTCCACTCCTTCTGATACCTTTAAAGGGTGCATCACAGGGTCTTTAGTTGAAGATACTCTTAAGAAAGGTGAGTTATGTCGTCGAGTCAGCAAAAGTTCCTCCCTTCTCTGCCTCTCGGCTGGCAGTTTAAGATCTGCTTCATCCAGTGGTCGCAAGCGAGGTGGCCCAGGTTTGAGGAACTCGCCCATGATAGCGACAGGCTCCCTGTCTTCACCCATGCGCCGCAGTGAAAGTACATGCTCTCTCTTATCTACCGGAGACATAGATGCCGATCGCTGTCCCCGCCCCGGGGAAAGCAAGTTCGATTCCTTGGAATGTGGTGGGCTTGTCAGCTTGGCCGGGCCGCGAGAAGGTGAAGGTAAACCAGAGGACAGAAATTCTCCAGGTAGAGGTTTAGATTTCACCCCTTCATCAACCTTTATCTTCATCATTTCTTCTTCCCTTCTGCGGTTTAGATCTGACAAGGTCAGCTGCTGATGCAATGGCCTGCGTTCATGCAGGGGGGAGACGTTAGGCACAACCTGTTCCCGAGGGGATCTATCAGGAGACGTCTGTAGCTGATGAGACGATAACAACAGTTCAGCGCCAAAGCGCTGGGCTTTATCAGCTTCCAGCTCTCTCAGGGAGGCAGGCTGCTTTGCAATCTGCTGAAGATGCGACAGCATCAGTTGAGGTCGCTTCCCAGGCACATGCGCAATAGGTTTAACCACTTTGGGAGTTTGCAGAAGCTGTTTGTCTCCAAGAACTTCTCTACCGGGTGGAGACCGGGATGTGCCTTTGTCACGCTCGCGTCTTTCGCGTGACATAACTGCTGATATATGATCGTGACTGTGTGCTCCAAAGGGGTGCATAGGACCATGATGACCAGGGATATCTAGAATTCCCGGTGGGATACCCCTTGGGTTGTTGCCATGGAAAGGACAGTTCACGTCCCGCTTGCAAGGTATCCCTGATTTCACATTACCGTGCATATGATGTCCACAGTTGGCAGCAGAATACCGTCCCCCTTGGGACAAAGGATTCCCAAACATTCCTGATCCAGGCACTGGTCCAGCGCTGTGGGTGAGCAGATGCGGAGAGAATGTCCTGGGAGAGTACCCCTTCATGTGAGGTGACGCAGAATTGAGACCAGGCGAGATAGGTATTCCGCTACCATCATGCATCGGTACCACAGGAATCAATATGGCGGCTCGGTGAGGTGGCATGTCCATAGGACGGCCAAATTTATCCTTGACGCTGCCAGGAATTGTGGGATTGACAGTGCTGAAAGGTTTCTTGGGAGAGGTGAATGGCGTCTGTTTGTCAGTAGGAGATGCGCGGAGCGACTTAACCGGTGATTTTTGTCCGTCCTTTTGACCTGCTTCATTCAATTTGGAGCCAGAATGTTGATCAGTCGCCTGCGATTTCTCGTCGTTGGTTTTTGTTTCATCTCGACCACGCTTCTTTTTCTCGTCTTCGTCATCTAGGATCTCAATAGGACTAATCACCTTGCGCGGTTGCTCTACCTCGCTTGAATCAGGCCCTTGACTCTCTAAATTCTCTGAATTCAGTTCACCATTCATCTGTGGTTCATTCTGGGTTTCCTTCTCATCAAATATTTTTCTCAGCTTGGGCACAGGCTCGAGACCGCAAGCTTCTTTCAATGATAAAGCGTGTTTCAAAGGTGGCGGGGGTGGTTTGCTTTCATTACCGCTACTGGAATCAGATGCGGAAGGTTTCAATCGTGGCAATGCCCGCGGTACATTCGGTGGGAAACTTCTTCGTAGAAAGCTCCGATGAAGCTCGTTTTGAAAGCCATCATTGGTTGGACTCTCGGGATCTTCGTGGTCACTGCACTTCTTCGGGGAAGCCGAGTCATTTACTACAGTCATTTCGGCGTTGAGTCCCAAAGGCGAGTTTGTTGAGGTTTCTGACGGGTTCTCTTGGACAATTGAGTGATTCGGCTCGTGTTCATCGCCAGCCGAGTTGTCCTCCTTACCTTGCTCATCTTTAGAATCCCGCGCGTGTTGCAGCGTATCCTCCGCGCACAGTTTGTTTTGCTGTAGTAGCCGCTCCACGAGCCAGTTATGCCGCGGGAGATCCCGCGCGTAACGGTTCTGACTGATCAAATGAGGAGGGGTAGATCTCTCTCGCTCTTTTTCCTTTTCTTCGCTCTTTCGTTTGGTTTTCCCGATTTTCTTTTCACTCTTAACTTGCTCTCTCCTCCCATCTTCCTCCACCGTGTTTCGTTGTGTGTCGGAAAACACGTTCGCTTCTTGGCTGCTGTCACAGTTGTCTGAACCCACAATTCCCCTGGCCACAACCTCTTCAACGCTGCCTCCACGAAAATGATCGTCGTTCGGCGACATCGGGCGTTTTTCTCCGTTTTGTCCAGCGTAGCCATTTGCCTCAACATTTCTCGAGGGAGTTAAGTCGCTAGGCTCCGTCCACTCTTGACTCTTGTTACGTAGTATGTCGTCATCGCTTTCTGAATCAAGCTGTTTGATTCGTTTGGTTGCCTTAACATCTTTTACAGGTGAACGACTTTTGTTTGCCTTTGTTTTACGTCGCACGACGGTCGAACCTGATTGATGAACGCCCTTACTAACTTTCGGTTTTCTTCGTTTCTTTTTCTTTACTTTTCCCCTGTTCACGAACGCTCCAGCTTCAGGTTCACTGAGTTCCCCAGCATCCGACATCCCTTCAATGTTTGACAGTTCCGATTCGTTGGCAACATTTTCCGAATTTTGCTCAACGCTGTACGAATTGCTTTGAGAGGATTCTTTCTCGTGAAGTTCAGAAGTTTGATTTTCTTTCGCATCAGCTGTTTCTCCAACACCTTTGCTTTCGAAACCACCTCCCACATTAGAGAGTTGTTTACTTTTGTTTTCCACCTGTAAACACTGTTTTTCAATCAGATCCGTTGAATGCACACTATTGACTTCCTCAACATTGTTACTTTCACCATTGATTTCAAGAAATACTTGGTTTTCCTGTGACTCGCAATCATTGCTGTGCTTACTGGAATGCTCGCACTGCATATCGGGCTCCTCCATGAGCCGCGCTATTTTTGAGCTTTTGATAGTGCTGTGATCTGGATCCAAACCCCTGTCATCACACCTTTCAGTATTTTCAGTTGATTTTTCATTACACTTTGGATTCCCATCCTCGCTAGGACACTCGCAAGACTCACATTCATGATTTGTGCTCATGTTCTCTTCGGAATATAGATCATTTTGAATCGATGAATCTATAAACTCGCACGTTTCTTCCAAACCGTTACACTTTGCTTCAGACATGGTATCCAGTCCATTTTCAGCAGGGACGAATTCCTTCGGAAAAGTTGGGCTTTCACCGTTTGCTTTAAATTTTTCAGCGCAAATTTTGCTGTTTTCCAAGACAGTATCTCTATCACCATCGCTGAAGGCAAGCTCATCATCCGTGACATTCTCAAACTTAAGCGGTTCGAGTTCAGACCTCGCATCAGAAACACTATCTGCCTCGCAAGGTAAGTCATCTCGGCAATTTGTCACCAATGAACTGTTTTTGTAATGCAATCCTCTTACTTCCACTTTGCTTTCGTTAACAAATTCAATGCTTTTTATTTCCTGAGCTGACTCCTTGCGTGAAAATCGATCAAACAGGGATTCTCTCTCCGCTGGCAATTTACAATCCATGTCACTATTCTCACCTTGATTCAAACAGTTTTTGTTGTCTTCACCATTACTGTCAGGAGAGTAGTCTCCGTAACATCTCTCGTACATAGATGGGCTCCTGTCCTTCTCCAACTCTCGACACATTTCCGCGTGGAAATTATCCTTGGTGATACTTTCCTCGCCACCTTCAACAGTCCCCCTGTCCGCACCGAGGCCATCTTTTCTCATTTCGAACATATCAGTGAATTTCTTCGTAAGTTGCTCGCGTTGTAGAAGTTCTGCACGAGCGATATCCTCACTTAGTAATCGTTTTTGACGCGCTAAATCCTGTGTAAGTCTTTGTTTCTCCCGCGGTGCGTCTCGTCTATGTGAAATGACTTTTGCTGCTTTATTCTCCTCCGTTTGTTGATACTTTCTCGACTCTCTGGTCGGAGACAACTTTCGTCCCTCGGAGTCTTCCCCATTACGCCGTACAGGGGATCCATAACGCACGGAATGGCGTGATATCTCGCTGCCATGCCTATGATAATGGTGTGAGCTTTTACGCTGTTGATTTACGTCAATCTCGGAATAGTGGTCCCGATCCCGCACACCTGGGCGACCCGAGGGTCTTCCCGTACCTCGGCCACGTTTATCTCCAGTTGTTTTAGATTTGTGGCCGAACGCTGTCCTTGCTCGTGGCTTAGAACCGTCGCTTTGATGGATGTGTGAAGAGAAGTAGTAACTCGACATCTCAGGCGAAGAAATTTCGCTTGCCTTGATACCTTCTCTAGGCAAGTCTTTTTCGTCTTCAGTTGAATTTCCTGAAGTTACACAAGGTTCTCCGGATTTGAGCTGAAAAGAAGTGAAAGGAAATGATTCAGACATGTGGCACAGTTTCGAAAAGAAAAACTTCACCGTAACTCATAGTTACTGCTGAGTCACGAGGCAAAACAAAATTTAAAAAAAATATATTCAAACCTGGCTTAACGTGTTATTGCGGAAGACAATACTTCGAGCGAACAGCATTTTACTTACTTATAACCTAACACAGGGAGTTTACTAATACAAGCCTTGCAAAATTTCGCTTGAAAGAGAAGAAGCAAGAGCCGCTTCAGCACATGCAGGAAACTGTAAAACTCGACACAACAGGATGACTTTTAGATCAAGTATTTTGGAAACACAAGTATTTAACTTACAACCACCTCTATCAATAATGGCAGCTGCCAATATCTGCACATGCTTAGTGTCCTCGAGCAATACTCATTGAAGAGCCTACTCGAGTCTTGTATTATCACTATTTTGTATTTTGTCTGATATCTTCCTATCGGCGCCAAATGAAATAGAGAACCTTAACCCCAAACACCATTAAGGGGCGTCTTAGCCGCGGCCTCGAGAAAAAAAAAACTCTGAGTTTCAGCACAACCAGAAGCTGTAATTTTTAGATCCGCTCAAATACCACCAACAAACTCTGAAAATGACATTAAGTTCAAATTATGCCATGGCAATCAGCCAACGATTTTCGGCTTCTTTGAATCGTTGCGGCCTACCTAACATTTATTTACGGTGACTAAAAACAAGTTATATTGCTTGGATTCGGAGCAACAATACTGGCTGAGAAGAAATACAATGAGCAGACATAAGCCTCTTCACTTATTTATCAACATACCGCAGTATATCGAAGCAACGTGTTTAAGACGATATTGGCCCGTGTATATGATCAGATATGTTTTAGTTCGGTGATAAATCACTTATTCTCCTCAGCATGCTCTGTTGTGTCATACTCACAATGAGTGCTTTGATTCCGTTTACCGTCTCAATAACAAAACGTGATGGTGAGAAAGAGCTAAAACGTATTTTTACCTACAAGAGCCACTCCTCTTTTCTACAGCTGTTGGGCCACTCAGCAAACAACCGGTTTTCAAGGAGTTAAAAAAAGGTCTTCAAAATACGTCAAAGAACCAGCTGTGCCCGGCTTGTGCGACGAACTGTGTCATGTCTATTACTTGAAAATCTTTTGTTCTAAGGGGTCAAATGGAACGTGACTGAACTGAGCTTATCAGACTCAAATAAGCTTAAAGCAGTTGAACAATTTTTCGACCTGATTCCATTTCAGCCGATGCCATTCCACCAAAATTTGGAGGACATCACGTAGCGCCGGGTCAAACAAACTATCCACCTTGTGTACATAGACACCCTAAATACTTCTTAAAACAGAGGGAAAAAAGGCGCCGCTTCATATTGTGCTTGATCCGGGATGTATAGGCCCCCTCCAGCCGATACCAGATTCGTAAGATAAAAATAAAATAGCGGCGAAAAAGTGATCGATTTTGTCAAAGCTGAGACTTTACTTCAGCACTGATGACCGTTGGACGTTCCAGGAAATAGCTTACAAGGAACTGAACTTTCACGTCAAAGCAGTTATTCCGGTAATTCTGTAATTCAGCGCGCGTACAAAAGCGGAAACGGATTACACTGAGCACATAGATGAGCTGAAGCTAAATTTACCACAGTGAGTTCACGTTATTTTTAATACCTCTCATCAATTTCCTGTGTGTATAATACCTCGGAGAGCTCATACACGCACATGCAGAATATCTTTCCCTTTTCGTTTTTCACAGTCACAACTTGACAGCTTGGAGTAAAACAATTTGCTTCAAGTACGGTAAAGGACATCCCAAAATTGAAGTTGGGCCAAATCCAAAGTTTTTGTAAATTCGTCCGGTATCTTGGCTGGACAAAACCCAAAAACTTAGTCACTTATTTCTGTTACTGAGTAATCTAGTATGAATGCCTTTTTACCTGTTTATTCACTCTGGGCGTTGCTATAACCTTGATATTAGCACCAGACTAAGCGTTGCGGCTGGCTCCGAATTTTGTTTCGTTCACGTGTCTGAACCGCCGAGCCGGGAACTCCTTTTGCACGCGTTAACAAATTTTGTTTGGTTTCGGCAATTTTTGATTTCTCATTCCAGTATTCCAGTTTCATGGCTGCAGCCAGCTAGCGAACCGTCTTTACAACATATTTCTGAGAAAAGTAAGTATTAATTTTGAAGGCCAAGTGCACCACATCATATTATCACACGTCCCTAAACTGTAAATGGCAATCTCGGGATAACTACTACAAGCCAACTGGTTCGCCGCGCTCAGTGAAAAGGGATGTAAAATCTTCAGTCCTCAGGTGAAGGAAGATTACAAACGGGGTGACTTCTCAGTTTTGGGCTGAAAAGGTCATCCTGTCTGCACGGCTTGTGTCGCCGAATAAACAAGTACTGCTGATTACGCTTTGTTTCAGGGATGAAGCACTTAGGTAAAAGAAAGGAGGGGGATTTTGTTACTTGCAGTACAATGAGTGTGTTCCGAAAGATCACAGTTGAAAGGATGTTTTATTCGAGTTGTTATTTCAAAGAAAAATAACAAAATAGTAACCTGATAAAGAAAGAATCCATTCACACTGAGCTAAAAAAATAATCAAGGCGCGCGACTGATTCGTGCCAGTGTCCACGCGAGGTAGACAAATTGGTAAGAAAAAAACGTTATCAATTTAATCGCGATATTTCCTGAGGCAAAAATACTCAACTCGACAGTGGCTCCTTCTGCCCAATTTTGTAAAACGGTAACAGTAACACAGCGTCATGTGGAACCTTGTTTTCGAGTAGCATCTCACTCACAGAAAAAAAGTAATTAATCATAGGCCTTATTCGAGCGTTCGTCTTTTCCATGATTGCTGCATTATTCTTGTACAACGTCTCTCTTTGGCGTAGTATTTAAGACTCTTGCTATTGCTGTTGCCCCAATTTTTCTTGTTTCCGTGGCATAACAGAGGCCAAAGGCCAAGCAGTTATTTGCTGTCTCAAGCAGCCGTCACGTTCCTACATACGTAATTTCTGTCTACCCTTTTTTACGCTGAGAAGGAAACTGCATGAATTTCAGTAGCAGTAGCTTTCAGTGTTTATCTCACATAACCTAAGGACAACAGGATTTATATACAACTAATGGCAAGGAAAACATGCTATATTATCAACCAAATATTGGCAAGTTTTTCTTCATACTGGACTGGCTTGTGATAATATCACTGATAAAAGTCTCGAAGTAAACAATCTTACGAGCTTTTTCTACCTGGGTTCAGTGAAACATACGTCTTTTTCACGCATGCGTGCATACATACTAATCTCGAAAAATACCTTTTGAATATTCTGGCTTCGATCAAATAATATTTATGTGGAATAAAATGAATAGAGAGATGTAGCTAAATGTTCCGACATATTGCAGAATTCCACCTTATGACTGCATATTGGCACCCACTAGTAATTTCAGGAAGGAAAGAAAGGTAATCACAACTTGAGAGGGTCAATGATGTCAGACCCTTCACGATAAGGGCAAAAACAGGAATGCGCCAGAAAGGAAAGCGAAACGAAAAGTTTGGCACTCAGAATCAACAAGTAAACAAAACGTTTAAGTCTCTTTCGAATGTTGGTTTTTAAAGGTATTTCAGTCTCTTCACCAGGCTAAATTCTGAAATCTACATCTCAAGAAAATCATACATGTTGGAGAAAATATGTAATTACAAATTAACAAGGCGATAACATTACCAACCTGAAGTGATCCAATGACGAGAACAGAGTGGTCAACGAAAGGTAGAAAGGTGCATTAGCGATATTTCACAGTTGATACACACTGAAGTGTACATGAAGTGTCTTCGTGGAAGCCATTTGAGTGACAAGTGTTATTTGATTGACATATCCTGGCATATCTAGTGTACCCTGGGGTGTTGAGATACACAGCTGCATGCATCTAAAATTCGAAATCGAACTTTTTCAAAGGGCCAAATGGCAAGAAGAATTTGGAAAAAAAAAATCGGCGGATATATTGGGGCCATGAAAGTCTAAACATTTCCTCCAATCGCAAGCCTGAATTGATGGAGTATGTCTGAGATGGGAATTTTGACTCACAGAAGAACCACTGCAGCCAAAAATTCGGAAACTATCAAAGTCCAAAGGAAATTGAAGTTAACGCTAATCCTCGCACATTGACACCGTTTGATGGCAGAGGAAACACTTGACGGTTTGTTGGTTGTTCTGAGACAATATAGTCTGCAAACTGAATTTAGCAGTTCACACAACGTTGCAAGCTGAACAGGAAGCCCACGCAAACCTGTGTCTTGTGATACCTGAATTAATCCTTAACCTCTAAAATCTTTACATTCCCAGCAATTTTTGAACAGGTACCCTGACGAGAAAATTATTGTTATTATTTGTGAGGCTCTACCACACCAAAGAAACCGTCTCATAAAATGGAGTGACTACTTCTACGTTTTCTCGGTAAAATATCTAATATCCGGCAGCGCCTACAGCTTAAGTTGCTAAAGTAAACTAAACCTAGAGCGTCTTCAAATGAAATGGAATTGTATACAGTAATTATTTTCAACGGCAACTAATACAAAATTTAACTAAGGTTTACCGTGTGAATTTTTGTCTTTCGGACTCCTTTCCTTGTTGGTTTGCTTTCGAATGGATTTTCCAGGTAAGGACAAAATGCTCCGATAGAACAGTAAACACACATCCAAGGCGCATCAAACTCTAAGGCAGTTGGAGGGATCGCTGGGTCGTGACAATGTTGATGATAACCTGAAATAAATAGAGACGGAATTCGCTTAAATTGAATTTGACCTGCAATTAAACAAGGTGCAATTTCGCCCTAGCCTTCCATCTGATCGCCAACCCTAGCAGCAATTGCAGTTTTAATATGCGCTAAAAACTTGGCTATGCATTTTCGCGAAAGGCCACGGACGCAGTTAGCGATAAAATACTTCGCAATTTTTAACCGGCGTAAAGGCGCAGCTATCGTACGTCAAGTTTTGCGGATCAGAGAAAAACGGCAAAGACAATCTACAAAGACAATCGTGCAACCGGCAAAATAATTATTTTTGAAGCCAACAGGCTTAAAATTTTAAAATTAAATTTCAAACATGGTGCGAGCGATTGGACTTGTCAACATTGAAAGATGGAAAGTTGGTGCCATTTGTCGCGGATATGCACCTGCCACAACAGACGGTACTGTAAACACCTTCGACACCGCCATCTTGAGTAGGCAAATTTTCAAATAAAGGTGAATTCACGCTAAGGTAAAGTTACTCTCGTTTCGCTCTATTTACCTGGCGTCGTCGACAAAATAAAGAGGAAAACTAATTCATCCACAACTCGTGCAATCAACAGCTGTCCTGAGAAAGAACGGGCGAAATAATCCGAAAACAAACTTATAAGAGCACGTGTCGGTGAAAAAAGCAGTACTCGCAAGTTTACGCGACATTTATAATAAACAACATTTTCTCTGCATTATTTGGCGACGTTTTCATGAACAAGAAGTATCGAACCATGTCTGTTGGCCACGGAAGCGTTTGGAACACGTAAAAATAACGAGAACAGGCAACCAAAGGCGGTAAACGAAAAGAAGTGGCGAAACTCGTTGTCGACTATTCGTTCAGGAATATAATCTAAATACTCAACATTATGCAACATTTAAAGGTCTATCTAAATTTGCGTTTACCTTAACTCGCTGAATCTGTCACATGTTTTAAACAGTTGCAAAAGGAGTGAAGATTTCCTTAGTCCATCCCGAGAACGCCTGAAAATACAGCTCGTGTTCGAACAACACTTGGCAGAAGGACGAAACACGGCTTGACTACGAGAACATAACTCAACCACTGGAGAGAGAGGTCAGCACGCAGCTGAAGAAACAGCAGAGCGACTTTCGCTTGAACATAATTTTGTTCAATTAATGGCCATTTGCAGAACAATGGCTGGGCTATTTCTGAGTAAACAGCGGCGATTATTCGAAAAGTGAAGTGTTTGCAAGAGGAATAGATAAATGAGGGGGAAGAGAGTTGACTGCTTATGAGCTGTCAAGGAAGCGAAGAATCCTCGATAATAAGTTCAAAATACGTCAGCGCATAGAGGTGAACCAATCGCTTTCACCTGTGTTTGTATGTATTTGTCAGGTGTGCTGTTACAGCTTATAGAATAACTGAAACACAGGAAATTGGTCGGGAAACTCGTTTCCGTTCTCTGTGTCAGCCGTGGCAATACAAGTGCTAAATTTAATTCGAGCACTAAAGAGATTTCGAAATGATTTATACACGGCCCGTGTACATAGAGAAAACGCCTGGTTGGTGATCAAGCAAAGTATTGCAAAAATTCAACAGCTAAAGTGTTTGTTCATCATCCACCGATAAAACAAACGTACGAATTCTCTCTGAACCAAACAGTGAAACCACTCCCATTACTAAAAAAATTAGTCGAAAAGAAACCATTGTATTATTTTGCTCGTTTTAGTTTGCTTCCGCTCCGGTAGAGGGTATTTTTTATTTATTTGTTGCGATGGATGAAAGTTGAACAAAAGCATCAACATATAATTTTAACGAATAAAATCATATTTACCATAAAGACTTCATTTTTCAATCACGATAATTATGATGCAGCGTAATCCATCGTTGCAACTGAATCATTTAATAATTTTGAAACTGTTGGGCGCGAGCTTAGCACTTCTTTCCGTATGAGAACGTACTCTCGAGCCATAAAAAAGTCTCGTCCGGAACAAGAAAGTCGAAAAAAGAGTTCCTGGAGAAAGATTATACGCAAACGATTCCTGTTGTGTTTTGTTCCTCGCAAAGAAAGGCAAATGATAAGTGAGACAATGGCATCACACTTCGTGATTTATCCGCCATCTGCCTATACTCCAATAAAACCTCAACGCTTTTGTTTGTTTTCTACAAAGAGCGAGGAGAATTGAAAACTCTTTTTCATGATGAGGCGTAAACTGTACGAGGCCAAAAAGTCTGTTCACAAAGTTCACAGACGACTATTCACCTGTCCTTCATATGTCATCTATTTCCGCGCAGTGCTGTCACTTACTTTCACAGAAGTGATAATATTTTCCTTCTCGACCAACTATGTCAACTTCCTAAACTTAGAATGACTGGCTTTTAACATGGAGAGTCTTCGATCCAGTAAACAATTCTATATTCTGCGTTTTTTCACAACAAATCATGATTTAAAAAGTTGCACAGTAGATTACTTTCGAAGTGTGCTTTGAAATATAACACTGTCTCCTACTTTAAGACAAAACTGAAATTAAAACAGCAAAAGTTGATGACAAAAACCACGGAACATCATCTGTAAATATTGGAATAGAAACGGGAAAACGAAATATATACATGCATCCTGTAACGACAAAGGCTACAAAAAAAAAAACAATAACTTGTGTCCAATGGACGAACAGCGGAGAAACAAAAAAAATAGTTACCAAAACATGAAATTGTGGAAAGCAGGAAAAACACAGAATAAAAAAGTTACAAAATAATTACACAAAGTGTTGCAAATATTTCATTCCGGCTTAACGTAACTTTTTCCGTATTTGATTTACTAAATGTCATTACTTTATGGCGGAAGATGAACGGATAGAAACCACAACACAAAAATACGGAATTTTTAAATTCGTTTTAAAAGTGAATAATTCAAGTGCCATACCGATAAAAGCTATTCTCTGGCCTGGACGGAAAACCATCAGAATCTATTTGTTATAAGAAGAGAAAACGATTTTGACCGCTGAGCGAAAGTTTGTGAATCATTTACCTATCAAATAGCCTTCAAGACCCTCCAAAACATAACACGCCAGCCCTACAAATAATGGGTCGAACATCATTCAGTTAAGGCCAGTTTTCACACGTAATGTACTGTTAGATGACAATGAGCTTTACAAATGTTTAACAACGTTTGTACCGCCGGGATTGTATGCTCAGTAACCTGGCCAATGAATGGAAATGAGGCTGGAGGTGACCATTTTTGATACAGACCTCACTGCTTTTCTCATGTAAATCATGTTGTCTTGATAACTAGTCCACATTTACACGAGATATATAGGGAGGTTTGTATGAAACAAAGTCAACTCCAGCCTCGCTTCTATTTAAAGCCCAGGTCACTGAAACACAGCTGTAAAATGAACCACTGTATTTTGGACGATTCTGTCCACTCAAGATTCTGTCCACTCAAGATTCAGTCCACTGAAATGTCCAATCCCGGATTGAAAAGCACAAGAAGCCAAAACTACAACGGATACATGATGAGGTTAGCTGTTTTCTCCAGGCTACTGCAGGCAGCTCAATTCAAAGTGGGAAGATTACGCAATTTTCATGGTAAAAAAAAATTGCCGTTTTTCTATCCGTTGATTGGTTGAACCGATGACGACACGACAGCTGTCAAGAAGACCGTTTCGCGCCAAAACTGTGACATCATGGGGTAACATTTGTTGCACTGTCGCGTGTCGACTGCGATCATTAAGGATACGTTCTGAAATGTTTTTGACGGTTGAAAATGTAAGAAATTTAACACTCCTGGTTACATTATTGACAAAATCTTTCAACATTCAGGCCAACATTCGAAATAATTCTATCGAGCACAAGATCGTTTGTGTGGTCTTATTTGGTGAGTTCCACCTCTTTCTATAATTGATCGAAGAGGTAGATTATGACGCACTATTTCAAGAGTCTCCTATGAATGACTCTTGTGTGCACGTAATTTAACACAAAGTTGTAGTTGAGTAATTTAGTGGCTTAATGTGATGGTTCTGAGTCTGTACGGGGCCGAGCTCTACTCATGTTTCTCTAATTATAGCACACGCAGCAAAATTACTCAATTCTGATTGGCCGAGAGTTGCATGGCAACAATACATTGGCACAAGCAAAACGTGGCAAATCTAAAGTTGTAATTCTCTGGAATGACTTTTTGGGAATTTAGTGGAATACGCAACGAATTACAAGTTGTGCGACCTCAAGTTTTTAGCACTTTTGTCGAGCGAACAATAAAAAATCACACAACCTTAGCGTAAAATTGATATCAACTTGAAATACGCGAGTGTTTACTATTTCCGATAGGAGCTGAACAACTCGATTTCCCGCTTAGGATGTTCTACGCGGAAATTCGTGAACCATTTACTTTGATTCCAGATCCAGGCCTTTTGGTGACTACTGCAAGACTCGTACTCTCTCTGCGAATTAGACCGAACTGCACAAACTGGTAAACCCTAATCTCTAACAGAATATCCCAATTTGAACCAAAGAGGCATCCAACCATACGTTGAAATGAGCACTTCAAAAAGCCATTACGTCCTCACTTTGAAGATGGGGAATCTTGCGACCTTGTCCACAACATTGTCACGTGAACTCAAATAAGCCAACTTCCGGTGCACTGCGAAAAATAACCGGTCCAAAAAGAGAGGAACGTTCCCCGCCATTATTCACACCCTTAACGTGATATCTTAGTAGAGCCATTTGTATTCTACTCTTTAAAAAAATTCTCTCAAACAGCAGTATTTTTTTGGTTTGTTTTGTTAGTGCTAAGTGAGGTTTAATTGGCCTCAAGAAAGACAATGAACGGTACTTCGTGCCATATATTCACGTCTCTTAGCAATATCAGGCCGCGCCTTCGTCTCTGAGTGCGTTGAGTAGCGACAAATTAGTTTCGAATAGAATGCAGTTCGCCTTGGCCTGATTATAATCAAACCAAGGTGTTCAAATGTTACAAACAGGACACAGTTTGCAGCCTCCACACACAGACAATACTTAACGGGTTGCAAAACAAAATCACATGGTAACTCTATCTAAGTCGTGCAGGAAACAAGCCAATGATCAGTGCGTTATCAAAGTTAAACCACACACATTTTTGTCTCCAAATATATATGTATGACACTCATCACATTAGTATGCTTAAAAGTGCACAAACGAAAAAATCAAAACTGAGCTAGAAATGGAAATGAGTTATAGTTAAACATCTACTCGTGAATACCCTAACATGGCGTACAATCCCTTTCTCCCACACTGTCTGTAAATTCTCTAATCGGAAAAAAATAATTGCAGTGTGAGGACGTTCCCAAAAACCGACAACGGGCGCCGCGAAGAGCGCAGATTCATGTAAACTTAACTATGGATATTGTGACGCTAACAAAGCTAAATCCACTGAAAGTAAAACAGACAGTTACTGAAGTAGAACCTAGATAAGCTACATAAAGTGATTTCAAAAGCTTCAGTTATTGATTACTGTAGTTGAAATTACTGTTAGATATTTTTTAAACTCCCTCGCCCTTTACTTTCCATGCAACATTGCGTTACAACAGAACAATGGCCAGAACAGCCATTATAGCAATGTACTATACTGGTAACGGTCGTTTGTAGCCATAAAACACAGGACTTTGCGCAGTCTGTTTCTTCTTTTCTTTAAAGCATTTAAATGTCAAATTTTGGCCTTTTAACTAAATTTCTGGCTTTTTTCCCTGCGATACCCTTGGGTAAATGAAAGGACACGGGAAATGATTTACTGGGGCCGAGCGGCTTCGCTTAAGACAATGATAAAATATGTCCTGAGCAGATGTTGATTTGGAGAGCTTCCTTGCGCCCGAAGAACAGTGGAAATGTCCTCTATACCTCCTAGATAGACAAACTCAATTAAAGCTTTACATATACACATGAAATCCCGGTTCTGAAAATTAGTACATGAACGAACACTAATTTTGTGGACGAAGAAACCTGCAATAATATCAAAGTAGAAAACGAAATTGTGACACAAACACCAATATTACGGCCAACCTGATATAAAATGTCCACTGGCGGCCGCTGCTGGTTAAATCAAATCACGTTTGTTGTTTATCTCAGCAACTAGCTGCGTGCGTGCGTGCTAGCCACGACATTGCCATCCGTATGAAACCCCACTAGGGCTGAGTGAATTACCATGCCAACAGCACTGCTCTGAAAGAACTTCAATTCGCCAGAATGTTTGTGCACAATGAATCCATGCGCTAAGGTTATCTCTGTTGTTCAAAAGGTGGGGCCTTTGTTTAAACCGGCGCTGGCCATTTGGAGACGAGATGAATGGCTTGAACGCTTTGTCGTATTATGGTCTTTTATGGAAGTACAAAAAGACGCTTTCAATGGGAATCAAGTTTGCAGGTTGCCAAACAAAAGAACACGACTGTCTCGCACCTGGCGAAAATCCTCAAACATAAAGAAGACAAGCCACGTGTATAAATCAGTTATTGTGGAATACATGTTTCGAAAACACACACACACACACACACAAATCAGACTGTTTTGCTTAGCAAAACTTGAGTATTATAAGACAACAACAAAATTCGCAACAACACAATACTCGTGACACTTGTTTAAAGCACTTTACTTCAAAAATTTAAAATTTCAACATCGGGCTTAATTCCTAGAGACCAGAAAAATAATTTAGGATAGCAAAGAGTGATTGAAAATCACACTGTTCGAAAGTACTTAACAACAAAACTTGGCAAAATTTACGTCATTATCAGTCAGTACAAGACACATTGTAAAGGTGATCGACTGCGGTCAAAATTACGCGGAATATTTACCCACCTATAGTCCTATATTCAACATAAAATTACTCTCGGAGCACCAAGAAAAAATTGGCAACCAGTTTTTATCGATTTCAATTTCCAGTACGAAAAGCAAGAACTTAAAAAATAGTTAGTGTACTTTTGCCTTTCTTATTCACAGCCGGAAATAAACACTGGGTGCCGTGCACAAGAAAAAGGAAATGTTAAAAAAGTAGCACATTATTTTCACGCTTCATTCATTCATTCACTTATTCATTCATACAAAATACATATTTTAAGCGGCGTCTGGTTTAACACCCATTGATGCCCACTGCCAATTTGTCTCTCGGTTTGAAGATGTTTAAAGTAACTGAATCCTGCCATCAACAATCTCACTTGATTTTAAACAGGAAATCGTTTCTGTGTTGTTGGGTGCCGTATAAAGTTCCTCACCAATTGAAAAAACCGCTTTCTCGAGTATAAACTTCTCTATGATTTCTCACCAACTGAAAAAGCCACTTTCTCGAACGAACTGTTGCCCTTAAGTTTCAAGTACTGACTTGTGGACAGATCTCCATTTACGTCGTTTAAAGCAGCAGTACAGTACGTTTATTCGCTTGCCAGTGCTTGCATGAATACAAACTAGTTGCTTTTATAATAACGTTTACTCTTCATTTTTCCTTATTTTAGCCTTAAAATTTAACACGTTTGTTTGGGTTAAGTCTTTCTGTCAAGATATCAACGTGGATGTGACCGCGAAGCCTGCTGAAATAGAAATGAAAATACATACGTACATCCATCAATACGTTCTCTGCATTCCTGTATTCGACCAAAAGCGCACGTGACTTGACCAAGATACTGTACGCGCCACGAGCACAGTGTTCTTTTGGTAGACCTCCCTGTAAAGTGGGTATCCTGTGCAAAGCGCCGCACTCCGCAGCCGCACCCGTCCCAAATTAATTCATTTATTTACCTTTTTACGAGAGCGAGTATCTGTGTAAAACTAAAAATGGCACATTTCTTTCCTTTTGCGGAAATAGGAGACATCACGCAAGCAAAAACACGGATGAAGAGAAAAAGAGTGTTTTTGTTTTCATTTCCTGGTCAGGCTGATAGAGAACTTGAAGTGCACTTCTAAAAGTTTCCAGCTTACGTGGAAACGATTTGTTGTGAGTACTGCAGGAGAAAGACTTTGCAGGTTCGATTTTGCTTTGCTCCTCTTTACTATCGACTATACTGTAAAACGAAACACGAAAATTTATTTAAAGCCTACTTATGAATCATCCTTGCAAAAAGAAGTTGGAAAAGTCTACTAATTGTCTTTTACTCTATAAATTCATTCAGTTTTCGTTAAAATCAACTGCGGCCGTTGGTTAATTCTTGCTGAACCAAAAGACTGGATTCAAAAGCTGAATAATCTACACTGGTCGAGTTTTCACGTGGATTTCTTCTCTTCTAAAGTCTCAGGGCGCTTACCATTTGTTAGAAGCGGCCAGCCGGACCTGCATTTTGAAAATGAAATGGGCTTCTTTAGAGAGTTTTCGCTAAAAAAGACACCCCTGTTATGCATATTATGTAGAAATAAACGGGTCCATTTAGAAAGTTCTTATTAATTAGTGGAATTCTCTTTACAAACGACCGGTCTGGCCGGCCAGTTCTGACCAATGGTAAGCGTCCCAAATGTTTCTTTTAAAAGCTCTCCTCTGATAAGATTGCTTCCATACATGAATTATCGGGGGAAAAAAAGGACACATGACACATGCACCTCAAAACACACATACAATCTACTCTCTTAACAAAAGACCTGTCATAACGCAACAGCTGGGTAAATAACCTCACCACCAAAGTTGTATGCACTGATTCACGTGCCTAATAATCGTATAAAGCAGTAAACATTAAATTTTTATCAACAAACTTCCAGCAGAGAAGCATTTCCATTTGCTTGTTATCAGAAAATTGTCATGGGCTTTACAGCCAAGCTACTCCTTGGTCTCTTTCTAACTTCAATCATCAAGAATTGTAGGGTCTTTGGCTTTTAGGTTTACTGTACTTATATATGATGTTAAGTGTATTTTTTCGAATGTTATCTACATCAGCTATAAAATCATAAAAATAATAATACTCGAACGGGAATTCAAACGTTAAAATTTGCATCAACAAGTCGTTAATTTGATGTACGTCATACCTATTTAAGTTACAATAATAAGAAATCACAGAACTTAAAAATTATTTAATTAACTCGTGACTTCTTAGTGATGATTCCAATTCTTTCCACTGCATTTAAAATAAATAACTTTGTGTTTTTCTTTTAAATCAATAACTCAGCTTGGTTAACTGGTAAATTTGACTGCTTAAAGTGAAATCGTGACCACAAGTTCGTTTGAGAGTGAAGACCAGTGCAACTTCTTAACCAAAATGATCAGCTGTGTCTGAACTTGACTCACCCTTAACATCACCCACACCAAACGTGTTAATGAGAATTAGAAGGCCGATGGTGATAGTAACTGATGATGCTCACTATCAAAACAGACTCTAGAAAGAAACTGCTTAAAATTTCTTCTGCAATTAGTGAGAATTCCAAACACTTTTACGGGTATAGAATGGTCCTATCGAAAATGATGCGTCCCGGAAAATATCCGCCCAGTCTCGAAATCTCGGTGTTCTAAACAAGAGTCTCAGAATCTCGGGATCGCTACACGTTGAACTGTCTCGAAGTCTCGAATTTTTATAATTTGGATCTCACAATGCACCCGATATTAACCAACGGAACGAGCAAGAAAAGCAAGTGCTGATCGAGTGATTCATTACTCCCGTTTGAAGTTTTTTGAACTACTGATGTTTTCTTTATGCGACCCCAAGCAATTATACGTTCGTTAGGTGGCTTCCGCTGGAGTTTTTTTGTCACGTTACGTACTATAAACTGGAAATATTTTCAACACTTCGATCTGCAAAGAAGCTTTTAAAGTCTCGAGCTCGGATTTTTTACTGGTAAAGTTTCAGGCTCGGATTCGATATAGACGTTTGAGTCTCGGTCTCGTAATTTTAAACAAGGGTCTCGTAGTCTCGCAAAGTCTCGGATTGACCATTCTATACCCCTACTGTTCTCCATTACACTTGACGAATTATCATCAAAGCCCCTCTCTACTTCACCTTTTCCCTAATCCACCCTAACATGTAACCACATCCCTCAAAGAGATTCTGAATCAAGATGAATGTAAACAAAGCTGAGAATGAAGATGGCAATTAAATTAACAATGGAACTAAACCCTCTATACAATAGTAATATTTCTGGAAGGATACAAGGTCAATGAACCGAAAGCCACAAAGGTAATTAATTCTGTGATCTGTTGTTTAATTCTTAGTGTTCATGTTTGCAATAGTCACACTTTTGTACTGCTGTACTTACAAAATTCCAAACTGGCACGTACAGTAGATTAATAATTAATCTACGTGGCAGTTTGAACAAATGCATCAGCTGGTAAGTTAACGAGTTTTGAAAGCACGTAAGTGCTTTGTTTGTGCATGCGTCACATGAAATGGAACAAAGAACTTCGTCTGCCATTTTATCGCCTCGAGCACAGTGCGAGGAGTTTTAACTAAGGGATCTACACTGAAGTCCATTAGCAGGCGCATTCCAGCAGTTGTCCTCATGAAAATGGGATTATAGAACATGTGCAGACAAATGCCCTCCTCAGTGCCAGTTTTGCACAGAAACTTTCCACTAAAAATAATGTGATTTACAACACCCTCCCAATCTCCATAAGCTCCCCCCCACCCCCCTCAAAATAGTATGCCCCTACATCCACCCTCACAGAAGTTCACTAGAAATTCGACAATAGAGGGGATAAGGGATTATTCACTCCTGTTTTATTGGCATGACCTGGTCTTTCTAGAGGGGCTGGGCTTTCAAACCAAAAGCCTTCTGCAGGGAGTGGTGAGTGGGTTCAGACATTAATACACTGGAACAACACAAATAATCCTGCCCGCAGGAGCTGGTAATTTCATACACTGATCATTTAAAGAGCCACATCACTGAAAAGCAACTATCTAGGAGCAACAGTTGCAATAACTGGTAATCTGCATTTAGTCTCATTGACAGAGAAAAAAATTAAAAATATTATACACACTGAGCATTTGTTGAAATTTTGTTCACCTGTGTTTTAATTCATGGAAATGAACAAAAAGATGGCAATTGATTGCAAACTAATAAATATACAAATTACAAAATATGAATTAACATAATGTGCTAAACATAAAGAATGAGGGATTGTGTCTGAGAAACAGCGCAAGCAGTTTTTGTTTAAAATTCTACAGCATGAGCAGCAGTCGCACCACCTTGAAGAGCTGAATATAGGCATTAATTTTAGGATCATGTATGAATTACATCATCCCTTTCCCTACAAAGTTGGCTATACAAATCCACTAATTTCAAAGCAAGTGTTGAAAGAAATGAAATCAAAAGAAGAATCAGCTCTGAACAATAACAATTTTATCCACCAGTGCAAAAACAGAAACAGATGGCTGAAATGAAAAATTCCTTTCAACATGTTGACATAATCCAGCTTGGCTGCACAAACCTATAAATAACTTAGTAAACACATATATGACCGTTTTGTTGTGTTTTGATTAACAACATAAAAGACGCAAAAACAAATGTATATACCACCTTACAAAATGATAAAACTGGTTAAAAAATTACTGTGCTCACCTGAGTGCTAAGGCCGGTCCTCCTTTTGATCTACTTTAACTTGCAAAAACTTATTATGTCAAGCTAAACACAAGTGTGGCTCTTGATATGATCACAGCTGTCAAAAGCTACTATCATTTAAGATCTTCATAAATATTGAAGATTTCTAGACTAAAAGAAATGTTAGAGTCTTCAAGTTTTAGCAAGAATATATTAGCCAACTGCTGTTAGTTAATCCTATAAAACCTTGCAGAGATCTCCATCTATACAAAATGGTATTTTGCAAGGCACAAATTAAAAGGGAAGGGTGACTGATTCCATAGCAAATTCTCCATATAGACATACAAAAGCTATGGCAACCATGTTAAGGAGAATTTCATTCTCAGACCTTAGAAGTAATAAATGAGCAATTTTAAAACAGGATATTTATGATTATACCCATCAAGTGTCACACCTGCTTTTGACTTTTGATAAGGCACTAATATTCAAAGTTTAGTTGATTTTAAATGGCAGTTCAAGTTTCAGAAGCTGTCATTCCAGGTATGAGATGAAACATATCATGTATCATCCTGTTGTTTTAGCCAAATAACAAAATGATCACACAGTAAAAAACACTTAAAAGTGACCATATGTTACATGCAATTCAAAACCTCATAACTATTTGGCAATAAGACAAACGCCAGTCTGAGAGGTTTATAAAAGGTGTGTAATTGAAACACTCCACCAAGTCTACAAAGAAGCAGCCAGAAGATATCCTACAAAAATAAGCCTGACTATTATTGACATGAATGTGAAAACAACAACAATAAATACTATCGAATTAGAAACTTACACCATTACAAGGTGTGAAAAGTAACAATTATTATTATGAATGAATACACAGGGTATCACTGGGAAGTGTTTGTTCTATACACCTTGTTCTATACACACCTTATCAAGTCACTAAATATTCCCGGGGGAGGGGGGGGGGGCTCCAAGGCCAATGAAGTTGTTAAAGGAGTATCAAACTAAACTGGTGGTAGCCATGTAAATAAAACCTAAAAGCATTTATTTGATATCAATAAGGTGTTAACAGCTGACACTTGATATTTGGTGGCTGAGGATCACAAGGGGTTTAAACTCAACTTAAAAGCTGGCACATCACCATGAAATTACAATTTGTGTAATAGCCGAATTTTATTTAAAGTGCCCCTAACCCTTGAATTTGTTTTCTTTCAGTAAATTTCTGTGTCTTTCAAAAACTCGTTTGCAAAAAAGCACAACGCATTGAAAGTATAGTGTGATTTTGAAGATTATTAGTCAATCATTTTTCAACCATTTTCTCTCTTTAACAAAATGTGTTGCTGCAAATCTTCGCATATTTCAACAACTCAAGCTTGCACGATGTCCTTTTCTTATGTCACGCTCCATATATGGACACATTTGGCCGAGTGGGAGACTAACCCAAACAATAGGTGAAAATATCATTAAGACTGCCTTCACTTTTAGCTCCCATGAAAAAACAGGATTCAATATTTTTGTCTTTTTTTTAGAAAATGAGTTCTTGAAAGATATGGAAATATACCAGAACAAAACAAATTCAAGGGTTAGGGGCACTTTAAATGTGCCAGTAATGTCAAGGAAGGTCCAAGATGGTATTTTAAACTATAACAAGTGTGTAATGAAAGATAAACAATTCCTTGTCAATCAAAACGTTTTTAAGTGATCAACAGAGACACACCTTAAATTGTCTCATGTTACTGGGTTATGTAATAGTGTCTGTAACAAGTCTTCCTTGACCAAGGATGTTTTCCATTCAACTACAAATTTTTCTAGAAATTTGAGTGGTGGTCAATCAAACAGCATGGCATTTTGTAGAAATCTGCTGAAAACTATTTTGCTTTATCAAGACCTAAACTATTTGACAAGATAACCCACAAATTACGCAACAAAAATCAAAAGAACAGAAATTCAAGAGGAAAAATTCAAAAGTTGGAAGTATTACATTGTAAGGTTGTCCTCTGCCAGGAATTCTCAGTTGACATTTGTGATCCATTTGCCACCATTAAATGTCAGAAAATTAAACCAGACTTTTATTGTCCAATGTTGGGCACCCTAAGGCAGACTTCACCGTTAAAGGGGCGGTGGCATCAAAACCATGTTACATGCGATGCTTGGGTGGAGACAACACCATTAAAAGCCTGCATCCATGTTCAAAATACCTTGTTGGTATAGTGCTGACTGTAAACAGCTACTGCTCCAATTAAACATTATCTTTGATTTTAACATTTAAAACATACATGTAGATGAGTGTTGATGGATTTGGTTTAAATTGAAAAATGATTTAGCTATACTGAAATGCACTGTGTAAAACAAACTGCTCTTAAGGTCAAGAGAGGCATCCCAATAGACGTTTTTTTAGACATAAACACGCAAGTTGCTTATGGGGAAAAACAAGTTTGTCATATGAAAACAGCAGGCTTTTTCTAAGAAAGACAACCAACATAGGGATTTACAGCTCGGTAGGTTTTAGCTTCAAGCTGTTAAATTGGCAAACTAATAAAGAGAACACCAGGACTTGTACATGTTCATGAAACAGAGTCGTCCTGACGACCAGACATCACAAATGACACCGGGAACAACGTCAAAATTGTACACGTTTGTTCTTAAAGTGAGTGAGAATCTATTAGAGAACAGAGAAGGTACATTCGAAAACATTCGGAAACTATATAGGTTTAGAGTTAAAATTAAATTTCCGTGAATTAAAACTGACTGGAAGTTAAAATGAGGAGAAGACAGAACGTCTGATCAAGCCAACGAAACTGAAATCAGTTGTTTATCACTCTGCGCGCTAGGACTGTCAGCTGACATTGACAGCGAAGACAATCATTGACGAAGCACAAAATAAATACCCTGCAACTTCTTACGTCTCAGACGTTGCTAGAAGAAAACACTTGAAAGTTATTTCAGAAACATACAAGCGATGAACCTTCTTCTGCAGAATAATTAATTCCATGGCCAATGAACCCGAAGTGAAAGAAAAAATCAACGAGATTTTCATAATCTTGCACATCAGCAGGCATTGGCGCTGAACTAATTGATTTCAAAGCAACTGTTGCCGAACTGAATTCTGCACCGAACTAAGATACTTTCCCTGGAAACCATTGTGTCACTTAAGCTTATGTATGACACCATCTTTGGAACAAATTTGAATCAGGGAACTCGAAAAGTTACGTCAATATTCTTATTTCTGAAATCAATACAATCACATAAATAAAAGAGGACCTGTATCAATTTTTATCTCATCTGCTATTTTAATTTTATCAGAACATTAGATCGCCAT
Source organism: Galaxea fascicularis (assembly GCA_948470475.1). Lineage (NCBI taxonomy): Eukaryota > Metazoa > Cnidaria > Anthozoa > Scleractinia > Euphylliidae > Galaxea > Galaxea fascicularis. The sequence goes on from OX419345.1 coordinate 13,159,774, forward strand.
TTTTCTTCAGTTTTTCGTCTGTTTTGGCACAAGAAGCGAATTCTAATAATTTGGCATCGAGGGGAAGTTCCCACGAACTAACACGGAAAATATGGAGTCATTACCGCGAAATAAAAATCGTTTACTTGTTGTTAGGGTTGAATAATTTGTTCTCTTGATCCGTGATAAATCTCTTTCGCTGAAAGCGCTATAAGCAAATAAAAGTAGAAAGTGCGGTGGCTTGTTTTTACCCTCTTATTGTTTAAATGATTCCACGTTGTAGAGCGACCTGTTTCCTTCCTTCGCAACAACGGCGCTACCGAGAGAGCAGGTGGATTGACGCCAACGTTAATGGACGGCCTTTCTTTAACGCGCCACACATGGACAAGAAAGTGATTACTGAGTTACGAAACTTTTCCCTTCCTTCCGTTTCAGCAATACGGTCTCGGAAAGTGGAAAGTACAATACATATATATATATATGTATGCGGAACTACGAGTTACTTACCTATTCCACACTTGTCACATAACACGATTTCGTTTGGCCTCAGTGAAGTTCCGTCTTTGCAAATAATACAAACAATTTCGGCCGTCGTTTCTGTCACTGTGAGGAAACAGAAAGTGGTGTTAGCCAGGACAAAGAAATCCAATTACACTGTTCCCGCAATATTACGCAAATTTATCGAGGAAAAAATGAAAACTCGCTAATTGGTTCCCCCATGAAAACGGAGGGAGCAAATCCGATCCGTGAGTCTTCATGGAGAAGCCAGATCGCCGGCTTTATCGATCGATACACTTCAAATCTTCCTGAACTGAATAGAGGAATTACGGTGTAAGAATTAAAGACGAACCACTGTGAATCTTGGAAAACGGACATTCCTCAACAGAGTCATCGTCGAATATTAGAGTGCACTTGCCACAAACATGGTCAATTTTCTGAATTTTCGCGTAGAACAGTTTGTCTTCCCATTCAGCCAACACGACGTCTCCGAGACTGAACTTAAATTCGTCCATTCCGCGATGCTCATTCAGAGCAAATTCGTCTCCAGTGCTTCCATCCCACATTCACTCGTGGCCCACACTAGACGAGGAAATTCTGCGGCGTGATCAGACAAAGTAAAACACGGGACATTCGAAGCCAACACACCGTCCCTCCGTAACACCAGCCATTGCATTTGTGATTAAGCCTCGACCTGATGTTACGTCAATGACGTTCAAATCGAGATCAACACGTTATCCAAGCGATGCGGAGTTTTCCCTGTCGATTCTCCGCATTTCTGAGAGTTGTTCACGTTACTGGAATAGCCCCATTTAGAGAGTATAATTTGATCTTCGCAAACTTACCTGCATTCGGAAAGCAACAGCATCACTGAATGACTAATTTTGCTGCCGAGCCTTGGTTTCCGCTGCCATACTTCAATTAATTATGAAAAATTTCCCGCTATCAATTTTTGTTTTACATTTATATCGGCTCTATTGTTATGATAAATACTCCCTGCACCTGTAACGACAAGCACTAAATTTGTATAAAAGCTTTGCCTTTTGGCTAACTTATCACATCTTTGCTAAGTTTGCGCAACCCTGTTTTCAGGGCGACACTGACGACAGCTGAGCTCACAATCCGCAAGATATTTCTGTCAAAATTAGACTTTTTTGTTTGATTTATATATTGCTTTAGCAAAATTGAAAGCATCACAAGTGATAAAAAAAAAAAAAGAAGAAGAAGCAAGACTTCAATTTTTTTCTTACAACATCGCTCTTCCGAAGTCTCTCATAAATCACTTTCAATTTCCTCTTCTGTCAGTGGCGCGCTTTTAAATTTGGACAGGCATTAAGGTCCATCAATTTGACTAGGTCGAGTCCAGCAGACATCTGCTCAATTGTTTATGAGTTGTTTGGGAAAATACCTCCTTTGCGTACACGTGCCGCCGAAAGCATAAGAAAAGCCTTCCGGAGTTGATAATTTCGATATCTGTTCGGCTCTTTCACGTTTGACAACACGGTTGTTGTAATCTCAACAACAACGTCATTAGCGCCTGATCGGTCAGGGCTACCTGGGATTGAAAAAAAGCCGTACTTGGCTTTTACAAACAGCGCGTGCGTAATCCGTGCAAAAATCCAAACCGACAAGCCCATCTCAAAGCGCGCTTTTTAACATTTACGCAATAAATTGCAAAGACGAAGCTTATTTGTTTTAAGTTGGACATATCCGCCCTAAAGCACTTTATTCGAGGCGCCCGTGATGTCTTTCATAAAGTTATTGATGAAGTATTTATTTTTCAAACGAGCAGGTGCAGATTCCCATAAAACTTTCCCCATTTGAGCAGCTGCTCTGAAGCGACTCGTCACATGACATGATGTCACACAGCCAATTCATTTCGACGACACAACAGAAGCAAAACGCTGAACTTCGTTCAAATAGTTATTGCCAAGTTCGTCTTTCTTTTCCGATTTCAAGATCAGAAAGAACCATGCGAACGCCATAGCTTTTTTTCCAATTAAAGTTTGCGAAGTGCAGATAAAAACCAGCGTTATTAACGTTGGGAAGAATGGCTAAATTAAATATTACATATAATTACTTGAGGCTTTTCAAAACAAAAATAAGTCCATCGTGTATTAAGGGCAGCTGTTTCAATTCTCCAAAAACAGGATATCCGGACCAATTTCGGTTTTCGTATATAAGTAGAAAGTACAATAAAAGCGGTAAATTATTGTCAACCCAAAACACCAATCTTTTGATCTTTATAAAGGTTTCCTTTACTTTCGTCGGCCAAAAAATATTCGTTTTTTGAGAACAATTTTTTTTCTGTTTCAAGTCATTTATCTTTGGCCTATGCAACGAATTGGTAACGTAATAGTTCTGAAGCAAGAATTTAGGTTTCAGACGATAAAAAAACAAAACTTACTGAAAAAAACCACTTAGTCTTTTTGCCGTGGGGGACCGTAATTAGACGATGAGTATAATTTCAAGGAACAAAACTAGATTACTTGCAACATCCTGTATTTTAATAATAACTATAGATCTTTAAGAAGAGAGCGGAAATTGAGACAGCCTTAGCAATATGTCTTTGCGCGTTTCTTATTCATACTAAAGAGAAAAAAAGGAACAAAGTGAAGGTTCACTTACGACAATACGCGGAAAGAGGAAATTGTTGACAAAAATACCCCCGCTATAAGCATAGCTTTCTCTTCCGATCTCCAGGAAATTCAGCTTGATAAAAGGCAAATATGACTTCCTTTTTTTTTTAAGAAACGTAGGGGCTTGGCATTTTATATCAACAGATCTTTATATAAACAACTTGAAAACCCGAGGTACAATATCGAAAAAAATTATAGGTGCAAAAAAAAAATCGGTTAAAAGACGATGAAGTCCTGTGGGTAAAGAAATCAGAAATTCGCTCGTGAAACAAAGACGGAAAGTTGCACGTGCTGCAAGCTCCTGAACTAGCAAAACTGAATGCTACAAAAAGACGGTCGATCTCTTTTCTGTAGAAAAGTGTCTGGAAAAACACAAATGCTTGTGTTTTATTTGCCAGCAAAGGGAAGACCTGGGGGAAGCGGTCTGTTCAAACAAATTAAATCCAAAACTACACACAGCTTGCGATATTCTGTCTTCAAAGTCAAGAAATTATTTTCAATCTGAAACGTCCTTTGTGGTGGTGCCATAACCATGTCAACGTTTATTCGAAAATTTAATGTTTCAGCTTTCTTCTTTTGAAGTGTTCACAGTTTAGCTGTATTCATCTCGAGTTTCTAGTTGCGCGACTAACTGACGATTTAACACTTTGAAATGCTCCTTGTCTATCAAGTTCTTTATGCAGCTGTTTGGTCGGATAAAAACAGTTTGTTCAGTCACTGAGGAAAATACAATTTACCAGATAACGCCGAACTATTGTCCTGTTGCAGTCTTTTTTCTCCAATTGGTAATTCGCCATTCAACATCATACACCCAGAACATTGTTCATTCTTTGGTATAAATCACAAAACAATGCATGATTATCTTCCAGAGTTTATATTTGACGCGATCATACTGTACTTTAAAAAATGTACTTAAGTGAACAAGCTGAAGTTATAAAACTACAGTAGACTTAATATCAAAAATACGGAATCGTTCGTTGCCGTTGGAGAACGCGTGGGATATCACTGAGTACACGTAAAGATTTCAAGGTTTATCTTGAGTGAAAAAAAACTCTTGCGTCTCAGATCTTGAAATGTTGTCTTATTATACTATAGTAATCTTAACTGTCGATCTTATCAAGCCAAATAATTTCCATTTCAATCTTTTGTATTTTGTATTTTTGCTGCATGGGAATCAAAAGAAACAGGTCAGAAGCCGCCATACTTGAAACCACCAATCGTCAAAAGCAATTAGAGTAATATTTATTCCTGTCATATTTTACTTTGGGCTATAATATCCGGCAGCTATTTGCGTGAGTAAGAGTATATATTTCCCTGCCAACACCACTGAGACTGTCATTTGTATGACTACTATTTTTTTTAAGTTCGCCGCTATAGTACAGTCTGTGAACTGTCATAATTTAGCCTGCTTATAATTCCGTTTTTCTAAACCAGTCTGATTCCAACTCTCGCGCCGTGTTCCTCTGTTACTTACATTAAACTAAAAATGTAAATGTTTGTTTTATGGAGCAAGCTAAGAAAATTTTCCTTTTATCCGGCATTTTGAATATTGCTCATGGAAATTGTCCACCTCTAGAGTAGCCATTTAAGCGGTCAAATTGCAAATTTTCTGTCTATTTCGACACTAATTGCAAATTTATCAATTTCCAGCCTTATCTAGCACGACAAAAGCTCTCTTACGTTCGGCAGCTGCTCTGACAATGATAAGCTAGTTGCGACTCATCTAAAATTAATACGTCTTCCGTTTCAAATACTATTGGTCTTTCCTTGATACCTTTTTTCAGTTGCCGAAAAATATTGTATCATCGCTGTCATGACCAAGAAATTAAGGAAAAACTTTTTTCTTCAGAAGATATCTTAGCCTAATTTAGAACGTGTGGTTTGCATATGTCTTCGGAGACAGATGGTGATGGCCGATCTCTTCTCAGATTAAAAAAATATATATATGGAATGTTTCAATAAAGAGCTATTGCAAATAAATATTGGACACAACAGTAATCCCATTGAAATCACAAAAATAGATTTACTTTCCAGATGCTTAAAAAGAAGGTTTAAAGTAAGAGGGTCGAATTTTAGATGGTGTTAATTTTGCGGGAAAGTTATATCATGTTTTGCGCCGTAGTTGTGACTGAAGTGAAAGCGTGCTTTTGATGACAGGGTGTATCAATCTCTGTGAAGGCAGAATTAGCCTTGATCAGCAGCAAAGATATTCCTGAAGGTGAACATCGGTGGTCAGTCATACCAAACTTTAAAAAAAGACATAATAGCCAAGCTCTTTAGACACTGCCTTAACATTCTATTTTGACAATGTGACTGCGGTGGTCGTTCTATAAGGTTGCCAAAGCCCTATGGAGCATTTACTATCAGAAATATAGTGATAGGAATACCAAGGCAGAGCTCTTTCTAATTGAATTTAATCACAAAGAGAGAAAACAAACGGTCAATTAAATGTTTTTTGGTGTGAGAATACACCGTTACTTCGAGGGAAAGTACGAAACATAGCTTCTGACTTGCCAAAGGTGTGACGTCATAACAGGGAAACAGAGACTGTGTCATAAGAGATCGTTGTCTGAGTGTTTTTTGACCGGCTTTCACATTACCGACATATCCAAAGCCAAGTGGTCATATCTAAACAACTTAAAAGGAAAAGTCTCTAGTCAAGAACGTGGCTAAATTCAGTAAAAATCTGTTTCGATCTATCATATCATTCCTTTGGCTTTTCGACTCAAATTTAGAAACAAAAGGAAATCAACTCTTTTTTTCATGCATTTTTTGTTTTATTTTTTTTTCTCACGGCAGTAAATTAACTCTAGAAAGAGACGGTATGTCTCATAGCAGAGAGAATATTTAAAGGAGACTTTTAAAACATCAGCTGCAAACTGATTGAAATTTGAATCGTTTCTAGAATCTCTCTGTCAGTTCCAAGAGTGGCAATATTCGGATCATAAACATTATAGTTAATAGCCTTATTTTTGTTCAGAACATAGCAGAGGCCCAGCCAAGGTACCTCGATAAAGTGGGAGAGTAACGGAAATTGAAAATGTGCTTCCTGGCATTGCGGATGTAAGGCTGCTCAAAAACCGCCCACATTCATAGATCACAGAGCTAATGAATTCACTGTGGATGTCTCTCCCGTAGCATCATGCTGTGAGGAAAACGAACGTAAAAATCATTTTGAGGTCGCCAGAAAAAAGGAGAGATGTCCTTGTAAAAACAAAAGACAGACGGAGACTAATTGTCCAAAAGATGAAGAATTTTGAAGGGTCATTTTCGTTACCCCATGCGGAGAGACGCATTTAGCGAAGATGAAAAGAAATCCATTAAAATCGAAAATTGTTTTGACGTCGTCGGAAACGATGCGGTTCTTAACGAAAGTAAGCTTGTCGTTCTTTATACCAGGAGGCAGAATTTTTAATCAATAAATTCTGTGAAAGCGGGTATAAAGTTTGACTAAGTTACTCAGTTTCCGATCGTGCAGTTTTCAGGTGGAATTTTTAACAACTTGGCTCAGTAAGATATACAATAAAAGTGGTGGTTAGACGAAAGGCTTGCTGTTATATTATTATCTACCAGCGATATGGGTAAAGTTATTCTTATTAGCAGGCAGGATAAACATAAATATAGCTATGAATTATTAAACGGCTGGATTTTAATTTTATCTCTCTAAACAAAACACTAGTGAAAGCCGGTAAAGGTTTTACTCAGTAAAGTACAGTGTAGAGAGTTTCAAATGTGTAACGAAAGAAACACGCCAAAACAAACGAATGCAGTTAATTGAGAAAGTATTTCGTGCTTCAAAAGGAAGAAAAATTGAAACTGTTTCAGGTCAGAAAGGTTTCGGTTGAGAAACATCTGTTTTCATGTTTCACGGGTGCCAGCGATAAATAAATAATCCTATACTATGGTAGAGACAACCACGGGCGGCCGCTGAAAAGAAGTTAACAATTAACAGGAGTAAACAGAAATGTTGCTACCAAACACAATACTTCAAAAGTTAAAACAACCTTGTTCAATAAATAGATATTGATATGTTGTCAGTGCAGTTAGTTTACAGCAGAATCCATTTGCACTAGTTTCTCGTTCATGCACAAAATATCCGTACCTTGTCCAAACGTTCGTAGGTGACCATACCAAGCTTCGATATCGCGGTTACCGTGAACAAATTATAACACTGCGAATAAAATATTAATACCCCAAACCTGTCTTCACTTATTTCCTCCTAAACAAATAAACTGAAATTTCGTTGCTTCAACCCTTTTCTCAAGGAAACAGATAAGTTTTGTTTGTGCATCAGTGATACATGTGCGGTTAACACATGGAAGGTATCATTGTTAGCGTGTAAAAGAAGATTACAACGCTTAAAATTAAAACGCATTAAAATCTTGATTATTAGATTGTTTATTACCCGAAAAACACACTGAAGGACAGATCTTTGTTGATATTTGTAAATTAAAGAATATATTTTTGTTTGTTTCTTTTTTCGATGCAAGTTAGGTTCGCGTCGGATCAAACCACCTGCACACAGCTGGGCGAGAACAACCTCAGGGAGATCCGAACAAAAGATAACTTCATAGAAATGATATAAGAACTTCTGTTAAGACGTTTTGAATTTTTTAGAGCAGCGAAAGCATCAGTCCTCATCTCTTATATTCTTTAAGTAATAACCTTTGGCTTGACCGATCAACATCAAAACGATCCGGCCTTTGTTTTCAGACGCAAAACCCAACTCCTTGTACAAGCAATGAAACGCCGATTTTATTGTGACGTCAAACAGGTAAAAACGAAAAATTATTTAAGAAGTCCCATGAAAATCGCGACCAAATCTCTTATTTATTTGTTCTCGAGATTCTGAGATATGTACGGAAAGAGAAAGCAAATTAATCCTTAAGGGTTTGACGTCAAGTTATTTTTTCAAAGAAAAATGTTAACACATCACTGAACCAAAAATCCAGTAATTTCAATCTTGTTTTGGCTACCTACTCATACAGTAAATTTAGTACAAATCAATTTTTTCAGATTTGTTCACGGGTTTTGTTTTGGCTGCTTATTAACTAGGAAAGAAAAAAGTTGAGAAAAAAGAATGTGTAAGCCTGTTATATTCTCGTTTTATGTACATTCCGTTGTTACTAGCATAATTAGCACTTTCTCCTACTTATAAATTCAACTTCCAATGCTTCGTACTTTATTCAACTGAAGATGACAGAAGTTTCTGTCGAAACACGTCTTATAAACTTAAAAGTTTTGTCGTTTTCTTTAAAGTTCTGATTTGTCTGCTAATATCAAGCTCCTTTGAAATATAAGCCTGTTATTTTAAACCGAAAGTAATTCGAACACGATACTTTTGTAGCATTTATTTAGAATTTGGACGAAGCGCATGATAACATCATAGAGGGGGGAGGAACAGAATAGGGAGGAGGGAGAAATGGCCCAAAAAAAGTTGGGAGGAGGGAGAAATAGGGGGGAAAAGTAGGGAGGAGGAAGAAAAAGAAAAGTTGGGAGTAGGGAGAATTGACAGGGGCACAAAACGACCAATTTGTTGAAAAATGTATTATTATACCCCAGTTAATAAAACTAAATGTTATTCAGGCATTTTCAGGTGTTTTTTAATATTGCTGGGAAAAAAAATATCTGTTCCTTTTTGCCAGCAAGACACACAAGATATTTCCCAGCCAGCTAGATAAAATTGGTTGGTTTCCCAGCCAGGTGCAAATTGAGCAGCCTGCACAACAACAAAAAAGACAATTCCATATGTCGTAACCCTAAATAGGCCTGGCAAAAGGCCTCCAATCACGCCTTCAGTGGGGCGGGGGGGGGGGGGAAGGAGACACAAAATTTCTCACACCAATCAAGATTTCGCCAGCCAGCAACACTCAAACCGCTACCACACCGACCGAAACCATCAGCAGAAAGAAATTGGATAACCAACTCCGAGACATAACTGATATTTTCCCAGCCAGCACAATACCTCAGGGGAACAGATAAAGTGAAGACCAGCTTCATTTTGTGCTCCTGAATTGAACTGGATGGACCTGGATGAGTAGGGAGGAGGGAGAAATTGGCTCAGAAAGTAGGGAGAAGGGAGATTTACTCCCCTGTTCCTCCCTCCTCATCATACGTTCAATATTTAATGCACAAGGAACATGTTGTAACCCTTAAACCCTTAAGGGATACCAATGCTTATTTTCTGGTCATAGTAACACTGCTCAATCAAACATTAAAGTTGTGTTGCTGATCAACAAGTAACACAGGTCTTGACTGTTGAACAAATTCTCCCCATCAACACCATAGAAACTGTATGGGGAGCAGTGTGAGAATATACGTGGTAATACTAGGGTTTAAAAGGTCAAAATTTGTGGGGACTACTGAGAACTTTGACATACTCACTGAGAGCCTCTGTAGCCCACTAATGTTATTCAGTAACACCTCACGTGACTAAAGGCGTCACCTCACCCATAAGTGTATAAGTGGCCTAAGAGGGCTGAGTATGCTTTTAGATTTTTTATATGAATGATATGCGAGCTGCGCTTTTTTTACCACTATAACGCAGTTCTCCATGACTAGATGTAAGGGAGCTTAAGCAATTACACGCGCGACCGGCAAACGCAAAAAAGTCATCTTAAAATGTAACTTCTCGGTTTTGTAACTCTTTTGCAGTCATTCCAGTTTGTTTAACTTGAAAAATGATGGCGAACTATCTTAGAGCTAAGTTACAATGAATGGCGTTAAAGAAAGCAAAAAGAACGACGAGAAACACAAACGATGGGCGAATCGTCCAGCCACCGCCCAACCTGTAGATGTGTGTCCCAACAAGCCACACGTTCCCTAGTCTTTGGAAACAGCGTGCGGGTTCTTTTACGTAACTTATGAGTTTTAGGCTTGGTGGGGACAGATACAAGGCCATTTGACGTCATTTGTGCTATTGTCAGCTAGACTGTAACAAGTGTGTTGACTTAAAGTTGCCAGTTTTAGTTTATTTAGCGGAAAGGTAGGACTTATTTGTGTTATGGAACATGTTTCTTACTACGTATGCATTTGTTCCTTCCTTTTGAAGTTGACAACCCCTGAGACATGATCTAATTAATTGGAAGGCTCCCTCTCTGTCTAATTACCAGTCTTGGTAAAGTGCAATGGTACAGCTGGTTGTTGATACGAAACTGTTTCGTCCGAGAACTTTTTCCACTGAGGCGCATCCTCATAGCAAAACAAAAGATTGACAAAGTAATTAAGGCAATTCCCTTGAGAAGGATGAACTACCAAGAGTTTTTCAAACTTGGCACAATTGATAGCCATGTGTTTGACATTGCCCATTCTAAGTGCTTTTTGTTGAGTTGCGCGAGAAATGTTCAAAGCTTTACACATCGCCAGAACTCGCGGACATTTCGAGCCCGCTAACAACTACCAGCGGTATACTGTATAACGCAAAGGAATAAACACTGAAACGAGTGAGAAAGACGCTGTTTCATACGATATATTGCACAATCTAAGCTCTGTAGATATTTTATTTGGTGCAAAGTAATTCTCGACAATGTCGGACATTTTTTTGGTTTAAATATTAGTGTGATAGCCTTTATAAATTAAGCTGTGTTCGATTTTCGCGCGTATTTACTTCCATTCAAACCAAATCTAGGGTTACTGGGGGACTGTAACCCAGTTTATATCCCATGAAACACCAGTGTTGATCAACAAAGGAAATGGCGGCTCGTGCAGGGAAAGCTTCGAGTTTCTAGCTTTCTTTCATACATAAATATGGCGTCCGCTTGCTGTGCTACAGACGAAAAATGAGAAAGATAAGGACGTCCTTGGAAGTATTTTGCCGTGGGCAATTCATGCATTTTTCGGCAGAATTAGATCGTTTAAACATCGTAGAAGTTATATCGAGTCGTGATGATTCACATTGTGAAAGGGTTTGCTTGCCAGTGGACGAGTTTGTGGCATGACTTCGCTACGATTTTAAAGCAATGTATGGAGAATGGAGCATCAATGTGTGATGGATTGGTCGAGGCGTCGGGAAGTAAGTAATCATCTATCTAAGTAGCCGTTGATAAGTCAAATGCGAAGCTTGTACACTACTGAACATGTATCGAGTCGTGATATGACGAACCGCAATTTAATTATTTATATATATGAAAATAATTTCATATCTCCATACATTTCTTTACATGAGTTTGCCGCCATTCTGACCTTGGTGCGCAGGCGCCGCCGCCATCTTGTCCTAAATTTCTGGCAATGTGTCAACCGGAAAAATTGTTACTGCAGAGCAGAAACTATAAATATCACTGAAACCTAGGGCTTATTCGTCTTTCTGGGCTATAATCTTTCAGAAAAGTGATTTCAAATAGCCAGATGTTAAAAATAATGTAAGGAAATTGGACCGCTATCTCAAATTTTCATACTCCTCCCTGGCCCCAAATGCAGAGTTTTACGTCATTTAGACACAAATTTTACAACTTGTACTACCCAACTTTTTTCCTTTTTGAAATATGTTTTTCCTGTACCTATTACAAGCAAATGACACCAATAAAAATGGGAGATCACCGTGCTCGTTTGGGAGAAAATCACCATTTACCTATTTCTAGCAGATCAGTCCTTCAGAAAATCTGCAGTGTTTTGAACATGCACGCGCTGATCATGCGCGCGCTGCTAACGCAAGAAATTATGTAAGGATGCGCAATGCAATTCAGGGGAATTACCTTAAGGTGATGTTACACGAGTCGATTTTTAACTCCGATTTTTAATCCATGTTACACGAGACAACTTTTAACGCAACTTTGTTGCGGCAACGCTATGTTACACGAGACGATTTTTAACGCAACATTGGAGCCCAGGCTCCTGTTCGACAAATCCCGGCAACAAATTTGGCGGACAATGAGTTTAGAAGTCAGCGGCTTGGTTCTCCGTGGTGCATTCTGGGACAATGTTGACGATGATGAACGTGTAACTCCAACAAAATCCGGACAACAATGTTGCAAGTTTTTGAAAAATGTTGCCTTAAAAATCGCCCTATGCGCCATGTTACACGAGACAACTTTTAGCGCAACAATGTTGCGTTAAAAATCGGCTCGTGTAACATCACCTTTAAGGAGACTGGAAAGAGCTTTTAGCTGCACGCTAGCACACAATCTCCACACGCCATAACTAACATGCATGCGTCAGCTGAATGAATCAAAATCAAGCACACCGGAAGTTAAATACTGCGTGAAATCGCTCGAATCGGAAATAAAATCTGCGGAAAACATTTGTTATTCGCTCGAAACTTTGCTCGGTGACCTATCTTGAGTTTTTGCATGCACGTACCATTCGCGATGGCACTTCAAATATAAAAGTTTTGGGGAAAGTTATCCAGTGGAATTTTCTAAAATGCGTTTTTTTTTTTAACACATAATATTCTACTAGATAATTTTTTTCATACTGTCTGAAAAGTTAGAGCATTTAGGAAGCTTTCCAACAAAGAAATAACGGTAGGTTACCGAATTAGTTTTTCAGATAATGTACAAAAACTGACATTTAAAGGACCTTTGTGTGGACCTAAGGCGTTGCTATGGTAACTGATATGACGTCACAAGCACCATTAAAATATAGCCCAACAATAGAGTTTCAAGGAGACCTATAGTTTGCCTACACCATTAAATATCTTTCATTGTAACCTTTCATCGTTTCGCAAACACTACATCAACGAAAAACCCTTTCGAGCCTCCTTAATTATGAGGGAACTTAAGCATCGATGACGGTGATGGTGATGAAAACGTCATTTCAAAATGTTTCTGCAGCTTTTTCGCGATTATTCCAATTTGTTTAACATGTAAAATACTGGCGAACTATCCAGGGACTAAATTGCAATGAACAAATCAAACTAACAAAAAAGAAAAACAAATATGCCGTCACGTGTTCACGTTCTCTAGAAAACATGAAAGTTGGTCATGTTGTTGTTTTGCAGAGGGCGGGAAAGAAAATGCACGTGCAGAGCGATTGTTTTTGCTCATTAAGCCCATTGTTGTGTGGCGCTCTCGTTGCCGTTGCCGTCGTCGATGCTTAAGTTCCCTAGTATCTGTTTCTAACATTGCTCTATCAGTGGTGTATCGTATGTTTTCTCCCTGCCGCACAAATTCTGCGGCTCTTCGGCGATTTTTTTTTGTTCAAATGGAAAATCAGAAACTTGAATGTCTTGGTTTTTATCTCGTTTTCTTGTAACAATATAACACCACTTATTTACTCAGACTATGCCGGTCGCTTTATCACTTAGGTGTCACTTATTCAATTGGAAAATGATCATTTTCCGATTTTCGAATAGTTGGGTGGAGTGGCAAAGAAAATGGAACTCGTTGTTACGCTACTTTGCAGTGGTTCTGTGCAAAGAAATCAAATTTGAAAAACATTTTCACTTCTCTTTAATGCGCTTGCTTTTCAGATTTAGGGTGCATGGGTGGGTCACAGCTACACTGTATATCGAATAATTTTAATTTTTTCATCTGTGGAAATATTAAAGCGAATTGTTGTCAATTCGCGATCGTAACATCCGGCATTGCTTTGCTGTCGGTTTGACTCAAAACTTTACGCCTCTCTGAAAATTGAAACAGTTTTGTCAGTCTTGATAAATAAACTGGACCCTCGCCAATATACCTAGCTGAGATCTTTAATATAGTCTCTATGTGTCGAGAGTATTTCAACCTGTTCCATGGCCAGTCAATGGCTGTGGTATTCATGGATGTCGTGAGCAGTAGCTAGCAACTGAAATTATTCGTTTCCGGGAGGAAATTAACTTAGATATTTTCTCTCGAATCAAATGGGCAAAAACAACCAAGTAGATTTCTTTGTCGTCTCTTCTATTTTAGTTGTGAACGAGATATCGTGACAAAAATGCAAGGAAATGCGAGCATAATGCCAGAAAAGACAAGCTGAAGAACCAGGGGCGAGGAAGTCAGTAATATAAGGTTAAGAGAGTAAAAACTGAGCATACCTGATTGGACATATCACCAGAAATAAAAGCAACTGCGGATAGTTTGAATTATCTGTTGGGTTGATTTGTTCAAACGGAGCCATGAAAAGAATGCAAACATGCTGGTTATGTAAGAGCGAGGTTTGTAAAGAGATGAACGATGATCGTTTATAATATGCGCGGGCTGAGGACTTTGTGACGCACAAACATGACCTTACACGGTTTCCAACAAACCAAGCCGCCAGACCTTCTCGTTTTTGCTTACGTTTGGTGGCTTCACTGCAATTCTTTCTCCTCTCTAATTTAGGTTAGTGTTACAACGAAACAAACGTTTAGATTGAGTAAGCTTGTAACGGTATTTATTGTAAACAATAGTTTGTGGAGCTGAATGGTGTAGTTTGCGGAGTCTCCGCTTAAAATTTCATTGATCAAGGGACGCCGACAATTAGTAAACTATTAGTCGCAAGAGTTCTTACATCTCTCGAGTTTGTCTTTTGGTCGAGGGTCGAGTGTAAGTAGTCGAGGGTCGAGGGTAAATGGTCGAGGGTCGAGGGTAACTAGTCGAGGGTCGAAAAATTCTTCAAAATTATTCCTTAACGTCGTCTGATCAAATTTTCACATGGATCAAGGGACGCCGACAATTTATAGTAAACTATTAGTCGCAAGAATTCTTACATCTCTCTAACGACCCCTGGTGTTAATGAATTACGCAAACTAATTACTGATTAGGTCAAGCAAGAGAGGTCTTTTTCTCGTAAGCGTGAGGTTGGCTAGCCTGCGAGCAAGCTCTCCGGAGCAGTCTGGTGGCGGGGCGGGAAAAGGAGAGCTTGCAACTATGTCTCTGTAATTAATATATCCGCCCTCAATTTCCCTGTGTCTCCCCGTTGACTGAGCTGTCAGATTTTCGCCAATCAGTGCGAGGCGGAAAGGAACGCGAAATATAAACATTGAAAAATACGTGACGTCATTACTAATGTCATCTCCGTCAATCAGTATTTTTTGCGTAGAAAAACTCGATGCAGATATTCAAAACACAGAGACGTAGTTGCAAGCTCTCCTATTCGCGCCCCGCCGCCCGACTGCCCAGGTAGCTCCGAATGCAACCAAAATTTACGCAAAAAGTGTACATAACATTCAGGGTCGTAAAGAATCTACTACTTTTTCCTAAATTGTAACAGCTACAATTTCTTTCTGATCTTTCAAAAAATGGCACTATGGAGTGAATACTATGCTTTTGCTCACATGAAATTCGCGTTCCTTACAGACGGAATTTTCTTTGTTTTCCGATCCATGCGGTGACTTCTCACAACTGTTATGTGACAATGTTAGTATAAGACCAATTTATGTCTTCATAAATTGTAGTTAATGGGGCAACCATGAGAATTACATGTGGGTTGCGTGACATGCAGTAAGATAGGG
Organism: Galaxea fascicularis; assembly: GCA_948470475.1. NCBI lineage: Eukaryota > Metazoa > Cnidaria > Anthozoa > Scleractinia > Euphylliidae > Galaxea > Galaxea fascicularis. The sequence continues at coordinate 13,175,242 of OX419345.1, forward strand.
TAGGGTTTCACAAGCCAAAGTTCAGTTCTGATCACATGCGTCTGTAGTGTTATCTGCAGGCTGAGCCAATCAGGGTGATTTCCATTTCACTGTCAATCCTCTCCTAGGGCATTGAACACAAGCCTCGCGTTTATTCATTCCTTCGCTCAAGCAAGAAAAAATTATTTTGCTTGCTTTAGTTTGTAAGGGAGATAACTTTGCATGTAGTACGTTAGTTTAATTAGATATGCAGCCCGTGTCCACAAAGGGTTAGGCTGGGCCATTTATGATTGTAAGTTTCGCCAAAAAGCAAGTGTTAATACGTCTCGTGACGGGTCAGTCGTCGACAATCAGCTGTGGTTAACCATTTTCACCGTGTCGCCAGCGGTACTCACCAAAGAGTACCCACTTTTTCAAAAGGATCCCAGCGCCCTCTCTACCACGGGGAGCGTCAACAGAGGCACATGCAATCTTTACAACAGATATTTTGCCATTTTCAACATGTATGTAACAAAATGTAGTGGGTCCCACTAGGGGTGTGACTGCCCTCCCATGCAGCAGTCAGTGCAGCGGGAACGGGCAAGGAATAGAATTAGCGACCATGGAAGCTCAAAGCCCAACTTCTCCCATCGAGAGTAAGAACACTTTTCCCCTGCTTCCGACTCCTATACAAAGACTTGAGGATGCATTTACTAATCACCCCAACCATGACTTTGTTTCCAGATTATACAATAATCTTAGGTACGGAGACGATGTAGGCTTCACTGGGAGGTGCATTGCTATATTTTCTAGGAATCTGCCTACTGCACGTTCCCAACTTAGTATGGTTACAGAAAACCTTTCCGGGGAGGTGGCCTTGGGGCTAGTTGCAGGCCCTTTCCCCAGCCCTCCCGGTGTCACCCATTGGTTTGGTTCCTAGGAAGCACACTGCCAAATTTAGGACCATTTTTCACTTGTCTTTCCCAAAATCCTGCGAGACAAGTATCAACTCCTCCATTCCCAAAGAGGATTTCAGCCTTCAGTACATTACAATCGATAACGTAATCAAAAGGATTCTGCGTGTCGGCCAGGGGTGTTTCCTTGCGAAGACGGACATTGAGTCTTCTTTTCGCCTAATCCTTCGTCGACCATCAGATTACGAACTTTTTGGGATGTATTTGGAGGGTAGCTACTACTGTGATAAGGTTTTTCACTTCTGGTTACGGAGTGCCACCTTTTTGTTCAATTTGCTATCCAATGCAATAGAGTGGATCCTCCTCAACAACTGCCTCATTTCATTTGTCTTGATCTCTCATATCCTCGATGACTTTTTGTCATCAAACCAGCTGCATTCTCCATCCCTCCCCTTTTGATCTGCCATGCCAACAGCGCTCGTCTAGCATGCTTCTGACCTTTAGGAATCTGGGTGTCCCCATTGCAACCCATGTACCACCCTTGAGTTCATGGGAATTATCCTGGACACTGTTCAGATGGAAACTAGACTCCCGGGGGATAAAGTCCTCTCTCGGATCTAAGCCACTCTCGCTCTTTTTCAAACAAAAAAGTCATGCACCTTAAAGGATTTGCATTCTCTCATTGGGACTTTGAACTTTGCATGCAAAGCTATCCCCCCGGGAGACCCTTTCTGCAGCGAATGATTGAGCTAGCTCATATTAAATTAGGCAGTGGATTCTTCAAGGATCTCACTATGTGGCAACACTTTATTCACACTTGGAACGGGGCCGGGTTTTTCCTGACAACTTCATGGGTGGACTTACACTCCTTAGCACTTTATACTGATGCCTCCGGTACCCTTGGTTACGGTGGGAGCCTGGGAAACAAATGGTTCCAGGGTCAATGGGAGACTCACCAGCAACTAAATGCTCCTGGTATTAGCATCGCCTGGCAGGAATTGTTCACTTTGGTAGAAGCATGCCACATATGGGGGGATAACGCATCGGTTGTTAGCATAGTGAACACAAAACAATCCCGAATTCCCAGGGTTATGGCTTTAGTTCGACACCTGACCCTCCTAACCTTATGTCATAACTTCAGCCCAGGGGCGAGGCACATTGAAGACAAAAAGAATGACATCGCGGATTCCCTCTCTCGTTTTAAGAGGGACCGCTTTCGCCGGCTGGCCCCCCATGCCGACCCAGCCCCATGTCGTGTGCCCCCAGCACTCTTGGCGATCCGAATGCTGATATCCAGAACTACTTTAGCCTTTCTGTTGCTGCCTCTACTAGAAAAACATGTAGCTCAGGTGAAAAAAGATTTCTGGATTTCTGCACCCTTCATAGCCCACACACGCCAATCCCCATGCCAACCGACGAAGACGCTCTTATCCAATATGTGGCATACCTAGCTAACACTATCAAACACTCCTCCATCAAGGGTTACTTTGCTGCAGTAAGACACCTGCATCTTCGCTGGTTGCGAGTTGGACCTTAGAAAATTTTTTCGCTTGCAGTTAATTTGCCGCGGTATCAAGCGATCCCGTGGGGATTCCTCTCGGATTCTTCTCCCTATTACAATAGCTTTTGTCCATCCCAACCACCACCGACTGTGATTCTAGTATGATATGGGCAGCAATGACCCTAGCCTTTTTGGCTTCCGCCGCCTTGGAGAAATGACAGACAACTCGCTCTACTCCCCTGCCGTCCATTTGTCCCCAAGCGATATAACCTTCCTCCCCAATTTCCTCAATCCTGCACATATGTCAGTCAGGATAAAATTGTCTAAAACTTACCCATTCCGTTCAGGTCAGCCTATTATGATAGGGAAGACTGACCAGACCATTTGCCCTGTCAGGGCTATGAAAAGTTATCTTTCGTTCCGGGGGACTTCACCCGATCCTCTTTTTCAGTACCTGTCTGGTGCCCCCTTCACAAAAGCGGGACTCACCTCCGAAACTAGGCAGCTTCTCTCAATGCTGGACATAGCTACAGGTTGGGCTGCTGCCACCTCTGTTTCCGTGGGCTTCCCCCCTTGGCTTATCAAAACACTTGGAAGGTGGTCTTCTGACTGCTATGAAAGATGTATTCAGTATCCTCATTCTCTTCTTTCTGGGGTTTCTGGTTTAACTGATCCTAATAGGTTGCGTTGGGAATGAAATGCTCCCATACAGGTTACTCTTAGCCCCATAGACTCACAGAATGAATTGGTTGCCATGGTAACCATGAGTCTAAACTCTCTTACTTGACTAAGGACCTCTTTCAGGGTATTGTGACCTGCAGCCCTAAATAGGAGTAGGACCTCTTGCAGGGTATTGTGATCGGCAGCCCTCGATAGGCATAGACAGGAGCCCAGACAGATTCTGCTCGGCAGCTTTTGAGCAACGTTTTCGATTTTCCGAGCAACTTTTACCAAAATGACAATTTTTGATATATTTTGCCATTTCAAATCAAACACCGAACAAATAATCTTGCTATTAGCACGATTTTCATTTTGTGTTTGGGTGTTCTGTGGTGTATCTTCCATATATGGATGTCTCGTTGAATGTCCTGTGGTGTATCTTCCATATATGGCTGTCTTGTTGGGTATCCTGTGTTATATAATATCAAGGAGCAAGGATGGCACAGTCGGTTAGTGCGCGGCCGTGGTGCAGAAGGTCCCGAGTTCGATCCCCGGATCTCACATCCTTGTTTCGCCTTTTTTCCTTTCGGAGTAGCTTAAGTAGCTTTAAATACCCTTAAAACGGAGCACTGATGGAAAGAGGGGGGTAAAATGAGCGCACCGTCGGCTTCCTGGGAGAATACTCTCTAGAGAGTAAAGGAACGTTAAATAACGTGTACCTTTACCTTTACCTATATTCCAAATATAGAACAGCTTCTTGTATTGCTGAAAGCAAAATGGCAGAAACCATGCAAGAAAGCGAAGACCCTGTTCAAATTGCTAGAGAAAATGGGGCGGAGATAACGGAACCTGAAAGGGCTTCCATTTGGAGAGAACGTAAAGTTGCTACAACATCAGCCAAGTACAAGGCAAGTAGGATGTCAAATCCAATGACCAAAACTTCGGTTCAAGACCGAATCAAGGAATATCCAGATCATCACTTCCGGCTTGTGTCAAAGGGCAGCTACGATGCGATGCATGTCATGTTAAGACATCGCTGGCTCAGCCAATGGAAATGGATGTATTTTGACTAACTATGTTCCTAAGCCAAGAAAATGGCGGCCTAGTGCGTCTCTCGCTTTTTAATACAACCTTATTGATTCAGTATGATTATGCCATATTGTGCTTAGAATAATTGCTTGATCTTTTGAAGCTGTTGAGTTTCGAAACTTAATTCTTTATCATTTTTCAATAAATCAGGCAACAAGGGTGTGAATAAATATTTTTTGAGCAACTTTTGACCAAGTTTTAAAGAATTTTGAGCAGAATCTGTCTATGCCTAGCCCTCAAGAGGAGTAAGATCTCTCTTAACGCATCGTGGCCTGCACCCCTAGAGTGATAAGGGGGGTGGGGCTGTGGCCCCTCCCCTCTTACCAAGTTAGGCTAGTATTCTGTTAGTTAGACTGGCCTGTTGTTGGAGTACTTCATTCCCAACCCCTTTTCCCCACATATTGTTGTCTATGTTTCTGTTTCTTATGGGTTCGGAGCATTAATTGCTAAAAGTCGGCCAAAATGTTTCACCGTGAGCAAAATGCACATTCAACAAATCAAAGTGGCTATTAGAGCTATTGAACTCGCAAAACTCGCGAGTACATGGAAACAAATACGCTCCCAGCTTGACCAATCTGTTACATCTTTTCCAGACAAAATCATTTACCAAAATTCTTCGGTTAGTCTTTCGTCGTATTGTGATGATATTTGTTTCCTTTTCATTTGGCCGTTTTCATGATTGTAATTTTGACTATACTTAATTAATTTCCTTTGCGGAATATATGATGGAGGTACTAATTCTCCTAACTTTGTTGAACCAACAAAACGTACCAGTCAGCAATGTTTGTATCGCGAGGTCATGGGTTCAAACCCCGTTGAAGTCCTGAATTTTTTTTTCAGGCTTCTTTACGCAATTGCATATAATTGCGTTCAGAACTGCGAGGATCAGTCTTCATTTGATTTCATTTCCCCAGTTCAGATGATTCATTTCATATACATCATTCACAATGTTAGAACGAGTAGTCGGGACATAACTGCTAAAGGCAACTGAGTGAACAATCCATTTCATGAGAGTACAATTCTTCGGCCTGTTTCAAACAATGCAGCTCAACTTTGATGAGTGTGTTTATCGATATTTTGAGACAAATTCGTTCTCTCCCTGATTTTCAAAGACGGTAACTATGGTAGCATGATCTGTATGTTTACCATTTGCGATTTTCACCAGTTCCAAGCCCTATTCCAATTTGATGCGTGTCACGTGTTATTTAGTAGGGGCTGTGCAAATGGTACACGCCAATCCTGAACGGAATTTTTCATTGGGGATTTTTGCTTACTGTTTATACAAACCGTCGACCAACCGGTTTTCCCATCTAAATGGTAAACCACCATCATATCGAACTCCCTTCAGTACGTACAGTGGCCTGGTCACATTACCGACCGATGTAATGAAGAAGGCAAATTAGCGCTTATACTTTTTGATCTTGCTTAAACTGCGAATGGTTGCTTCACGTGATATCATTAATTTTTACTGCACATGCATTAGGCCAGTACTTGAATTTTGCGCGCCCTATATCCCATCATGCTTTTCTCGTGTATTCAGCGATGATCTTGAGCGTATTCCGAAGCACGCACTCTCAATTGAATCAGCTCCGGGAATATCGTACTGTATATAACTTGTCAACGTAGAACTGAGTACTCAGGGACATGGAACTCTGTACAAAGCTCTTTGAGACTGTAGTGTCCTTGGACACTGATCTCAAAATCACTTGTGAAATAATTCGTTGTTAAACATTCTTTCTTTTCGAGCCAGGCGCTTACCATTCAGTAATCTGTACTGGCCGACAAGACAAGTCCATTTTCAAAGAAAATTTCACTATTAACCAGAACTGTCCAGCCAGATCGGTTTATTTCTGCATAGTGTGTATGGTATTTTTAGCAAAAACTCTCGAAAGAAGTACATTTTTTTTCAAAATAACCGGTCGGGTTGGCCAGTTCTTACTTTTAGTGAGCGCCCTTAGTTATCTTAGTTTCGTGGAAAACGTGTTACACTTTTAGTTTCCTTGCTCGCTAAAGACTTTAAGTACAAAGAGCGCCAATACTCAAACGACGATCTAGCCAAAGTCTAAAACAAAATCTTGAAAAACTTCTTAGAGGTGCGTGGCATACTGTATGTAGGTAGATAACCAAGCCATTCAATGAATTTTCTTGCGTTTGAGAGCTTTAAAACCGTTTTATCCAGGCTTCACGAGTGACTTGCGTTATGTCGACACAAACTTGTCCTGACTTGTGGCACCCAGAAAGAACAACGTACTGAAATATATAAAAGTACAATTGGGTAGCATAACTAAGCCATTGCTTGAATAACGCATGATGGACAAGCTTTCTCGAGAAATCGATAGAATTCTCAATAATTACAATCTCATTTTTGTCATGCGTGCGTGATCTTAGTCATTTTGCAAGTTTATTTCGGTGTCGTTTTAGCGTTACATCTCCTTCTCTGTGGATTGTTTTCCCGTTGTCCAATTAATCTCCGACAAAAGTACATTATTCTGATGATTTTCGTTTCCTCTCATAGCTTCACTTCATCATAGTCTAAACTCTGAAGGTAAACTGGTACAGATTGTCTTCACCTGACCCAAGCGTGACTCGAACGGCACTCCACTACAATCAAAAAATATTTTATAAGATCTTTAAAGCTAAATCGTCCCGCAGAAAAACTGTTTCAGCCGGCTACATTTACTGAGCGGATTGCTGAAAATTTCTCGCTCTGTTTTGGTGAAAACGACGGCCTTAATCATGGATATAACCTCGAC
>OX419345.1:13192116-13197116 GCA_948470475.1 Galaxea fascicularis
AGTTAGTTCCTCGAGGGCTTTTTCAACCTGAGGTGGTGTAGCCGCAAGGAACGAAGAGGCCGACTGAACGTGATCAAGCACTTGCGAATTGACTTCGTACTGCTTTTCGTTCCCTTTCTTCTTAAATGTTGGCGTCGATGAAGCTGTTGACTTTAACTTCTTGATCGCTAAGTTGTTTTCTTCGACTAATTCTCTCTTCAGCGAAGAAAAGCCAGAACGTAACTCCTCTTTGAGATCGGACAAGGACTTGGCAAGGCCTGATTCGTTTTCGGACGGCATTATAACGGCTAAAACTTGAAAGTTCGAGAGCTGAGGTGAATACATTACATGATGTCAAACCTTATATATGCTTACAACAATAGACTATTAATGCAGCCATAGCGGCGGACGTGCATTTCATACCAACAGGAAAATATTTACATTCTTTGTCACTGTCACTTACAGTTCAGCTCCGCCGAATGTAAATACATTTATTTTGGAGGTTTTGAAGGTTACCGCTCAAGATTCTTAAGTACGTATCAAACCAGGCCTCACAAGCACTCCTGCACGGCACTTACCTGTGGCCCATAAGTCACTTTGCTGTCACTGCACACCGATTTTACTTGATTTTCATAACTCTGTTTAGTTCAGTAAATCACGAAAACGGTAAACATGAAACCAGCCATGCTCGTTTTGATTTGACATCATGCAGCTGACCTCCCTTAAAAATTACGCTGTGGCTATATGGCCGGTAACCGGCCAAGGTGTTAAAAACACTAAATGACCGGCAGTCCTCGATTTTTCTTAAAATTGTCAAATCAAAGAATCCTGGCTAATCCAAACCATTGTATGTCGATTAGGAAAAGTCAAGCGATCCTGAAATGATTTTTAGATCTCAAGTCCAGCGCTTACTTTATGCTGGGCTTATTGGACGAACCGTGATTTGTGACACTTTTTTTTTTCATGATAAAAATTGCAAGATCGAAGAATTCCAGTCAATTTAAACTGTCAAAGATCAGCCATCCATGCAACCGGTTTTGTAGGATTTACCCATCATTTCTACGGCATGTTGTACTGTCTTAGTCATGATTCGACAGATGTTTGTGACAATGTTACTACGGTTCGTCCAATAAGCCCAGCATAAGGCAAGCGTTGGACTTGAGATCTAAAAATCATTTTAGGATCGCTTGACTTTTCCTAATCGACATACGATGGTTTAGATTACCCAGTTAAATGATTGGCTTGGCTCTGCAATTGCTGGTACTATGATAACAGCTTTACTGACGTTTATCGCATGTCCTCCTAGTATTTTACAGTGCGACGCGCCTTACCGTCACTGATCAAGGTATGCGAATTTGATTGACAGACACGCCTTTGTGGAAAGTATCCAGACGCAACAACCAAATAGAGACGTGTCTGTCAATCAAATTCGCGTACCCGCGTAAACGAATCATGCCCTGTCGGTTATGTGTTGGCTGACCATTCCCGAACTGGCCGAAGAGGAGGTGGCACAACTTTGATCGACGATGGGGAGAAACCCTCATTCGAGTTTTCCGAATAGACTGTGCAATCTGCATCTCACAATCTCCGGATCATCGTGATCTACCGCCGCCGTACTCAGATGAGCACAGAGTTACCATGAGTACCTTTCTCGCTGAATTTGCAGATTATGTCGAGACAATTCTGTTGTCCAATGAAGAGTTACTAATCCTAGGTGACTTCAACATCCACATTGACGTAGCTGGAGACAGTGTTGCCAATAAACTTTTTGATTTCTTTGAATCAGTCGGTCTTCAACAGCATGTTGAACAATATACTCAGGTTCAAAGTCATACTTTAGATCTTGTAATTTCTCGGCGGTCTGAGAATATTATTGAAGCTTCACCATGCGTTGACCGTTTCCTGTCTGACCATGGTACGGTGTTGTTCAGCGGAGTCTCAAGTCAACAAAACCACCTCTATTAGAGAAGACTATCTCCTACAGAAAGCTTAAATCTATTGACTTGAATTCCTTCCAGACCTTCCAGTCCGACCTGGCTGCTACTGATTTATGCAGAAATCCTCCTGAAGCCTTTGAAGATCTGGCTAAATGTTATAACGGCACACTGAAAGTTGTTTTGGATAAACATGCTCCTTTAATTACCAGGTCTATCAAAGAGAGACCTCGTGTTCCTTGGTTCAATGAGGAGATGCGAACACTGAGAAGAAAGGCTGAGAAAAGATGGAGAAGACCTAAGTTAGATTCGGATCTGGCTGCCTTCAAAGGTTAAGAGGAATGCAACAACCGCTCTTATGAACAAGGCTCGTAGGGAATTTTATACTAATTTCATTGAGGAGAACAACAAAGATCAAAAGAAGCTGTTTGCCGCTAGTAGTCGCTTGCTAAATAAAGGATCTGCCGACTGTCTACCCCCCACTATTGATAAGGCCCAATTCGCTGAGGACATTGGGAAGATTTTTTGTACAGAAAGTAGTGAATATTAGGAGTCGCCTCGATTGTCATGGTGCTATAGACTCTCATAAACCCGACACAGAGGATACTGAGTCGTCTTTTGTCCACCTCACTGAATTTGAGATGTTAACGGAACAAGATGTGAAGCCTCTTATGCAGCATCAGTCGTCTTTACAGTCTTGTACTCTCGACCCTATGCCTTCAACTTTGGTCAGCCGATGTGATGTCCTACTTCCTGTACTTACAAGATTGATCAACATGTTCTTAAAGTCTGATCAATTTCCTGTCGCCTGGAAGGAGGCCTTAGTCCTGCCGTTACTTAAAAAACTGGCCTCGACATTCTCTTCAAAAATTTTCGTCCCGTTAGTAACTTACCATTTGTTTCAAAGCTTACAGAGTCAGCCGTCTATAACCAAACTCACAGCCACATTTGCAGGAACAATCTTTATCCTGCCAATCAATCATCTTATAGGAAAAATTATAGCACAGAAACAGCGTTACTGAGAGTGAAAAATGACATCTTGTTAAATATGAACAAACAGCATGTAACACTACTAGTTTTATTAGTGCGGCATTTGATACTGTGGATCACAATGTCTTACTCACTCGGTTTCACTCAAAATTTGGTATATCTGGGACGGCACTTGAATGGTTTAGTTCCTACCTTAATGGAAGATCTCAGCGTGTTATGGGCCAGGGAAACTTATCTCAGAGTTTGAATTTGGACTTTGGTGTACCGCAGGGCTCTTGCCTCGGGCCACTGCTTTTTACGATTTATGCAACTCACTGAAATTGTTTGACGTTATCAAGGGGCATCTCCCGCTACGGTTCACTGCTACGCTGGCGACACACAGCTGTATGTATCCTTCAGTCCAAACAAGAGCACTAGGCAATTTGAGGCTGTCACTGCTATTCAGCACTGTGTAGATGATATACGTAATTGGGTGACCAATGATAAACTACTTCTCAATGACGATAAAACAGAATTCCTAATGATAGGTACCAAGCAACAACTAGCCAAGGTTAACATTGATCATATTTTAATTGGAGACAGTGTAATTAGACCAAAAGGGGTAGTTAAGAATTTGGGGACATGGTTAGACTCGACTCTTTCAATGAATTCTCATGTAAATAATACTTGCTCCAATGCTTTCTATTACTTGTATAATATAAGAAGAATTAGGAAATATCTTTCTAGGCGGTCCACTGAGACGCTCATTCACGCATTTGCCGGTCTCAAGTCGCGTCGACTATTGTAACAGCCTGCTTTATGGTCTGCCAGCTTACCAGCTCAATAAGCTACAGAGGGTCCAAAATGCTGCCACTAGGTTAATTTTTCAGGAATCCAAATACTGCCATGTAAGACCGCTGCTGTATAATCTACACTGGCTGCCGGTTAAATTTCGAATTGACTTAAAGATATTACTGTTAACGTATAAGGCTATCAATGGCTTAGCGCCTTTTTATCTCCAGGAGCTTAGTAATCTTAAAGAAGCATGTAAATACAAATTACGTTCCGACTGTGATGGACTGCTACTGAAGCCTGTGAAATTCCAGACTTTAACAGCGCTATAGGAGATCGATCGTTTGCTGGTTCTGCTCCTCAACTATGGAATCCATTGCCCTATGCGATTAGGAGCAACTCCTCAGTAGCATCTTTTAAAAAGGCACTCAAGACATTTTTATTTCAGAAAGCCTTTTGATAATTTTATCAGTGTGTTTTTTTTAATCTCGTTTTTAGTAGGTTTTATGTAGTTTTACGTTTTAAGCGCTGATGAAAATAGGAATATTGATATCGACGCTATATAAGTTTTATTATTATTATTGTTATTATTATATTATATCCTGATTGGCTGACTTGTAAAAATGTTTATTGGGTTGGCCACGGTAAGGCACGTCACACTGTAATCCAAAGAAGGTAATTGAGCCTTTTACAGAGTCTTGCGCGACAGTTTGTTTGTTTTATTCCTAAACTTTGCATGAATTTTTGCCCACATGCAGTGAAATATCTAGAAAAATCAAATCAGAGAGAAGCTGAGAAAGTTTTGTTTGCGCATGTTTCCTCTGAAGCCGAATACATTTTTTTCATAGAAAAACGTATCTGAAATAGATAAAAAGGACACTTCAACTTCGAGCCTAGTAAAGTGTAACATGCGGCAAACATAACTACAAAGCCGACTGAGTAATTGACAAGCGCCGGCGTATCAGAAAGTAGACTAACCCAGTAAAACAAATGCCTTCTGAAAACAAACAATTCTGAGGAATGGAAAATATAGGTGAATCAGTATCAACTGAGCAGAAGCTTATCACATGAAATTACAGGACGCCAAGATTGAAGCAATAAGTGATACCGTACACAGGGCAAAGTTGTCCAGTAGGACTGCGCCAATATTTTGTTTTCGTTGATGATGCCGACTTGTTTTCGTTGATGCTGACTTGGCGTGTGATGTCGGCCAATGCTCTCTTGGGGCTGGAAATAAGAATCCGGCCGTTGTTTTTGGTGGAGGGGAAGGACCTTCAAGAGCAGAAACACGAATGCCAACAACGCTAGCACCCTCGCATTTCTCAA
>OX419345.1:13204616-13229616 GCA_948470475.1 Galaxea fascicularis
TAACAAACGCATTCTACAAACATAACAAAAAATTAACCAAAAACTCATTCAGAGAATTATACAAAGAAAAAATTAGCCGTAAATTATTGGCTAAATTTTCACATATAATATACTGACCAAAGATTTCGCCGTTAATTAACGGCTAAATGATGTTTCAAGGTGTAGACAGGCCAAACACGACTCCTATTGGTTAGGATAGGAAATTCAAAGACCTCAGAGCTTTGCTCTGACAAGTACATCTTTCAAAGACCTCCCTTTTCTATATGAAATAAGGGGAGGGTTTTTGAATATTTTTCTTAGTAAGGACTGGTTTTGTATAAGATGCCATTTGTTCATAAGAATATGTTTGAGATTAGGCATTGATGGGCGGTATTCTGTAACAAACGGCAAAATTCTTTTGCGCGTTTTTTGTTTATTTTGTAGAGCCGACATTCTTTAGCTGAAATTGACTTCAGATAGAGGCTGAGGTCCCACTAGCACATTTGACAACGCTGTTACAACGGTGTCACACTGTTTCAAGTGTGACCGACTATTTATCCAATGTCAGTGTCAGTGTCTGTTGCTCAGGTTACGCGGCCCAATCAAAGGACTTTAACAACGCTGTTTACAACTCTAAAAGTACGATCTATCTGGTGTCTATCTAAATTCACTTGGGACGGACCAATCGCGACTTGCTGAACAGGAAGACCATTTCGCGATAAGAAATTTTAGCGCCAAAGCGATTTATTTTCATCTGAAAGGTCACCTTAACATTTAGTTTTCAAGGTTGTCGCTTGTTCAGTTAAACGCACGAAGGAAACAAGGAAGATTTTTTGAGTAACATGGATCTTAACAACGACTGGACTGCTTTTCGGCCCTCTGCCAGCTGGGAAAGGTAAATTATATTCGATTGATTCATTAGTAGTTCATTCCTTTACGATGTTTAACCTTTAAAAGTGAGCTGGGTAGACGAATCCGTAATGGCGGGAATTTGACATGTATTCTTCACTGATTCTTTCAGAAGCAGTCACAGTCAGTATGGCTTCATTCCCCATGTCGACCTTCTAAATATGCCCTTTCCCTCAATCTCCATGCCTTATCCGTCATCCAGCCAAGTTCCTGCCCTAAGTCCACCGCTAGAAACCTCCGCTTCTTCTAACAGCCACGCAGAATCACCGAAAACCTCGACTACAAAGCGCTCCCCATCATGGAGCACTCTAGAAGAAGAGACCCTGATAAGAATTTACAAAGAGGAGGTTGAAGGCCTTCGGAAAAAGGGGAAAAAGGGGCAGACAATGTGGGCTATTATAGCCGAGAAATTGGAGAAAGAAATGAAGGCACTGGAGGTCAACAGCTCTAGAACGCCTCAGAGGGTGAAAGAGAAATTTTTTAACCTCACTCGCCGCTACAAACAAGCAAAAGACAAAATTAAATGTTCGGGAGCGGGAAGTGACGACATGGAGACCTGCCCCCATTTCGACATTTTAGATGAGTTCATGGGCTCAAGAGACATCGTTAACCCACCCTATCTCGTGGAAACAACAAGCAAGAGCTCCTCAGAAAGCACGCGGTCGACTCCATCACCAGCTCCTTCGACCTCTTCAGCTAGTGAGGAACTAGAAGGCAACGCCGCATCTGAAGAAAATCCCAGAAAAGCTAAGAAGCACCCTCGTGAAGATATCAACAAGGTAGACTGTGAGGATGGCAGTGGGGATGGCAAGAAGGGTGGCAAGGTGACTAAGAAGAGAAAGCGTCCACCTAAAGGGCCTGGACAGAGCGATGACGACCCATGGTTGGCCATTTTTAGAGAGAGCCAGGAACGAGAGGAACGGATGATGGCAGCTCTTGAGAGAAGCGAAAACAACTTTAAAGATCTTTTTCTTACCGCCATAACAGAATTTGGAAAAATGGTTAAGAAAGATTGAAAGTATTAGGTCAATGTTTTGTTTCTGTTTTTTGCATGGAATATAATGCGCAAGTCTGATGTTGATATTCGGTATACATTTCCCTGTTTTAGCTACAAGTTAGTGATAAAAACACATTTGATACTTGAACTTGAATACACTTTGACTGTAATCATTTAAGATTTTGAAAATAAAATTCTATGAATACGTAGATTTTGCAGAGTGGTGATCAGTTTATAAACTGAAGTTGAAGAATGTAACTTGCAGAGGTTTAAAGGTAGTCTGCGATAGCTTGCCTTATCCTTCGGGCCGCATTATCCGGCCTTAAATAACTATCCCCACCATCATCATCACTGTCATCATCATCATCATCGGTGTCATCGTCATCTTCATCCAACTGGTCATCCATGTGTATACATATGTTGTGAAGAATGCAACAGGTAATGATTGTTTGGGGCACACGATCCGTAGATTCTTCCAGTTGCTTTAACAGACAACGCCAGCGGGTTTTTAATTTTCCAAAAGCACGTTCAATTATCACGCGTGCTTTAGATAAGCGATAGTTGAAACGCTGTTGTGCTGCTGTTAAAGCACCTCCTGCAGGAAAGGGAGTCATAAGCCATAGACGAAGCGGATAGGCAGGATCACCCATTATTAGGGGCCTCACATTTGTTCGGTTTATTACAGTAACTGGTCTGGTTAGAATAGTACCATTTTCTATCTCCCTGAAAACACCACTTAGACGAAGCACTCGAGCGTCATGTATGCTCCCTGGCCACCCAGCACTTACATCCAAGAATAGCATTCGAGAATCAGTCACAGCCTGAGTCACAATTGAATATTTTTGCTTTCTGTTGAAGTAATCGGCTGGGTTTAAAAGTGGTGCTTTTATTTCCACATGTGTACCATCAATTGCCCCTACCACGTGTGGAAAATCCAGCTTCTCTTCGAATTTGCTTATAGTCTCTTTGATGTCATCTTCATGAATTGGTAAAGAAATGAAATCGTTCTTCCTCCGGTTTATTGCTTCACTAAAACTGTGGCATATTTTAATTGCAGAGGACTTTCCAATGCCGAACGTTATCGCAGTAGATCGATAAGAATTTCCTGACCCTAGTCTCCACAGAGCTATCGCTACTCGCCTCTGTACAGGAATCGCCTGTCGAAAACGTGTGTTTTGGCGTTGGATGTCTAGAGTAACTATCCCACAGATATAATCACATGTTCCTCTAGAAACTCTAAAATGCCTTTTCCAAAGGCTGTTAAGAGCTCTGTTATTGAGCATTTCCTCTAGCCAATGTTGTGGGCGAGGGTAAACCCAAACGCGACGAATCCTTCTTACTCTTCGAGCTCTCAACAACCGTGCCAGAAACATCCTTCGGCGATGTAGAAATTGGCTCAAGACCATATGACGATGTAGATTGATCCTCCTTGTAACAAGTATTAAAGTAATGATAAAAAACAATCCAGCAAGAACGCGATGATCAGGCATCTTGCTGCGAGATTGCTTTTGCCGCGAAATTGCAAGTTGTGATGCCTGACAAGTTGACAGCTATAAATTTCAAACCGCTGTTTAAAACTCCTAGTGGGACCGCAGGTTATGTGACACTGTTGTTACACTGTTGTTGACCTGAGAGGTCAAAACAGCATTGTAACAGCGCTGTCAAGTGCTAGTGGGACCCCAACTGTTCAAAAGGTTATCTGGATAACCCCCGTGGCGTAATCTTTGTTTGAATAATGCGATGTGTTCGTCAAATTTCGCCTTTGAAGAGTTGGTTCTAAGAAGCCTTAGGGCTTCGCCTTTGATGAAGCCTTTCCTGACGCCTGGAGGGTGGCAGGAGTCAAAGTGCGTATATTGGAAAGTCTCTGTCGGTTTAAAGTTTCGAGGTCTGAGGTCTGAGGTCTGAAGTTTCGAGGTCTGAGTTTTCGAGACACCCGGGAAATATCGCGCAAATGGGGAATATTTACATTGTCCCAACGCGTCCTCAATCTCTTTCCGGCCGAGAGGGGTCGGTGAGCATTTCCAACACAAGAAATGACCATTAATGCTGGCTCACTGCGAGCGAAACCTTTTAACCCAGCCTTAAGTGGCCTTAAGTTCATACTCCCGAAAGAAAAATCCATCACAGGTTTCCAGAGCTTTAGCTTTATATGTTTCGGTATAGAGCCGTTTTCAATAGTGTCTGTTTGCTTTGTTTTTGCTTTTCTTCGCTCCGTGATTGGTTGACAAAACTCCCGCCACTTTCTCAGCCAATGAGAGGCAAAACCAAAACCAATCGCTAGTTGCTTGCACTCATCTTCCCGCGCTTGACACCGGTTGCATGTAATTACTTCAAATTCTGATTGGTTCACTGAGCTTGCTGTGTGTCTCGTGATTGGTCAGAGTCAGTTTTGGTTTTACGACACTCAATTCAAAACTGCTCTATAGTAGCGTCTGACAAATACCCAATCACTGATCAGTAACAATATGACGTCTTAGATACTTGGAAACACCCCTTATCTTACTTTTAAATGATAACAACTAAAAAAAACTAGCTTGGTGACCCAGTCCCATTTTTTATCAAGAAATCATGTGCATAACGAGATGCTTTTTTGCAAAAAAAAAAAAATCATAGTCCTGAGCAGATTTAGAGCCACCTTAAAATATTTGAACATTTAATATGGCTAAAAGTCTGCTCTTATTAATTATTTTTCAACAATAAAACAATAAGACCGGCACATATTGTTGCTACGATAATGAATTGTGTTAAGAAAATTGCTATAGCTTGTTTACCTATGACTGGGTATTTGCTTTGCACCACTTATCATGGTATCAACTGATAAAGAATTGCAAAGAATGGTAGTAAGGATCTGTCCTCTAACCACTACCAGCAACCTTAAATTGAACAAGATCACAACACTTCTTAGCTTCACTGTACAAATCATCACACAAGTTATAGGAAAAATGCTCATAACATTTAATGATCCCACATAGTGAGCTTACATGAATTTCTTTTGGCAGTGCAATATTTTAAAGACCATAGAATTAAAACAAATTATTGACCTCTGTAGTAGACCTGAGTTAAGGTTGAAAAATTACTCCACGACCACTTAAAAGAATTAAGTATACTACAATATATTTACAACAGGGCGTTTCTATGTTCCTATTCTATTCCTTCCTTTAATAAATTAAATGTTTTGGGGTTAACTTTGCATTAAAAACAGAATTAAATCCCCAGGTTACATCACTTTCAGACTGAAAGGCAATATCAACCTTGATATTAAACACAAATACTGAATATACCTTAATTAACTGAGGCAGAGGAATGCATTTGGGTATTATCGTCATCACCAGTATTACATTCAATACTCTGCTGACAAACTATAAAGTAGCATGTTTCAAGATCAGCCAACTCTTTCCTTAAAAACCGTGCTGAAGTCACCGCAAAGCCCAGCAAGAAGAAAGTGTTGAGTCATGATTTTCCAATTATATTTTTTTGTTCCAACACAGAACAAAACTTGGTTCAACATTTTGATGATGCAAAACATTACTTTATTGTACATCTCTACCCAAAGACAATAGTTATCACAGTCTCAGTGCAATGAATTCATACTTTCATCACAACAAGAGGCATTACTTTGAAACCCATCTTGAGATTCCTTTGTTTGGAACCCATTTCACCCAGTAAAGCCGTAACTAATGGCCCACTGTTAGCTGAATTAATGACCATTAATGGTATTCCACTGTGTTTTTTAAATTTTTGTTTTGGTTCCAGATGTGTTTTCTGGCTTCTTGTTGTATTCCTTTCTGACTACTGTTGACCAGGAACTTAAGAAACTATTTACATGTAGGCTTGTTCCCACTTGTCATTCCACACTGAATGTGAAGTTATCTGTTAAACAAGATTACCAGTTTTGCTTTGAATGCACTGGCCTCTCTAAGATTGGTAACATTTCCTGAATGGATGGTTGAGAGGACAAGCCATCACAAGCTCAAAGAGACTAAAACTAGTAAAAATAAAATGGAAAATTCCTGAATAAATCAACTGAGAGTAGTAAACAAGGAAGAATAAAGGGAGGCAGAGTTGTCATCCATTTGTTGCCACATTTTGATTTTTTATTGGTTTAAGGATTTGTGTGCAGAGTTACCGGTAACTGAATTCACTGTTTAAAGACTTTCTTCCAGCTTAGGTCCTGTTCATTTGTGCCAGGTTCCAGTCCTTTTGGTCTCATGACAGCTCGTGCCCTCTCTACCATCCAAAAAGGGACTATCAGCAGATTGTGATGCTACAGTGAATAGGGGAGGGAGGGGGGGGGGAATGTCACAAGACACTAGGTAATGCAAAAAGCACCCAGCAAAAGAATGTCAACGGAAACTTTCTACAGTAGAAGTTTTGCCACATAGCAAGCAAAAGAGAATATATAGTAACTGACTCTTACTTAGACTATTTTAAATGTGAGCCCATTATTATAGAGAAAGTACATGTCTACGTTATCAGATTTCACTTTGTTTAACTTGAAAACATTTATTCTTCTTGAGCTCATGAAGACTTTTTAATATTTACTTATCTATTTACTTGTTTCTATTTCACTACCACACGTACCGGCAATTGGTCACCATGGAGAGTAATGTCACCAAGGACTTCTAACTGGCTTGGAATCCAAATTACAATTAATCTCTATGCAAAACTGTCATGGGACTGTTGTGCTACATGCCAATGACAGTATATGGGCAACTACCTACTCCTTCCCTAAACATGAACACTGACTTATTAACTTATTACAACTTGCTGGGTTAGGGGATGGGTGGGTGTGCAGTTGCCCAAATACTGACATTGATCCTGCTACACATAACCAAATCTAGCAAATCATTAACTTGGTAACTTAACTAACGCATAATAGAAGTAAAGAGAAATAACCAAGTCACTTCAAGTCCATCACAGGTATTATACAGCTCAACATCCCTAGTACATACATCATATTGGAAAGAGAGTATTTGTACCACAGAGAAGGACTTCATTATGGATTTTGCTTTGCTAAGGTCAATTTATTGACATAGTATAGAGGTTTCAGTACTGTCCAAGTGTTTTAAAACAGGTGCAACAATACACGATTAGCCTGTGAGAAAGCAGTCTTGTCTGACTCCATCATGAGTGGTAAAGCTGCAAGTGAAGGGATGCTTTTCTGTGACCAGTTCACCTTGCTCACCAGATAATAACTTGTACTCACAGATTTGCTGTTTGCATTGAGTCAAATGAGATTAACTGGTTTCCAGTTAGTATGTGATTGGCTTTCATTCCAACCTGTTCTAGACAGGTTATCTGTCCTCTGCAGTCCACACACCTCCTCCACCTGCTGCTGTACTTCCATGCCCAATTGGACTGGCTTGTTCATTCTTGACGTCTTCAATGATCATTTTAGCAATTTTCCATGCCATTTCTTCCTTGGCCTGCAAGAGCAACAAAAAAATATCATAGATTCAGGTTATTCCTGATATTTCAACTCCACTGGGATGACAAAATTCAAAGACACTATGAAGCAAAGTTTCTTGTCTGGGATAAGTAGACTTGTGGCTTTAGTCTGTTGCATCCCCAGCTGTATAGGTATGTGCTGCCCCAAAGGGTGTGGTATTTAAGCCATTTTCGTCTGAAAACAGGCATACACTTTGACCATTTTGGTCTGAAATCTGGAATGGTTTTCAGCCATATGTAAATTCAATCCAATCAAAATTTCAATCCATATGCAAACCGTACAATTGTATTTCTCTTTTTAACTTCAAATGAATAGTAGTAGCGATGCCAAGCTTAATTACACTACAATAACAGCAGTAGAAAAATTGTAACAGACGAGGCCAGTTCTGAAAACGGGTGTGAAAAATGCCATGTTTAAGTCTGAAATAGGGACAGGATTTGGAGCACCAGGCAGCACATCCATACCACGAATTCTAGAGCACCCACCACCTCATTGGGGTACCCAGACACAGAGAAACAGATGAAAGCATAAGACCAAAGGCCGAGTGCTTTTATTGTTTTGAGGTGTCTGGATACCCCAATGAAACACGAAGCACAAGTTTTTGGTATAGCTTCTTAAATGAGGGGCCGACTATTATTTTTTTATTGAGTCTTGTTGTTTTGTTTTGTTAATAAAACAATAGCTGTATCCAAACGCATCCACATGATGTGGTATACAGTTGTTGATTGGTGGGTTCAAGTTATGAATTATTGACTGAGTATAATCCATTTTTATAAAATTAGCTGCAGCGCTATTGTTTGTTAACAGCTAGTGCTTGTTTATACCTTATCCTCTACTCCAGATACCAACTTTCTCATGGCTTTCCCCAGTTTGGCAGCTGTAGAAGGATGGAGTGTCACTGTTAATATCCATAAACAAGTCTTTGAAACACGGTAGGCATTTACTGTTATTAATATCTGCTGCACGCATAGCTGGCTTACATAATTGCAAATCATTATTCATCTCAGGGGGTAACATATGAAACAAAGTTTTGAATATACTAATCACCTCACAAAGAACACAATAAAATATCAAAATATTAAAAGCCTTGGCACACATCAACAATGCAGCAGACATCTTGACGGCCCACCACAGTTGATCATAGGAAATTAACATACCATAGGTATGAAATGCTACTTAATTTCCATTAATATATTGCTTGTAAGCCATGAGAAACTCAACTAAATAATTTTGAAACAGCTAGATGTCCACTCTTTTGTGATGTTGTACTGTTTGAACCTTAGAGATCAATATTAATAATAATCAGGTTTTTATACAATGGATGGTGTGATTGGTTTGGACCAGTTTGCCATAAGAGTGTAGAAAAGCACAACAGTAGGAGAAAGTAAAGAACACAAAACAATGTATAAATAGATTCCATTTGTTAGTACATATTGTAAGAACAGCAGTCATGCTTCTCACCTTCAGCTGGTGGCATACTTCTTTGTTCTTAGTGTGATTTGACGAGCTTTGTGCATTATCAGAGTACATACACACACTATCAAATGGAATCTACTTGATAAATAGCATGACATAATATTCTCATATTCTGTACTGACCACAAGGAAATTGTACAGAAAAATTACCTGTAGAAATACCATTGTCTCTGTCTGGTTCAGGCTCAAAGATAGGCTCAAAAATCCCAAACTCGTTGACTTTTCCCAGTGATAATGGTCTACAAGGAATAATGTCGCACGGTGAACTAAGCTTAACAAAGATGAACTTTTTCCGCCACTGAAAAAGTGATGTAAGTCGGACATGGTCATACAGTGTAAGGCAATAAGGAGCATTCCTCCTCTTCTATTGGATGAAATATTGGTAATGGCACATTTGTTTCAATACTGATTCTTATATGTGAAGAAGGAATTGTAGCACTATTTGCCAGAGTTTGGCGGAAAACGTATAAATGATTAAAGCAAATTCAGTATGCAATTTCTGTTGTTTCCATTGGACACACTAACATTTTAAGGGTCCCCATGAAATGATTGGAAATCTAAGTGGGATGGAGTCTTGAACTGTGGAAAACTGGGTGTGACTGGGGTTTAATGGTTCAGGAAATCTGGCTGGAGTGGTTGTTGGGGGGGACAGGAGACTCAAAAGAATCTTACCCAGCATTAGGCCTCTGCCAAATAGCGTCTGGGTTTTCTGTCAGGTCAGGATCAGAGCCAAATGTCGACCCCACCAAATGACTCTTTTCACTTATTTGAGATCCTGAGCTTGTCATAACACCTACACTGCCACCAGAGGTAGATAGGACCTGGGAAGAGTGCTGCTCACTCACAGAATTTAGTAGCTCTGTGAGGTATTTAAAGTACACTTCACTTTGCAGGAAACTTGGAAAAAATACCTGAAATTTATTGAGATGACAGAGGAAAGATATTCTATAAATAATCTGTAGCTACATATTTTACTAAATAATGTTCATATAAACTAACCATGCAGACACCATACAAGTTAAAGTAGTGTAATCAGTGCGCTCTCAAGAAACTCTTTCTCATAAAATATTGAAATATTTCTTGGTAAGTCGGTAAGTGATTAATTTTACATTTGAATGGATTTGAAATGTGGCTCCTGATCTGTTATTTGGAAGTAATGTATCCATGATCACTCCATGATAACAATAACTGCAATTTATGATAACTCATGACAAATGTATTCAAAGAAATACAAATAACAAGTTATTAAGACTTCATGGTAAGTTATCACTTGTCTGAGTGACATCTTCAATCCTCTCAATCTTTGTCTAATTGATACCTAAAGATCAAGATAAGGAAGCCAGTGGGTTGACATGGATCTACTATATGAGGAAAGAGCACAAACCCAGAACTATGTCCCATGTTCTTTTTGACCAGTAAGTACAAGGCCAACACCTTAAAATCACTGCATAATGATGTGAATATCTGAATGGAAGAAACTGATCTTACTTACCCTACTGATTTTAGGTCCCTGACTATCGGTCAGGTCAAGGGTTTGAACCAATGACCTTCTACCCAGCAGTTGGGTAATCTACTAACTGACCCAACCACATAGTGGCTGGCTCATTTTGCTGGAGAGCAAGTATGTCAAGAGATGACTATTTATAAAAATATTGTTGTGTCCTAGCTATACTGTTCAGGGGGTGACTGCTAGGATTTTCTGGCAAAGTTAAATAAAAAAGCACCTAGTACCTCCTCTAGAATACAGAGAACATGTTCCATAGGAGCAGAGAAGCAGTCTGGTAAGGGTCCTCCTTCACGACAAATGTTGTTCTCTATTTCAATCCTTGTAACATCATCAACACCAAGTGGGACACTAGCTTGCATGGAAAAATACCTGAAATAGAATGCATTAAAGTGACCCTAGCTGTAGGGGTGTAGTGCTTTACCATAGAATTTGTAGCTTGGTTACTAAAGACTGAAGTGTTGGGCCTTTCATAGGGAAAAGGGGACAGGATTAGAAGAAGAGGAAGTAGGGGAAGACAAAACTTGCTTTCTCTCTCCCCCACCCACCACAAAGCCAAATACTGTGATTAACGTGAACATGATCCAGTGTATTGTAGTCATATCTGCAGGTTTTGAGTTGAACTTCAAGATGGACACAGCTGAAATTAGCAGTCCCTTTAAATGTTTTCAAAATTTTATTTCCACTCAAGGTGTTTTAGATGCATAGTTGCAGTTAGTAATTTGCACGCAGTGACTGGTCAGTTTTACAGGCCAAATTCCACTGTATGGCCTGCTAAACTTGAAACTGGCAACTTGACTTCAACTAGTTTCCTTTCCTCTCCTTCCCAGACATAAAGTTATCATGCTATAATGAAGACTGTAAAATATATTAATTGCAAAATTAAGTATTATTATCGACTCCATTGCCAATAAAATACTGTTACCACCACCAATCAGAGTACAGTGGGGAGACAAGAAAAGTAAAAAGAGATTTGTTTTTTCCTGATCATACTATTTGTTTAGTGAACATAAATTACATAACACACTCAAATTCACGTTTAAAATATACATATCTGTTAACTCAAAATCAATTAGACAACGATTTTAGTATCAATGAATACTTAACTTCCTGACAGTGATATATTATATGTACCCTGTGAGTAGAGTACTCCTTTGATCTTCCTAGAAAAATTGTGAAGAGGAAGGAGACTGTGCTGATGGCCTTGACAATTCCTACTGAGCATGCTCCAAATTCAATGTAACTGAGCTTTGCTTTCAAACTACCGGTAAGCAGCAACCATGTTTGTTGATTGACTGTAAACAACATAACATGAGCATGGAAAAGGCATTGATTCTTATGAGTGATCATGTGCAACAGTGAAAAACTGGTTTGACCATACTCATCCATTTCCTTGTATGAGCGGCAAATCAAAGAACATGGCGACCATTGACAGAGTCTCCTTCCTCTTCCTGATTTTCCTGGGAAGATTGAAGGAAACTATGCTTGCAGGGTATATTATTATATAAAGCCTTGAACAAAACTTGTGCGCTCACTTGTCATAAATGATCATAGCGTCATCCAGCGCATTCTGTGCATTGTATTGGTTACTGTCCAATTGTGATTTTAAGTGACACTGAACATTATCAGCTGTTAACCAAAACTCCAACATGTGCTGCACTCCTTCTTGCTCCAGGTGCTGCAAAAGTCACAAAAACAATTAGTTTAATACACCTGCAATTTGCAAGTTATTGACAGGGACTGCATTAATGCAGAAATCATGCATTTTTACACTAATAAAATCCAAAAAAAAACATCTTCAAAATTTTAAGTGTCCCAGGACATAAGACTTTGACTTGAAGAAGTCACTCCACTTGCTTTGAATTGTCAGTAGATTTGTTTGTTTGAGTAACATTTATTAGAAGATCAAAGCGAACGAACATCGTGGCCACCATATTGGATTTTGCTAGGCAAAGGAGAAACATGAATTTATTGCTCATTTGTCAATTGCCTACAGCCATTAGAAAGGTGGCCAACAGGGTCATTGTTTAGACAAATGGCTAAAAGAGTTTTGATGGCCGCAAACTCAGGGTTCAGGAGATGACATATTGATGATTTGTAGGGATTGCAAGAAAGGTGGAAAGAAGAACTTGTTCACAAATGATTGGCTCTTGTACATCGATCACATGAATCAGGTGGATCACAAAAGATGTATAATAAAATAATTTATTGGGACCCAATTTGACCAGAAATATGGGTCCCAGGATTCAGATTGAAAAATCCTGGTGCCATCCCTGTATTGAGCAGAAATTAATCCACATGTTCGATGATTAGCTATATGAACCTTTTTTGTACAGTTTGAAGCATTTAAATTTCAAATCTGAATGATGAAATAATGTGAATCTGTGAGACTTGAATACTGTAAACTTAACACAAATGCCATATTTTCAACCAGCCACATATCACTCTTTACGTATAAAGACTACCGGTAGCTATTCACAGTGTCTTGTGTATATTTACTTCTTGTTCATAACTCTGTAGGACATTATAAATAACCCACACACTGTTTGCAAAGAATAGAGCATGGAGTTCCTGGTATGGTGGTCTGGCTTTTGTGGTATCTAATAATTTGTTTTCATTCATGAATTGGTTGGCTATCATTGGATATTGGACTGATAATGGCTGTCTGAGGCACCTAAACATGCTGATGTCTGATCCCCAGGGTGGGGGGGGGGGGGGGGTACTCGAGATTTCAAGTGATGGGATGATCAAAGGATGTTTTGGGTTTAAAATTTTCAATTCCGGGGTTTTTTGGGGGTAGGAAACTTTGGCAAGTCTTTTATTTTTGTGAGGCTTGATTTCACAATGTATTTTTTGGGGTATTCAAAACAAAATGAAGATTCATGGTAGTACCTGAGGGGTAGTGCCCAAGCATCCTGGCCGCACAGTTCTGCAAATAAAGTACAATCCTTCCTGGAAAGACTTGGCGATTCGGCATGGGATTTTAGGGGGTCAATTTTTGGTCCTGGGTTTTTTCTTGGTTTGATGTTTGTCCCCATTTGATCATCCCCATCACTTGACATCTGGAGTAGCCCCCCTGGGGTCTACCCATAGAAAAAATAATAATTACAGGTCGAAGTGAAATCATCTGGTTTAAAAAAATACAGTGAGTCTGTGCATTGGGACAAATTTTGCACTCATTTTCCTGATCATCCACTGGATTATACTTGAGAGATATGAGAGCTAGACTGAGTCCACACCGTTTTCCTGGACACATTGGCCACACTGGCCTTTTTGCATTTTTGATTATGGGTAAGGACAAATTAAGTTCTTGTACTCAAAAAAATTGAAGTGGACCAATATGGCTCAGGAACTGAAGTTGAAGGGGACAAATTTGTTCAAACCACCCAATCACACAATGGTGCCCTCTGGATCAAACACTGTGGACTGAAAACCCACCTACCCCCTCTTCCTCCAACAGATCCACCCCCCACCCACCTAGTTCTGCCGCAACATTTTTCTTTGGACATTGTACAAGTTAACTGCTGAATGAATGTAAAATCGAATCAAACAAAGTATGAAGTTCCTGGTAAGCATGAAAGGTGTGCTTGTGGTGTTGGTAAAGGGTGTGGAGGAGAGAGTGGTAACTGTCTCAAGAAAGGGCAGGTTTGCAACAGAGAGCTGATATGATGCTCAACACCCACCTCCATGAAGTAAAACAAAGCATTTTGATTGTACAGGATATCTGATAGGAACACCTTTCCACTTGTCAAGATATCAATTTGATGCTTACAATAAAATGAACTGCTAAGGAATGTAGGAAAGTACCTGCAAAGGAAGGAGAAGGGTATTTGTTAATTCTTATGCACTCTTACTAGCGTTTGGTTGTACATTCAGTTTGGAAACTAATGATGTCCTGAATATGGTATTCATTAAATCAATTGGTAGTTCAAAAAAGGTAGTGTTATCTCAAACTAATGTGCAAATCACTGGTATACCATAGGGTTTAAAACATGATTAGGGAAATATTCACAACAGCCGAGAAACTAACTTGACTTTCATGGAGCAAACCTTAGTTAATGAAATTGTATGGCTTCTAAATTGCTTTCTCAAAAGTAATGAAAACAAAAGCCTGCAAATTCTGAAATTAAAAATATTAAACAGAAAATTTTAGAACCTTACTGTGGTGGTCTATAGATAATAGTACCAAACAAACGTGGACAGGAGGGCTACTTGTAATCATTGCTGAAGTAAATTCAAACATCAACTTACATGCGTTCCATCACATCAAATGCAAATCCCTGTGCTGGCTGAAAGGAATCTGGACAAATTCTGCCATCTTCACTACAGATGTTGACTGTTTCATTAGTTGGTTTAAAAGAAAAAAAAGAAATCATCTGAAATTCCCACTAAAGCAATAATAATATTATTAAGTCAACTAATTCATGGATTAGACTAAAAAGACAAGAAATTTAAAGTTTTAAAAAAGTCTTTATTCTGTTTAGCAAGCAAGTACAGCGCTTGTTATTAGCAGTAGTCCACTAGTTCAGCACTAGCAGAAATTTCGTTTGGCCTTGTAAAACTTGAGAACCACTACTGGCTAGCCTGATTGGGCCACTTGTATTTCAAGTTGGAGGTTTTGGAGAGTAGCATTGATGAAGAGAAATTCAACCAGTTTTGAATTTCCTTGATCCCAAAAAAAAGAGGCAATTGATGCTTGGCCACCAAATGACACCATTTGGCTAGTATATTTTGGATTCCACCAGCCCATGGACTAATTTGTTACAAAGTTAAGGTTGAATACTGCAAATGTACATGTATCAAAAGATGAAACAAAAATCTGGGTTCTGCAGGAAGTCAGAGGAATAATCAGAGGAGATTCAAACGAACATTTTGCGCTTCTTTGAATAATAACCACAACAACAAATTATCGCACTGGAAAGAAGCAACTGATTGGTTTAGCATTGACAGACACAACCACATGCTGCTTTTGGTTGGTTCATTGGACTATGAAATTTCAGCTGTAAGACATTGCTAACAGATAATTTTGTCTGTCCCAAATCTGGGTGTTCTTGACTCTAGCAAACTGTTTTTTTCAACTACTGGTGGTTGGGTGTAACAAATTGTGAATGCTTACAGGAGGCAGTTTTAAAGGTCAAATGAAAATCCCTCAATCCTTTTTGAGAGTAAAACAATCACTTTTCCAGTGTTCACTTTCAGGTATTCCTTTCAGACAACTGCTACCAATGGCAAACCACACAAAATGTGCAAAGATTTATTATTGAAAGTAAGCGTTTCAAGAAAGGCGATTAATACTTTTGTCAATGACCTCTTTTCAGCATTTTCGTAATTGTCTGGCCCTTATGCATTCTTTATCAATGTAAAATTTATTTAGAAGTGAGCCCCCTAGATGAGCAAAGTGTATGCTGTTGGGGCAAACTTCTTTAAATTAATATGTTTAAATAAAGAAAATAAAGAAAAAAAAAGTGCAAACTTGACATCATTATCCTTGGAAATAACCAGTGACCTTGACATGATTATTGTATAATCTGCAGGTATGATGTCACAAGCGCTGATTTTGAAAATTCACTGTACACTTTCTGCCAATCAGAAAAGAGATAGCGAGTTCAATGTATAACAATCACAGTAATTGGTAGTTTTACTCTAAAATCAACCAACCGCACTTTAATAAGTAACACTTAACAGTAAGCTACTGTTTACTTTTCAGGGTTGTCACTAGGATTTTAAGTAGATGGACAAATTTGGTCGAAGTATATACATGTGGCTACAGATCATAAAGAAAATCTTCAAATTTACAACCTCACAGATGTGATTTCCTACGTTCTTGGGCAAAAGTAGCCGGCACAATGTGGTCTGACAGTCAGTGGAAATCTGCCAGCTACCAGCTCCTAATAACAACCCTGCTTTTAAGTGTGTGTTCAACTTACTCTCAATCTGCTGGCGGATGGATTCTTCCAGGCCAATTGGGTGTGATGCCTCTAGAGAAATGTATTTGCTATAAATGCTGACAGCATCAATAACAATGCTTCTTGTTCTTCTCTGGCAAAACTCGCGCTGTTCATGTTCAAAGTCTGGTTGTAAGTCAAATGTAACTTTAGAAAAACGACTTCCTTTGAGTGACCCATCAACATCGCTGGAGCACTCAGTAGTTCCTTGGTTGGTTTTTCTTTCTGAATGATTTGTTGATATATTATTTTCATCAAATCCATTCTGTAGACCAACAGCAAAAGAGCTGGACTCTTTATAACCAATACTGCAGAAATCACTGGATGTTCTATTACTTGACTGATTGCTAACAATACTTTGTCCACAACGATCATGCTTGTCAACCTTATTTGACGAATAAGCAGCATCAAAATGTCCATACTTGTTACAAAGAAGCCTGCCATCAGCACCATGCATAGCAGTAGAAACTAATGTCATTGGGTTCTCTGGCTCATAACCAGTAAATTCTCCAAACTCATTATCATTGTCCAGACACTGCTGTTGATTTTGTGCTCCTTTTGAATTTCTTAACTCCTCAAAAGAGCTTGTGGTACATGATGCATCTAAGTTTGTTGCCACTGCACTATTAACATCCAGATCTGGGTATGTATTGTCAGCTTTTGAGGTCTTTAACCGTGACACAGAATTAATTCGTAAGCGATTGATAGTTGACAGTCTAAATGTTTCTGCTGTTAACCAGAAGTTTAACAGATTTGTCGCATTTTGCTTTTGCATGTACTCCATGAAGTATGGCAAAACAGTGTCATCCATGAGGACTTCTACAAGACTCTTCGACAACTGAGATTTTCTTCGAAAAGTTGCCAAACACTGCAAGAAATCAAACAGGGAAAACAATAAATATTATTAGTTTAAATTAAGGAGATTAAAGAAGAGGAAAGTCAGCAAATTATACTAACCCAGTCACATACCTTTGCTGACTTCTTTTTTGAAACACTTGCTAGCAACTTTCTGCATTCTTGAACTGTGGAAAGATAATAACAACATCTAATAAAAATATTGAGTGACTGTGTCAGAGACCAAGATGGGAAAATATCTAGCCATGGTACATAGATCACAAAGCAGACAAATATTTTGCTGCTCCACCCAACATAATACAGTCAGAAACATTAATTATTAATAGCTTTGCTATATGATGAGACAAATCCTTTAATACCTGAATCAGAAATGGTGACTAAGTTAACAACGATGCTCTCTACTGTTGTTTTATAATGCAAAGCCAGTTATTATTGAGTATTAAATCACACTGCCTGAGATCTTACCATTATCTTGTGAGACTTCAATGCTAATTTTCATTTTCATCTTCATTGCTGACCTTTTTATAGTGATTTTAGCAAACAAAGTATGTGTCTAGGTTAATAATAATAATAATAATAATAGTAATAATAATAATAATAATTTATATAGCACTCATACTATAAAATATTCAAGAGTGCTTAAAAATAACAATTATACTGTATATACAATTAATAGAAAATTTGATGTGAATAAAAAATACTATGTAGAGGATCTGATATCCTTAAAATGGAGTGAAATAAAAATGAAAATAAAAGAAATCAATTGAAAATTATGAACAATTACAAGCTAAACTAAAAAGATTTTCAGACATTTCTTGAATTGTTCAAGTTTTTCACAGCTCCTTATGTCCTCTAGATCTGGGATGGGTTGTATGAGTTGTGCAGTTACAGTCATAACTAATCATCATAAACATAAATAATTTTGTTACTTATTGTGTGACAATAAAGATAAAAATTAAATGAACTAATTTCTATCCATGATGTACCATTAATGCAGGTGATTTTGGCACAAGGTACTGGTGGGGCCAATTACTACCATAAATATATTATTTATGGTAGAGATCATTTCAGTTTTAGAGACAATGCAATACGTCAATGAGGTTAAAATCACATTGGTTAGCTGAGATGACCACCTATTCTAACTCTTCAACACTAAGGCTGGTGAAAACTGCTCACCTCCAATCAAGTTATTTCCGCTGTCTGTATGTTCATGTAATGAAGCTGAAGCTTGTTGCTTACCAGTCTTTCCTTTGTTTTTCCCAGATTTAGAGTTCTTCCCTTGTGCCTGTTTGTCTAAAAATAAATAACCAAAATGTTGGTAAAGACTTTTATAAAATTTAATTAAAGGCTTGCATAGCCTGCGTAGCTGGTGGTATTGTGTACTAGGCGAGGGAAATTTGGCGGCAGAGCCGCTGTACCAGTCGAGTGAGAGTTGGCGGTGGAGCCGCCACGAGCGGCGAAGCCGCAAGAAATACCGCCTGCCAGAGAACCATGATTTTTCGAATGCCGCCCACTTTTATCGCCTCAACTAATCCCAATTAAATCAGCCAATCAGAGTGAAACCTGTAATTCGATGATTGACATTTGTATAGCCCTCGACCAATCAGTTTCCCCGCACACTGGTGTGCGGGCCTATTCAAAATACCGGGGTTTTCTGGCAGGCGGTATTTCAATCACCTCGTCCCCACTCCTTTTTTTGGATCGCGGCTCCGCCGCCAAAACTTTAATCACACAATGCGGCTCCGCCGCCAAATTTCCCTCGCCTACTACACAATACCACCAGCTACGCAGGCTAAGGCTTGCAGCATAAAGGGACTACATCATACCTTACTCTGACTATTTGTATAACGACAAAAAAAGGGTACCGAGAAACATCACCCTAGCACTTATCTGTAACTGATAGAGAAAAACTTATTACTGAATTTTCTGCTAATCAACAACAACATTATTATTTATTCAGCCAATTTATAACTTTCATGACATCAAAGCTGCAGTAGTGTTTAATGGATTTACAAAAATAATATTTACCAAGTATTTGCTCTCAGAAGTGAATGGCAAATACAGATGAGGCAAGGGTACTTACAAAATGTATTCAGATACCTTAACTGTGACAAGACTTTTACTTGACTGAAAAGATTTGAAAAATCATGGTACATTAAAAAAATTACTCAATTCTGATTGGTGGAGAGCACTTATTAATCTCAAATTGTACTTGCATTTGGCAGGCCATGTATACTCTGATAATTAACCCAAGGATGATGCCAAAATGTGGTAAAAACTAAAAGGTATGTTGCAAGCCACAGGTATGTAGTGTGACTGATGTTGTTATCTTACAAAAAAGTATGTCACAAGTCATAGGCGATTAGTACAGCTGATGTGTTTACCACATTTTGACATCTTCTGTGCATTATCAGAGAACACATGCACTGGCAAATGGAGTCTGTTTTATACATTGTTTTTTACTTTCTTTTTAAATGGAAACCCTTAATACGACTACTGTCATGAAAATTTGGTCTGATTAATGGGTTTTCAAATAACAAACAAGTGGGCTTTTGTAGTTCAGGCCACAAAAAAGTGGACATAATAATAGGGTGGTTGAATGGGGATATGGGGGCGGGGAGGAGGGTTCCACTGTACTCATGGAATCATTCCTGCATCTATATTTTAATCGCAAACTCGTCTAGACTAATCAAAAATGCGAGTTTACACCATCTATTGTATATTAATGTACAGATATTATTGTATTGATATAAATAATTTTTGTGATCTGCAATGCCGTTTTCTTCGTCTACAGCAACAACAAAATTATGTATCCAGAGTCTTCCGTGAGTGCTGAATGAGAAGACAAGATAGCTTCACCGCAGTGCAATATAAGTGAGGTAAAACTGGAACACAGTCGGCAAAACTGTTATCGACATCAGTTATATTGCGCTGTAACTTTCAAATTTAATTGTATCAACAACTTTGTTTGCACCGTCAGACTACATCCCAAACGAACGACATACACAAACGTACAAGGTTCTCAATAAAAAAAGAGGTTACGAAGCAGGAAAGGACCACTTTGTTACTTCTCCGTGCATTTTTATATCATGCACAACAAACTCAAGCTTATATATATCATCCCCTTTACCTTTCGCTGAAGGCTTCCTTGAAAATCGCGGCATTCGAGCGACAATACCACTTCTTAATTACATTTAAATCCTTGTAATAGAATTTTACAACACAAAAGCTTTGTTGAAAGTTGTAAACAATGAAAGTGATCAAGCGAAATGGAAGGAATTGCTGGGTGCTTATTTCGCCCAGACAGAAAATTTATTCACTTCCCTGTACTACAGAGGAAACTGCAAACCAGTGTGACACGCAGGCTCAAACTGCGCAACCACTGGGTCGAGTGAGTGAGTGGCCGTCATAAATATTGAAACAAGACCCTGAACAAAGCAACAAAAGATTGGTTGGCGGGAACAGTAATCTGTCATCGTACCATCCAGGCGGAAATTCGGAACACCGTAACAATATATTTTGCTGTAATCTTTTCAGCAGCCTGGGGAAATTCTTTTGGTTCTGCACGCGCGTGCGAACATTTGTTAGTTTTCTTCAACTCTTCACATCAAATCAATGAATAGACTCCATTGAAAAGAAAACGCTCACTTTTAAAGTTCGTCTGGCAATTTTACAGCTGCTATAAAGAAACGATTGAGATTCAAAAGGTAAGACTAGTAAGGTAGCAAAACACTTGCGTTTCGGCGACAAACTGTTAGAATTTCACAATCTTTGAGAGTTACCAAGCGTTAAGTGTGAATTTTAGACAAGTTACATAGAAGTGCTACGAATCCATTTCAGAGGCTTTATTAATTTTGCAACTTTTATGATAAGGGCAATATATATAAATTTGTCGTTTGACCTTTTGTTTCAATGCTTTGAGAGCCGCAGGGCTTCGTTTGTCCAATGTTGCCAAAAGGCTCACAAATTCGCTTTCGCTTGGTTGTTTAAAACTTATTCAAGCTAAACAAACAGCAGTTTCCTATTAATCTATGCTCGGAAATCTTTCGTTAATGTTGCGATTTGTGTGGTATCACTAAACAGATTGTATTTGTCGCATGGATGCTTTGTGTCTGAACAATAACTTCTTTGCATGCTCTGTTTGGTTTGTTTGATTGTGTGGATTCGTCAGTGCGTCTTTACAATTCCAGTTCTGACAAAATTCCTTTATCGCCTCTCGATTTGACTAAACGCAACGGATGTCTTAAAAATAAAGCTCTTGAACTTTCACCACATTCGAAACTCAAGCAAAATACAGACTAACGCAAGCGTTAAGAAAGTTGATAACTGAGTACATTCTAATGAATGCGACCACTTTCGCCCACGTTTACAGTAAACATGAGTAAATCTTTTGAATGGCTCCGAAAACATTGGTTTTGCATCATGAAATCTACACTTTGTTTATTTCGGAGGCTTTCTGCAAACCGTCGGTCCCTTTTTGATATTAATCAAACATCTGATCAAAGCGAAGAACTGTTTTCGATATGGTTCACTATTTTCATAAGCTTCAGCACTTTCCAGGTCAAATACGAAAAGTAAATGTTAGTTAACGAAAAGCCAATGAAGTTAGCACGGAGTGCTTGCATGGCTCGGTGTCTTAGACACCTGCCTCTTTTTGTTGTAAAGGAGTTTTTATTAGAAAATACGTGGTTTTGTTGACATTTGTGCTTGCAGCTCAGCCCAGCGGCTCGCGCGCGTCATAAAGTTATTTTGTCTGACGGGCAAATATTTAGAGTCAATTGGCTTTATCGTCAATTAAAATCCATGTGCAAAAGTTGTAAAAATTATAACTTGAGTGATTGTCATTACACCCGTTAGACATGCAAATTCCTTGGGCGTATTTTGCGGTTTCAAAAAACAGTTCACTTACTAATGGGTAAAAAGCTCATCTTCATTAACGTATCTAATTTAACATTTAATTTAAATTTGACACTGTGGTCAAGTTACTACTCAAATGGTGGGAATTTCAATCGAGGTGGGGCCACCGTTTCCTGAACAAACAACTTCTTGAAATCAATATGTGTTGATTTAATATTTTCTTTGTTTTTCAGCCGAGATATGACTGCCATTTCCGTACTGTGGACAGTGCTGTCTTTTATTTTATTTTTGACTTCCACTTTGGCTTTCTTTTCACCATTTTGGCATGAGCATGTCCCAGATCCTATGTCCACAAACAACAGTGAAACTTTTGTCACTTTTGGAGTACTGAGATTTTGCCTTCAAGAACAATTTGTGACCTTACAAGAAATAAACGAGTGGACAGGCTCCAAATATTGCTCTTTTTACAGAGGGATTTTTCCTGGAATTCCTTCTGTGTTCTGGAAAGTAGCCGGCAGTATGTATGCTTTTGCACTCCTTTCACTGCTGGTGGCCCTGTTGCTGGCACATGTTTCATGTTGTCAAAAATTTGTTTGTGGAAGATCAATCACTGCTATTGCTTCAATCATTCAGAGCATTGCAGGTAACATATCTTTACTTATGTTTTGCTTGATCTGTCCATTATCCTTTTAAATGAAGGTGGCTCAGACTCCAGGGATCCTCCACTACATTAGCTTTTTAGGTGTGAGCCCCCCTCACCCAAGTGAATGCTTTGTGGGCCATTTTGGTGTAACACCAGGTATAGCTTTTGACCAAATCAGATATGGTTTTTAAAGGCACCACAAGGGGGGCATTTTCTTTTTCCTTTGTTTTTTTAATTAATAGTCATAAAAGGAAGAATGAGAAGAAATTTTTTTGACCAAATCTTACCACTTTTGTTGCTGGCATTATCACACTACAACTAACCTAGTGGGGCTGGGACAAATTCTAGAGATCTGAAATTATATTTTGTTTAGAAATATGACCACAATTTAGTGATGAACTGTTAGAAAAGTGAAGACTTCCAATTTTTATTAAATCAGTCATGAAAGGTCTCAACCCTGCCTGGTGCTAACAAAAATTAGCTTGGGAAGTTCTGATGAGATAGCTTCTGGGTGTGTTAGGAGAACATATGCAACCATGCAACAAATTATGCACAGCTGTAGACTGTTGCGTTCACTTTCTGGATGTTCATGTGAGTGGGTAACCATGCAAAAAATCTAAAATGTGAAGTAAACAGTCTGAGCTGAGGTGGGCTAGGGAAGCGCAAGATAACTTCTTTTTGGTCTTGTTTGTTTGTTTGTTTGTTTTTTTTTTCTTTGCTCAAGTTGTGCCACACTTTTGAGAGCTTGTATTGCACACATAGAAATATGTCTAGAAAGGGACTGGATGTAGGTTAGCTTAGATCAGGCAAATGAGGTTTAATCTGAGTTTGACTGGTACTAAATTATCAAGAGAGGATGCCTGAATCTTTGGTGGAATTGACTTGTGATGTTAATTAGTTAGCTTGACATTGCATTGTGTTGTGAATATTTACCATGATTTAATGTCTATTTTTTGCAGTTGTTCTGTTATTTGTTAGCCTCATTGTGTACATGTTTGGCCTCAACTCCAGATTTGTAAAGCAACATTGTGGCCCTTCAAGCACGTATTTCAGCTCTGGAACATGTCAGATTGCTTGGGGATACATGTTAGCCATTGTCAGTACTGCACTTCTCATTTTTTGCCCGCTGATTGCATACTATCTTTCCGTCATAACTCCAAGATCAAAGGCAACTGTAGTTTGATATGCATCGACTGCCAGTGATCTCTTGTATATGTCTTGTAATAAATGGAAGCATGCATTGCTTGTATGGTATGAGTAGAGATGTAAGTGTCAGACTGGATCAACTGCCAGTGATCTCTTGTATATGTTTCGTGATAAATGGAAGCATGCACTGCTTGTATGGTATGAGTAGAGATGTAAGTGTCAGACTGGAATATATATATATATATATATATATATATATATATATATATATATATATATATATATATATATATACATATATAAAAATACCAGGAGAGAACAGTGGGGTAAACTTCTTACTAGGTTTAAACCTAGCTTCAGTCAGACCAGTTAGAAACTTACCCCACTGTTTTCTCCTGGTATTTATATATATTATATATATATATATATAAACAGCAGTGCAGCATTCAGCAGTATAGTAGCACTGTTGCTTTTCATTCCAGTACTTTGGACAGAAATCTGTAAGAAACATTGGAGAAAAGAGGGCGCTGGTCAAAATGTATGACAGTACTGTAGTAAAAAAATAAAATAAATTTACAATAATTATCAGTGATATTATATTATCTAGAGGTCACTTCAAGATTTATTTTGAAGAGAA
Source organism: Galaxea fascicularis (assembly GCA_948470475.1). Classification (NCBI taxonomy): domain Eukaryota; kingdom Metazoa; phylum Cnidaria; class Anthozoa; order Scleractinia; family Euphylliidae; genus Galaxea; species Galaxea fascicularis. The sequence goes on from OX419345.1 coordinate 13,229,013, forward strand.
GTATGACGAAGGGCAAATGAAGATTAGCCAGAAAAGGTGACTCTATAATTATAATGTTGCTTCCATCCATACTTTATAAGGAAACTTTCATTCCTTGGCCTGAAATGGATATTGACTCTCACAAGATCTAAATGCTTAGAGAAAGGAGTAGTTATTCCCTTTTTACAGTTCAAACAACATTATCTTTTAATTGTGTATAATACATTAACTATATCTTAAATAGCTGTTGTTTTGTAATCAAACAAAGGACATTGTCTTGTCTGTTTAGATCATTACTTCTGTACAACTTCACTGCATACCTTTTATTAATAATTATTGCCTCAAAGAGGCTCTGTACATCTTTTGAAGTGTACATGAAACATGCCATAATGATTTAGGTTAGCACATTCTGGTTTTACCCCAGGGCACTCACCACAAGTCAGAACTGGCCAATCGGATTGCTCATTTTGTAAATTTGAGAAATTTCACTTAAACCCCATCACTGCTCAATGCATATGATGCAGAAATAAACTGATTGGACTGGACAGTTCTGATTAATAGTGGAACTCTCTTTACAAATGGACTGGTCTTGCCGGCCAGTTCTGACTTATGGTAAGTACCCTCA
>OX419345.1:13234616-13274616 GCA_948470475.1 Galaxea fascicularis
TGAACAATGTGAAACTCCTTTGATGGATTAACTATATTTATTGTAGAAACACAATTTTGACGAGAAACGTAATTTTTGTAGGCGAAGTCTTGCTGTTTTGAAGTTTCTCTGCGTGGAAGCGCTTTCACTTTCGTCATGTGACCAAGGAGAATGTTAAATTAGTATGCGTCTGGCGTTTTGAATGTTAATTTGTTTTGCTTTTTAACAAGGCATTTCAATTCTTGTCGGACTAGCATTTTTCGTTGCCTGATTTGCTAAAGAATGTGAAAGGAAAAAGCTTTTGAAAAGTATTTAGTCAGGTGTATATGTTGTGGTTCAATTTTATCCTTAGTTCAAATTTTATTTTTCTTTGTTTTTGTCTATGGTAATGTATGATAATGAGTTTGAAACAAAGAAAAATAGAATTTGAACCAAGGATAAAATTGAACCACAACATATACACGAAGGCGCAACTAAGTTTGAGGCATGACTGTTGCTTGGGATGGTGAATTATTTATGTGAAACTTGGTAGGGCATCATAAGGAATTGGGGCAACATGTTAGAAAATGTGGTGGTTTGCATGAAAATTAAATGCTAAAGAATTGATACTCGGTAATATGTACATTTTTGCAACTTTCTCCATATTAAACATGTGCTTAATAAATGGTTGGTTCACACTGTCGTATATTCCAGCATGTTGTCCCAATTTTTCTTTATGTTCTGGCAACCATGATAAAAAACATTTTTGCATTGAGCTAATCTAAGTTTAGTGGTAATTTAGTGACAGTCCCTGTTTTGAGTTAGTTACAGTACAACCACGCAAAATGAAGAAAATTTGGATTCTGAAAGCTTAGTGAATTGAGATCAGTGGCCCATTTGGGAATTGATATGTATATATATATATATATTTATAAATATTTCATTTTATATTTTACTTAGCAGAATTCAAGAGAAAAGAGAGCTTAAAGAATGATGATGCTCTACTGGTGGTTCCATATTCTATTGAGGAGACTGAACATTTTAACACTGAATACCAAAAGGAACAGAATCAACCACAAGTTGAAGTTCCCCTGCCTTTGTGTGAGGGGTCTGATCTTGAACCAGAAGATGACTTGTCATCTAGTGAAGTTGATTGTGCTGAAGTTCAGGTTGAAGAATTGAATCTAGTGGTGAAAGAAATGAAAGACCAGGAACGCAAGGACAAGGTCATCAAACAAAGAAGCACCTTTAGAAGGTTAGTTTGCTTGTCATCCTGATGTCTTCATGTAGACTGCTGAAAGAAAGAAAAATTGTTATGGCATCTGTATGATGTGGATTTACAGTGGTATTGTAATCTTTCATGTATTGAAATTTGTTTTGCTCTTGATTTATTTTAAACGTTGACAATTGACATCTGTTCACAACAGCATTGACAGAGAGATCACATCTTGATTTAAATGAGTTAATTTTTTGCTTTTTATTTCTACTGTGCTTTAGGCATGCTATACGAAAGATGAAACGAAGTATCTGGTGTATAACAGATCCTGAACCTCCACCTGTACAACAAAAAAGAAAGAAGACATCTAGAGCACAGAATAGAAAGAAACAGAAATGTCATAGAGGCCATGCAAATGAAAGCTTTTCTGAAGTTGAGAAAGTCATCACAGTTAAACAACCCCAGACAAAAGGGAAAAAAAGAAAAGTCCCCACCTCTCCTGGGAGAGAGGAACCTAGAGATTCAGGTGTACAAAGTAATAGTGCCAACAGTGGGGATGGAGGCAGTAGTAACTCTTCTGGTAGTGGTAGTGGTAGCTTCTCGTCAGGGAATTTCAGGGGTGAAGGATCTGGTACACATGGTAATGGAGGTGCAGGGGGCAGTGGTGACGATGGTGAGAAGGGAAAGAAGCCATGGTGGCACCTTCCTGGTGGCGGAGAGAATGCCATGCTGGAAAGAGATAAGAGAAAAGAGGAAGAAAAAGATGAAGGCCAGGAAAAGATGGATGTGGATACACTGGTAACTGGTTTTGAGATGTTCTTGCCTAGCAAAGTAGATAACCCTGAGCAGTGTCATAACCCTGGACTGGGTCAACCAGTAATTATGGACACAGAGGTTACTGATCTTGCTTGTTGCTAAGTATAACTTGTCTTGGTGTTTAAATTTTCCTCCCAGTGTCTCTATTAACACCTAAGAAAGGCAGATAATTAAGGTGGCTCACACCAGTTTCAAGCACTTTCCAGCACTTTACTTTTATGGATCATTAGGACTAATCTTTAGAAGCTATTACTTTTATAGTGGTATTGAGCAAATGTCCAATCATTGTGAACAAGTTATAAAATGTTGTTAGCTCTTGGTGACAATAATTCAAAAACATGCTCCCATAAATAGCATAATAAAATACAAATTTTGCAAACTTGAAAACATTTGGGGGAGGTGAGTCAGAGCCACCTTGAATTGTGAATGTTTCTCTGACTGGTAATGAGATAAAGGTTCATAAATTCTTCTTAAAATGAAGGCCAAATGTAAGACATTCCCACCACACACTTAAAATTTGCCAACTATTAGCAGTTTTCAAGTGGCAGAATCTTATACTTAACTGGCAACATATTTTTGCAGATGTTCTTTTCCATGCAAGACCTTCAGCATGCCAGTTATTGTTCAAGGTCACCTTGTCGCAATGGAAAGTGCAAACAGGCAAGTTGAAAATTTGTGTTAATGGTATTTTGTGCAGCATAAGACATCAGACCCACTCCCATGCTATGTTGTTTTACCCATTTGTAGCTCAGATTTGTTTTTTTGCAATACATAAATCTCCTGTGTAATTTGGTTGACAGGTCAAGTCAGCAGTTGAACACTTCAGAACTCATAAAGATTGGATACAGTGCTCTGACTGTATGAAGACACACAATGTCATCAAGGAACATGCACAGTTTTGCTCCAGGCCTGGATGTAGAGTTCCAAATTGTGATGACATAAGGTGACCCTCTCTCTCTCTCTTGACAGTTACTGAGTTTCTGCAAAGATCAGTAGCACAACCACCATACCCATTTGGGGGTGGTAGGTAAACTTTCACTGATTTTTTCTGTTTAATGGCTTCAGTAAAACCAGATTTTTGCTTAAAGCTGCAGGGCTGCAGCTGTTAGAGAAAAACGCTGACTTAAGAAAGCATGTGTTCAGCAAACATGGAAACGGCAAACAGCTTAAGCGGGCTCACAAAAAGAGTAGAAAAGAAAATTGCCTTGAAGATGGAAAAAACGAGGCAGTAAATAAGGGAAAGAGTAAAGAAGTTCAGAGAAAAAGAGTTTGAGCGTGAAATAAAGCTAAAGAAGTGATTTTGCCACAAATTTAAAAAAAAAAATTTTTTCGGGTATGTTACCAGAATGGGTATGGTGATTGTGCTACTGATCAAAGTGAGATATGCTAAATGATTTTTCTGTCCTTCCACATCTCAAAAGTAAAAAGTAGAAAGTTACCCTGTAGGCTTGAATGCATCTAATGGCTTTGGTTTTCAATGTACACATATTTTTCAAGAAATTTCTAGTTAGATGACTGAGATAAGATACAAACAGCAATTTAGTGTATTCTTTTGTACCTATTTATTTCTGTGTATATATCACAGTCTCCAGTTTTTCTGAAAGCAGTGTTAGAATTTGTTTACTGGTAGTGAAAGTGGAATCAGGATTTGTAAATCCTTGCTAAACAGCTTCCCACAAGTTAATAACACAACCTTGGAGCAGGCTTCAAGTTGTAGTTTCACATAACATTAATGTTAAAAAATAATAATAATTTAGTTGAGTTTTATCACAATTTGTAGGAAGAAGAAAAAGGCTGGTCAGACCAATACTGGAAAGCCTGCCCCTCATGTTGTACCAAGAGAACCAGTGCAAGTGCCACAACTTGAGGCCTGGATTCCAGCCATAACCCTTCCTTGTATTCCTCTTTGGGACAGAACTCGAATTGATGGCAAAGTCATCTTTCGGGTAAATGTTTGTTGTATCAACATAATAGTGCCTGGGCTGATGAGGATTTGTCTTGTCACCTCCCATTTGCTTATTCCCCACCCCCACCCCCACCCCCCTGTAAAAATTATGGAAGCAACAGCAAGGCAATAGCTTTCTTAATCTTGTTCAAGAAGGATGTACTAGTTTACTCGTCCTAGACAGCTTACTGCCCTGGTAAAGTTGCAACCAGTAAGGAAGTCCTTGTAAAGTTAACTCTGTTGTTTTTTTATTTTATCTCCACAGAAGTCGCACTTTATCCCTCCAGATTATTTTTCAGAGCATGTTGATTACAACGTGAACAGAAAGGAAAAAGTGGGTCGGGGTAGCAATGGTAATATTTATCCTGTTTACTTGCAGTCAGATAGGAGCAAGAAAATAGTAGTAAAGGAGGTGAGCTTTTGCTTGTGGGTTTGAACAGCAGAGTGATCATGGTTATTACCAATAAGTATTGTTGTTGTCTTCTGCACTGTCCAGTATCACAACAAAAATCATTGACATCCTCTGATTTTTGTCCAAGTAGCACTTTGAATGAGGAGTTGCAGGCTGCTAGGTTTTAGTGATCCAATCATCTTTCAGATGATTGGAGTAATATTAATATGTTGATAGCTCTTACCTTTCTGCTACGAACAGGTTTTTTGTTAACTTAGGAAATTTATAAACCAAATTAAAGAAAGGTTGAGAAAGGTCAGAGACTTGCGACAAGGGTGGTTTTTAATTTAATTTGTATTTGTTTTTAATTTGGGCTTTAATTTGCTGTGTAAGATTTATCTTTCAACATTTAATAGGGTGGTTTGGTTTTGTTTAGACAAATTATCCAATCGGACGGGAAGAAGTAGAAGTGTATAAGCTGTTGGGAGACCATGAAAACATTGTTAAGCATTATGCTGGAACATTCAGAGGGAGTGAAGGGTGCGCCAGTATATTCATGGAGAAGTGTGGTGTGTATATACACATTTGCTTTGTTCATTCCAATCATCCATATCACTGATCTAATGTTGTAATTCTTACTTTCTTTGATAAAAGTTATGAAAGGAATAGCATATTTCAGTTCCCTAGTTTTATTTCCTATGCAAAAACAACTGTTGTTTTGTCAGTTAGTCCATTTGTGTGAAGCAAAAATTGTTGAGACCATTGTGTATTTGGTGAGCAGTGACAGACAATCCAAACTTCAGAAATTGTGTAATGTACAAGCAGGTTATTTCTTCAGTTCAGTTCAGTTCAGTTCAGTTCTTTATTTCGCCAAAACAATTACATATGTAATTAAATACAGTATTATTGTAGGCTGGCAAGGTAAAAAATCTGTTCCCATTTCCAGGTTTCTTAGGGACGGTTCATTATTTATGGGGATGACCGGGTCGGATAATTTGAAATAACTTTTCGTTTTTTCCTAATGCCCGTCACACTATCACGTCAGAATTTCTAAGCCCGTCCTGATTTATTTTCAATTTTTCAAAGCCTGGTCAATGTAATTAATATTTAATTTAACGAAGAATTATGACAATGCATAAACAGTATAAAAGTTGCTTTATGTATTACAACATGACTTGTTTAATAACAAATTGTTTCCAGCAATTTGGGTACATCGCAGCAAAGGAGATGATTCCGGTGGGACAGAGCCATTGAAAAGTACCAAATGTCACGAAAGAGTTTAGTTGTAACCTGGAGCTATAGAATTCAGCTTATCATTAAATTACATTTCAATGGCGACAACCGGTATCAAAATACGCTTGCGTTGGCAGGCTACATTAAAATCAAGCAGCGTTCATAAATTTAAAATATAAATAGTTGATGCCGAAAACTTGACCTATTTACAAGATTTTTAATCTATACTTAACAGTACCAGAATCAATAGGTCTTGGCTTAGATGCAGGTGTCAATGATTGTTTGATGATTGAATCATTCGTCTCTTCTCAAAAACATCACAATGATGATCAAAACACTTTAATTCGTACAAGTACCTTCACGTTGCCACATCCTCAGCACCCAATTGTCTCGTTCAACCTGCATTAATTTGCATACAACCTTTATTTTCGCCAAATATGGGCCTTGTTTTCCCACAGTCACAACTGTAAACAAAACGTTCATTTCATAATTCAAAGTCGCGACGGTGTTTAATATTGATAAAGTTAAAGTTTTATATTTTAATATTGAAGTGACAAATGTCATAATTATTTGTTAAAGGACTTTTTTTCAGAACCTGGTCCTTTTGCCCTTTTAAATCTTCATAGCCCGTCGTTTCTGGAAGAATTTTTTATGACCCAGTCATTTTTTATCCAACCCGGTCATCTCCATAAATAATGAACCGTCCCTTATAATCTAACCTCACAACATGGACAACATTTAGATGGCCAACCTTATATTTTAGGGTCAGTGGTTTCAGGTTTTGAAACCACTGACTCTTTATGTTCAGAAGTCAAGTCAAGGTGATTTTTGTTTGTAGATATGTCCCTTTACCATTACATGGATGAAGTGTTGGAAAGGCGACTTTCACTTGTTGAAGCCATGTATTTCTGGCGGCAGGTAGTTAACGGTGTTAACTATTTACATAGCCTGCCTACACCAGTGATTCATAAAGATATAAAGGGTAAGATGAGTGAATTCTATTGTTTTGCATGTCGGACTTGACCTGCATTCACCACACATTCAATATTAAATCAGCACATTCAACTAAAACGGTGAAAAATGTTGTTTCCTTGAGAAAACAATGTAATCCATACAGTTTTACTCAGGAGTCCAGAAAAACTATGATTTTAGCACTGCTTTGAAATATTCTGTGAAGCATCAAAACTCCCAGACATCCTGTCTACACAATTTGAAGCTTGAATAATGCAAAAAGGGATCAGTTTTCTAATGCTGTGGGAAGGTAAATTATACATGCTTTGTAGTATGTTGATTGTGAAAAGATGTTTTTTACTGTCTCAGGTTTAATCTACTACTTGCATCAATGCATAACCTCAAATATTTGTCAATTAGTTCTTTCTTTGTTACTGTTTCTGATTGAATAGTTAACTTGCTTTGTTGTGTTAGCATTGAGAACTGATGAATAACAAAACATTCTAGTTAAAAGGCAGTAGGATCCACTCATTCAAATCACATTGTGATTCTAAAATAAGTCAGAAGAGTTCTAGCAAATACAAGCTGATTTTTGCAATTTAGTTATTCTTTGGAAATAAAGGTGATCTTCTCATTTGGTTTTCAGCCAAGAATGTCCTGTTAGCAGAAGAGTTCACTAGAGCCAAGCTTGCAGATTATGATTCTGCCCGGAGGCTTCGAGATGAGTTCACAGCGGCAGGACTGAAGCCTCTTGGTACTAAGGGATTTGCTGCCCCTGAGGTATTTAATTGAATGTTAACTGCTGCCTCGCTTAAATGCAAGGTGGGTGCCTGGGGTATCCAGGTGCTTTCACTGTGTCCAGCCAGCCCCCAGATAGAATACCGCCCCCATGGCTGGCAAATCCCCGCAACCCAGCCGTAAACCCCATTTCAGGCACCCATCAACACTGATTAGATAAGTGTCAGGAAAAAACAAAGAGGGTAGGGTTGACCGCTCCAAAACTGCACTGGAACAAGAAGATGGAGTTGCAACGTTCCATGGGAGCCTGCACTTGTGAGATTGAGCGCTGGCCAGACATGCACTGAGCTTGTGGCGGCTAACTTTGTTAAGTTGACATAAGTAAATGTAACTACTCTTTTTTTGAAGGGTTTTCCTCTTTTTACCTCAAGACTCTTTTTAGCGTTGTAGGTGTGAGGATGATTTCACTTATTCACTTTCAATTCCAGTTAACCTTTTTTCTGAAACTGCTGACCAATGAAAAACACTTGGCATACATTCAGCAAATAAGAAAATATTCCGCTGTACAACCATAATAACAATAATTTAAATTACCAAATGAAAACAATTTCATCAAGATAACAAGTGACTAATGATATATGCACAAGAGGAGGAACTTGCATTTGATAACTTTTTCTGGGATGTTCAGTGTTCCAGTTAACTTTCAGAGTCTGGGGGTCAGGGAAGATTTTTATAGGGTCAGCAGACATGGGTCTACCCAAATTTTCTTAATCAACATCTCGGTGTTGGGTTAGGGAGCCACCTTTCTCAGGTTTTTGTCCTAAACCCCCCCCCCCCCCCCCTTATCTGGAACACTGGATTAGTTTTTAATGGGTCTGTTACACTTACATTTGACCTTACAAAGTCTTAATCATGCAAAAAATGTAATGCAAGTGTCACAACCCTCTTTAGGAGCTTTCAGTAATGAAGAAACCAAAACCATATACCTGTGAATGGTGCATAATTTTCCAAGTGATGTAGAGTAAAAAGGGAAGAGCAATATAATGGAGTCGTGCAATATGGAGAATTTATGGGCAAAACTTATGTAGGGGACTAGTAAACTTTTCTTGAATTTATTTTTATTTTTTTATTAATTTTCTTAAAAATGTTTTATAATCAAAATGGGGTCAGTTCACCAAAAGTTAATATTTTGACCACCTTAGGTTTTGGATAGTAGGCCACATGGAAGACCAGCTGATGTGCACAGTTTGGGTTACTTTTTGATTGAGATGATTTTGGGAGTCCCAGATCAAGAGACCTTACAGGAAAAGGTGTGTTTCTTTTATGAAATTGCTATCTAATTTGAATGCTCTCACAACACTAATAGTATTGACAGGCTTAAAATCTGCGTAATATTTTTCAACAGGGCCCAGACTTTTTTTGTTTTGTTTTGCTGGGTTGCACTTTGTTTTATAGGAAACAAATTTTTTCTCTTACTTCTCATCTTGGGGTAGATATGTTCATCCTTGTGAGATTCTTTCCTCCATTTACATGCAAAATCTGCAGTTTAAAAATTATGTCAAAGAACAACAATCATAATTATTAACCATAATACTGCACTGTAGTTACATGTAGATGGTTAAGTGTAAACATCAGAAGGTGTTCTGCTGGAACTGACAGTGTGTTTGTTGAAACAGATAAACCAGTTGGGGGAGTTAGATCGTGATTTGGCGCAGTTGGTAGAAGCTTGTGTAAGGGTAAGGCAAAAATATGTTTGATGTATTTAATCACTACAAAGAACATTCCTTTTAAGTATCTTCTTTAGTGCCTTTTTTTGTTATTAGTAGTCTATATGGGCTAACCTAGGACAATTACCTAGTAGTGTTAAGTTTTTATGAAGGGGAAGTATATAAATATGCAATTTATACCTGGGGCATAATTTTATCTTGCAATTTGTAAAGAACATCATAGTGTACTTGTTCAAAAGATCTGACTAGCTTCATGGCACACAGTCAATTAAACACCTTTTTTCATTGTGTTTAATTATTTATTGTTCAACCATCAATTGATTGGTAATTGAAAGGTATTGAGTGTTACAGACTCAAAACATGTCTTTTGTCCTCGTCCTATTCCATAGTTGTGAAAAATGTCTTGTGACATACTGAGGATACTCAAGGTGTGATCTCTGTTGTATTTGTAGGAGAGTCCCGAGGAGCGTCCAACAGCACGCTCCTTGTTGGAGTCACCAGTTGTCAGGAGGTATGCCAGGTAAAAATATTTTGTTCTTTTCTTCCCATGGAATACAATAGCAATGGTGAAGTAATAGCATTATTGCCTTCATCTAACTTTTATTGCTTTGTTTTTGTTAGGTCTTAGAAGATTGACTGCTGTTGGTAATAGTGTATGTGGGGATTGCTAGAACCAATACTAAATTACTGTGAAACTCACAGAACTGTGAACACTAAATTATTTCTGGAATGGTTGTTGTTCTTCAATCAATCAGTTGTGCGATGGAACTGCAGGAAGTAACTACTAACCACAAGAGTGATTGAACTACAGTTTGCAGTTAAGCCATCTTGTACATGTATCTCATTGGTTCTTCTTTTGCATCACAACAGACATTCCAGAACTATTTCTTGTGTTCACGGTTTTCTAAGTTTCATAGTAAAAGGACAGTAGATAGAATCCTAAACTAAGCATGCCTTTAGGGTAACCCTGGTAAAAGTGTTAAGAAGACAATAACTGACTGTGTGTTGCGCGCGAGAGAGCGCGCGCGCGCAAGAGCTAAGATATATTTTTAACTTTGTTATTGCATAAGCAAAGTGAAGCGTACGATGATGACGTGTGCGACTGAACTTTTTTGGGAGAAGTCTTTTCTTGGAGGATTTTGTGTAAGCTGTAAGTTTTTCTAGCCGCGTTACCGTTTGGGGGTTTGTTTTGCTTGGCCAATTAAACAAGTTTGGTTTTCGAAGAGCTTTCCGTAATCGCTTCCGAAGTGAAAGGACAGTAGATAGAATCCTAAACTAAGCATGCCTTTAGGGTAACCCTGGTAAAAGGGTTGTCTGGAAAACTGACCCAAGTGACTTGTCATAAATTGTCACTAAGAGTCTTATTGCATGTTTTATTCATTTTAGAATTAAAAATTGTCTAGGTTAATTCAATGAATTAGTTTTGTAGAAATATTTAGGCATAGTACAGTTTGTGTATTGTTTTTTAGATAAGTAGATGTAAATGGTAAACCATCTGTTACATAGGGATGAGTAATAGGCCTTTTTGTAAAGAAAAGTTTAAAGTAAGTATATCACAAGCCAGTTATGGATTTGGTAGAGAAAGGTTGCTTTTCATTTATTAATTTTAAAATTGCTTTGTTCAGATATCTTAAAGCAGCTAAATTTGTCGTTTTTGCATCAAATGCATCCAGGGTAGTGATCAATACTGCTAATTATTGAATTGTATCACCCACCACCCCTAGCGTTGGTGGGTCTTTAAGTGGGCACCACATAGAAACAGAATAGAATGTTGATTTGACTGCAATGCTATGTAAACATTGTAACAAATATAAATTAAAATTTCCGAGGGCTCAGTAGAATTCTTGTGTATTCTTTCTGTTGTCCACTGGTAGTTCAGTTGTGGTGTCAAAGCAGCACTAGTGGTATGCCAATCATGATGTTGACCCATAGCAACATAACCTGTTATAAGTTCCCAAGTCATTATAACTTAAACTAATTCCCTATTCAGGGGAGGGGGGCACACCCAAAGAGAGTAGAAAAGATTACTGTACAACAACATTGACACAATCGGCTACATGTATCGCCTTGTGCGCCACCTTCAATGAGGCGGCGCTCAAAAAGCCTTTTCAAATCAACTGTCACGACTGTCGGGAGCCAGAACTTAGAATAAGTACTCCAATGAGCTGGAGATTCCTCTAATACCAGCGATATGAATCAAACCAAATGCACTTTTTTCTGTAAGAACATCTAATTTTGGAGTTGAGGCTGAACGTTCTTAGGGGCGAACCATTTGACTTTTGAGGGGTGGGGGGGAGGGAGATTTCTCAGTGGCAACAACTTTTTTTTCTAACTGACCAAGAAGGCAGATTTTTTTTTCAGTCGAAAAGCAGCGCAATGATTTTTGGTGGGGGATTTGTAACAATTTTGTTTGGCTGCACAACGCATGCATGATTTTTTTCTCAGACGTGGCCATGCATGGAATTTTTTTTTGTTTGGGAGGCTGCAGATCAAATGGTTCGCCCCTTATGTTCTTGCGATTTCAGCCTGAAAACGCTCTTAGGGACGTTCCCGTGAAAATTTCCAACATTGATTTTTTTCTGAGACTTTTAATCAGAGTCCCAGGCAGGAATCGAACCTACAACCTCCGTAACACCGGTCGGATGCTCTAACCACTGAGCTACAGGAACCCCTGGTGAGCTAGGTTGTTTATCAAGGTTCTTATACAAAGTGTCCCACTATGGTCTGCGGGCTCGACAATGTAAATGTGAATCAGACATGATAATGATTATTAATGATGGTAATGGTGTAATATGCCCGTGAGAATGATGATATGCTAGTCGCTAATAATCATTACCATGTCTGATTCACATTTACATTGTCGAGCCCGCAGACCATAGTGGGACGAGAAGTGTCTGGAAATGGATTTTCCGTATTGTTTTCTCCCCAGCATTGCTAAACGGTATGCGATCTGTGCTACCGATATGGGCCTTAAAATGAGAATATGATGGGAAAGGTATAGCCCTCCTTCATTCACTTTAGTGTTTTGCATGGTTCAATTCTACCTGTTACCATCCCCCCGGGGCAACCCCGGGACAAGTCCTGTCCTACGGTCCTGGGGTTGGGAACTGTTTGAAGCGGTCTCGTACCCAGGGGTAGGGGACCGGGCAATTCGAAAATAACTCCTCGTTGTTCTTGTAAAGCAGACCACTTCTCGTTTCACGATGGGGCCGAACCGCGTGGAGAATACCCATGAATACCGGTCCACGGAGTTTAATATCTTGCTCAATCCTCTCAATCCTCCGCAAAAATAGTTTCATCCAGAACTTTTTATCGAAAGTAAGACTTTTTCTGCGATTCTCGCCTCCTTTCGGCCGCCATGTCAAGCTGAGAACCTAACAATTATTTGAACTCTAATTTTGACCTTTTTATTATCCTACTTCTGAACTACCTCACGGATGATATGCTAATAATTCAGATCCTTTCTTATTGTGTAATTTAACTAATTTGTCTTCTGCTTTTTGCCGCCATCTTCTGTCATTTTGAAAATTTGAAAACGCGTACCAACTAATTTGCGGGCGCAAAATGTCGCGGATTTCAGTCTCCTTTACTGTTTCAGCTCTAATAACATTTACCGGGGTGAGATGCTCAACATAGTCAGAAACTGATTGGAAACTTGTTGGAAAACGGATTAATTAATTTCCTGATCTGAAGCTCTGAGCACAAAAACTGTACACCTATTACCAATACCGTGCATGGATGATGCACATGAAAGAAATCATATGTGAACTCCGGACATGAAATTAAATGAAGAATGATCGTCGCACTTGTGATCGCAATTTTTGCAATTGCCTAAAGAAGCCTGAAATAAATTCAGGACTTCAACGGGGCTTAAATCCGGTGCGATGCTCTACCAACTGAGCTATGAAGCCACTGGAGTTAGAAGCAGGTCAATTTTGGGTTCATATGTTCCCGTGAAAGATATGTAAGTGAATGATACATACGAAAGAAATCATATCCGCAGTTCACATATAAATTAATGCCTTGGTTCAAAACCTTTTCATTAACTTTAATGTGCGTTTACGTGAGTAACCTGGATGGTAAACCTTTACAACCACATACCAAGGTAGTGAAAGAAAGCGCCACATTCCAAAAGGATGGAAGAAAGCAGGAATAATTAAGGTAGTGACTAGAAAGCCAAATCTCCCTCCTGATGACCAGCTTGAAGACATTGAAGGTATTGCAGTGAAAAAGTAAAATGAGACTATGGGGATCCTCACTTTTCGCGAAAATTATTTCCCTTTAACATGACTTTTTCCAGTTTTTTTTACCAAGTCTCGCGAAATATTCGTTTGTGGCGTAACAGAAAATCAGAATTTTAGGAACCATGGTTACTTCAAATAATGACTGCAGTAGATTCCAAGCGAAACTGAGAACATGAAAAAAAATACAGTTCTTCGAATTTGTCTCGATTGGCGATACAAACCAACTAAAAAGCGGACGCAATGGAATTCCAATCATTCAGCATTCAGTTTGAAAGGCGTATGTTATGCGACAATTCCCTGTATGCATAACTGTGGGTCGTTTTCAAAACCTTATCCCCTTTTCAAATTTGTCGATTTCAAATGTTTCAAATGAGTGAGTGACCCGGGGAATGTCAAAGATCCCGCTACCTGCCCTTGTTCCCGTTCGGTCTCTCGAGTTAGCCGAGTAGGCTTGGGTATAGCCGAAAGCCTGGTCACCAATACGTTCCAATATGGCGGCCTGTTCAAGCGGCAGAAGCTCGCCAATTTTGTTGCGAGTTACGTACGACGAACTTGTTGCTTATGCAGACGAGCTAGAGAAGAAGAAAGAAAAGAAACATTCCAAAAAGAAAAATCAGGATACAAGAAAGGAAAAGGATACTAAAGCCGAGAAACAAAGTGTTAAAAAGGATTCAACCGACGTAAGCGATTCAACAAGTTCGGAGCAGAAAATTGACCGGGGTAAGGAATATTCGCAACGAGAAAACAAGCAACCTGAACACCGAAAAAGTCAAGAAAAACCAAAGAAAAATAATGCAAAGAAAAAGTGTTCATCAGAGGCGAAACCGAAGCGAAAATCAACAAATGATCGAGAGGACAATGCGGTTCATAACGACAGTGTTTCTGTTAACAAAAGAAATGAGTGGAAACCCGAAGATAAGCATGAAAACAGTTCTCAGAAAGAGAGACAGCCCTGTGATGATGAAACAGGGAGCGAAGATTATGATTTGGAACTCAGAGCTCGAACTGGAGGAGTTTTAAAACTTTGTAAGTCCCCTGGTACAGTTGTAGAGGAACCAAAGGGCAACAGTAGTCAACCAAGAGGCATAATCAAATTGCCCCAGGGATTTGATTTTAATGATAAACTTGAAGAAAAAGAATGTATTAATAGAAATGACTCTGCTAAAAAGAGAACACTGGGTGAAGGCTCCGGAGGAAGATTCTTAGATGACAGTAGACATCAAGAAAATCCACTGCAGAGACAAGATGATCAGAGTAACACTAGACATGAGTCTCCTTTTAATACAAGTGAAGTGACCATGCTTCCTAAAAATTTTCCTGAAGAAGAGAAAGTTAAGACACGTGTTGGTCATGGTAAAAACTCTTCTGAATGCAAAAATACAGAGGACACCTCCAAAGAAAGTGAATCAGGATCTGTCAATCATGTTAAAGTTGAGAAAAAGGTCAAATCTATGAATCTACAAAGAGCCCAGAAACTCTTGAAAATGGTTTTGCAAAAAGAAACAGCACTTAATAACTTGCTATCGCGGGACATGCTTGACAAGGCAGCTTTTGAGAAAATTAATTCTCTTACCAAAGAAATACAGGAGGCATACAAGGGAATCATGATGCTTGATCTAACATTTGCTGTTCAACAGGACGTTGATCAAAACCTGTGGAAAAATGGCTTTTACAAAGTTATTGAGACACTGAGGAAGTATGCAAAGCTGTTTTTGGGTTTTGCGGAAAAAAAAGAGTTGCTTTCTCCTGAAGAAATAAATAACTGTCTAAAGGAGTTCCTTGAAAATGCTGAGACATTTTATAAAAACCTTCTGGATTTATTACAGAAGGGTCATGAATTCTCTGTTCAGGAAGTAGTCAGTCAACCACGAAAGGCTGAAAAGCTTGGAAAGAAGGTAAGTTGTTAATGTTTATTGTTGATTAATCATGAAAGCTGGAAACAATAATAATTATTGCAGGGCTGTCATTAGGAGCCAGGGGCCAGGAATTGTCCCCTCATATTTTGAGGTATATCCCTGGCTACTATGATGTAAAACCAGCATGTTGACTTCCCTACAGCAACTCGAATCCCTGGCTATTTTTTGTATATTCTCACCTTCTTCAAAAATTAGTGACAGCCCTGTTATTGTTGTTCTGATCACATGTAGTAGACTAAATTGTGTTCTGTACTGATGAAATAATTAATCAGCATGTCATGGACAGGATAGCTGGTCTTCTCTTTACAGCAGTAAGGATAAAAATTTACTTATTTCTCATTCCAAAAGTAAATTCATGCAAAAAAATAAAGAACAATTTATTGCTTGTCATTTTGGCGTTGACATGATGCCATTATCAAGAGTAAAGTAAAGTTTTGACAAAGCAAATATTTAAGTAGGATAGCTTTGCTTTACTTTTGATAATGGTGTCATGTCAATATCAAAATGTTGAGCAATATGAATATGAATATGAATGAATATATTTACCCAGGAAGCTCCACTCACCGCGAAGGTGTTTTCAGGGAGGTCCTGCATCCGGATCGAATTGGAATTTAGAAGTGTTGGTTTTTGGGGAGAGGGGAAAACCGGAGTACCCAGAGAAAAACCTCTCAGAGCAGAGTAGAGAACCAACAACAAACTCAACCCACATATGATGTCGACTCCAGGAATCGAACCTGGGTCACATTGGTGGGAGGCGAGTGCACTTACCACTGCGCCAACCCTGCTCCCCATAAAAATATAAAAAATTTGGTCACCAAATCAATAATTTTGGTCGCCAGTTTTTTCCATCTTGCTTTGTATAAAAGCAAGATTTTTTACATAGTAGTAGATTTGATTTATCAATTCCTATTTTTCTAAAATAATTGTCACTGGGGAAAATAGGAAAGGTTCCCATTTTCGTGATTTCTTTTACGCTGTAAGAGCCCTTTACCTTGCTGTGTTCGTTTTCTTCATCTTGATCAATGCTTGGCCCAGTTCCCTACACAAAGGCATAGCTTGTACAATTCTAAGCCACTGAAACTATATGGCACTCAGGAAACATGAAAAGATCAAAGTGCCCTTGCCATTGTTTTGTTGCTTGTTTATCCAAAAATGGTTTTACATTGACCTAAAATGCTGAGGTGATGGAGCATGAAATTTCACTTAGCAACAAAGTAAATCTGAGCCACTCAAAGCTCAGTGAAATGAAATGGAAGCACAAAACATGTACAGATTTCTGTTCGGAAGCAAATACATTCAGTTTGAACAGGAGTTTCATTACTTACATGTAATTTGAAGGAAAAAAGTTTTGCTCTGGATCTTAAGTGTGGCTTATTAATAATCATGAAATTTGGGACCAGGTAGGCAAGTCTGGATTATCAACAAATCTGGAGAGTCGAGGTCTGGATAACTGAGGTTTGATGGTACATGAAAAATTGGTTTTATCAATTGAGTTGGAAATAAAATGTAAATTGGATAGTGTAAAGAGATGGAAATGAAAACATTGGTCGTGTCTCCTTCTGTTGGCTAATAGTCCATTACACTGTGCAAATTGGTGGAATGAATGCACAGCTCTTCAGTGAGTTCCTAGTTCAAGCATGACAACAACTTAACCTGGAGGAGCTGGTACATATGATATATGATGGATCTCTGGCCCATCGTAATGCTGATGACCCAGCAGCCAATACAGAGCTGAAGATTCTGCCAGCGTATAACCCTTTCCTTAACATAGTGGAACAAGCTGTCAGTGCGCTCAAAGCGGCAATAAAGGCAGAAATTTCAAGACCTGCAGTACAGCAACAGCTAAACGATCGGGAAGAAGCAAGATGGCAGGGGATTCCTCTGGGAGAGTACCATCAACAAATTCTTTTGAGAGTAGGGAGAAGAAATACGAACAAAATAAAAGTTACAAAGTGTGCTCAGTGGTTTAGGTTTACGCAAACCTATATACCACAATGTCTAAATGGAGAGCGTAATTTGAAGGATGAAGCACAAACTTGGTTCATTACAGTATTGAGTATTACACTGTACCTTTGTCTGTACCTTTGTTGTTAATGAATTTTTTTCTTGTTAACGAACATTAGGATGGAGGAAATGTTTATTCTCTTAAAAGTTTGTTATTTCCATTAAATTGACCCTACATGGGCCTTAATGAATGTTCTTCTCTATGTAAAACTCCTTATAGATCACACAAAAATTAAAACATTTGTTTATTTTTCTACAATGATTACATATTCATTATCAATAATGACTGACTTTTTTACACTAATTAGTAGCTATGTCCTGGTAATGAAGGGCAAAGGTGTACTTGTTCTGTTACTCATTGAAACTGAATACTTCCTAGATAACTTTTAGTGAGAAATTACAGTGTGCGGTATTCCCAGAACCATGAGGCAGTTTTAAATCCAATTCATGTATGCTTGGTTGTTTTTTTTCCCAGGCTAAACTTGCACTGTTGAGCTGTCATCATATCTTAATCTGTCTTGGAGATATTGAGAGGTATCAAGGACAGTTTCATACGACCCAGAACTGGGCGTCAATAAGATCATGGTATCTCAAGGCTAACAAGTTGGCGCCTAAAAACGGAAAACCCTACAATCAGCTTGGAGTGATTGCAGTGCTGGCCAATCGCAAACTGGACTCTGTGTACTATTACATCAGAAGTCTGACTGCAAGCAATCCAATTTTGACAGCAAGAGAGAAACTTACTGCTATTTTCTATGACATACAGAAGAAGGTAATGATTGTGGTAAAAGCAATCATTTTGAGGTGCAATTTTCAAGGAATAAAAAATCTCATTGTTTATAATCCTGGCCAGCCTTTTTCAAGGGTGATTAAGCTTCTTTAGTTTTTAATGTGCAGAGCAAGTAAGTTTTTTAAAAACAGTTGGTGTTGATAGCAGTCAACAATAACTGTAAGTTAACCTACAAGAGGGCTTGCATCATCTTACAGTAGTTTGTGTTTTTCCTGTTGGTTTGGTCATCATTTTCCTCAATCTTCAGCCTGAATAAAGCACTGAGATATTCTACTTTTCTCTCACCCATCTGCTTCTGGGCTAAGCAGTTTTCTTGTCATGACATTTTTTTGCAACAAACTATGTGTCTGAATAGTGCAAATAACCAAAGATATATGATACTGACTTAGCTTGTTTTCCAGAGACAGCTGTTAATAACTACTCTCGTTTACAAAGGAAGGCTATTGAATTGTAACTGAACATTTCCTTGTTACCTGGGTAGGCTGATAAAATTCAGAGAAAAGAAGATGAAAAGAAGGCACTTTCAGTGCAGAAAAGTCACCAAATGAAAGACAGGAATCAAGCTGGACGAGGAAAGGGACGGTCTTTGTTCAATGAGGCAGCAAAAGGTGTTGGACTTATGTCTGAACACAAACAGAATAACCATGGCAGGTTAGTAGCCAGTAAACATTTTATTTGCATTTAATCCTTGAAAGTTAATAATTAGTATTTATCAGATGCTTTATATCAAGGCTGCTGCCTAGTAAAATTTTAAAGGGGCCCTCAGAGCTAAATGCTGAGAACTTAGGAGCCTAACATATGAAGTGAAAGGTGTTGCCGTGAAAAATTAAGGCGCCCAGAGCTATTCTTTGGGTGCCCCAGGCTACCGGACTCCCATTAGGCAACAGCCTTGTATGTGTATATCATTCTTTGCCATAACTTTTTTGCTATTTTAACTGAACAGGAGACCATAATGCTTCCTCCCTCTTCCCTTCTAAAATGCCTTGTATCTTTGTTGTGTTGCACTCCCTTGATGTGAAAACTCAACAACAACCCTAACCGTTCGTATTACGATAATTATTTTAATCCTTAGCCTTCAGAAAGGCACTTATCCTAACAACTGACTTTTTATAACTCTATTTGTGGCTGTAGTCAACTAATATTGATGCAAATCTGAACCATTCACCCAGAACCCAGTTTGCTCCTTAACTATAAACAGTTGCTGTGATCTGGGGGAAGGAGGATGGGTTGGGGAAAATTGGCTTAAACAAACCTTAAGTGTCATTATTATATCTCTCAGTTAGTATACTGGCTGTGATTGGTCAATTTTGCAGGCCGTATTCTACTGTATGGCCTGCTGTTTTGAAAGTTTCTTTTCCTGTGTGCCCAATTAACCTCAGAGATATAGTAAACATCTTAACCTTGTTTTTTTGGTCCATACTGCAAGTTTCAGATCCTTTTTTGTTTCCTTTGATTTATGGCCTGTGTGCTTCGTGCTTGGGCCATAAGCGAAAGGGAAAAAACTCAGTCTGTAACTTGCAGTATAGACCTCAAACTCAGTTAGTAAGAGGTGTTTCTTATTTGAAGAGAAGTTTAATTGGTTTCTTACTGATACAATGGCATTTCTGAATAGGCCCAAAACTTTTTGGGCCTATTTTGGGTGCCATAATTTCCTTCTTTTCCAGGTGTGAAATTTTGCAACAAATTTTCCCTTTCGTTCCAGCTTTTTAGAATAAGTGGATTGCAGTCTTAGAAATGGCTTTTCAGGCCCGAAACGTTTTGGTAGTTTCAAGAAATGGGCCCCTGGATACAATAAATCCTGATGTGACAAAATCTCCATTTTAATTCAAGTGGTTTTCTCCAGCCTGACCAATTCCCAGAAACAAATGTATTTAACAGATCCCTGTTATAACAAGCCCTAGTTTGAGAAAATCCCCATTACAATGAGCAGAATTCAGAAGCCCTGATACAAGTCTATAAAACACATTGTCACCATGTGATTGAAGCTAAACTCATTTTACCAGCCCCCTGATTCTTTGTTGTATCTAGATGCTACTGAAGCATGGAGAGTTTTGAAAGCTATCTTCCATAGACATTGGGTTATAACTCATTTAGCTATCATTAGTATAGTATAGTCTAGTATAGTGTACTGTATTTGTCCATTCTTTTTGCAGGCATGAGGTGTGGATCTTTGTTCACCATGGAGTTTTTCGGAGAGTTATGCTGACAGATCTTGGTAAAGTGCAAGAGGTTAATTCTGCAGGAGAGCCTGTTTCTGAGGGTATGAATGAGGAACATCCCAAAGAGCCTGTCAAGGAGTCACCAAAGATATCCTTGCAAGAGGTATTACTGTCTTGAAAGATCTCCCCATTCTCAGGGAAGCAGAGCCTCAGTCTACAAACTGTATGGCAAGACATTTTATGCAAGAGTTTTCATGATTGTATAATTTGTTTATGGGTTTTGAGATTCTACTCAGATTGTACGACTACTGGTATGTTGTATGTGAGGTGATGGTCACAAAAAGGCCAATAATACAAAATGTCTGGTGTGAATCAGACAGTTATTGTGCATACAAGTGGTGGAACAGAGAATTAACTCTGAAGTTTAAATTAGAGTGCTAATAGAAACCCATGAAATACCCACTGGGCGTTAGCCCTAGTAAAGGGTATCAGGGAACCACACGAGGCAAAGAAAAAATTCTTATGACCTCGGTGGGAATTGAACCCACGGCCTCCGGATTAGATCTACCGTTGCTATGCCGACTAAGCTACGAGGTCGGACAGATGATTAAGATGGTGAATCGTGGCGAAGAGAAAGTAAGGGTACATATATACGCGGTACAACATAGTTATTGTGCATGACATGAAATTATTACCTATTGGTTTTTAAAGATCTTATTTAAAGCCTATGAAAATATTATTGTATAAGGAATTTGAATCATGAGACAGGGTTGAAAGTTGAATGCAACAGGGAAATTTTGCCCTTGAAATCAGCCCTCAGGAAATGATGTGATTTGTAATGGTAACTGAACTGAGTGGAGTACAATTTGGTCTGAAATCATATGTGGGATTTCAAAATCAAACAAGCGCGCAGCGGGAGTTCGATTTGAAATCACAAGTATGACTTAAGACCAAAATTGCATGACACAAAGTTCATTTACCACTTTATTACACCCATTTTGAAATCACATGTGTAGTTTTTTGCCAATATTAATATTTGTTTAATGTTCACTTCACAAAAACCAGTTTTGAATTTTGATGGCTTAAAAAAGGATGTGATTTAAAGCAAAAAATGTTGTAATTTGGGAATAAATTGCACTGTTGAGTGCCAATCAGATTTCAAAATGGGTGTAATAAAATTTGGAATTTTTTTTGTACCAATTTATTGAAATAAAACTGTTAACTGTTTTCAAAGTTATGAATTAAAGAAAAATGGTGCTTAGTTCAAGTATTAGTTCTGATGCACAATGCATTGAGAAGAGCTACTAACATTAATATTGCTGTATTTGTAACGCATTCAAGGTCAACAAGAAGTTTATGCTTCATTTTCTTTGTGCTCATGGCTTGCTGTATTCAAGAATTGGGTAAGAGAAGGTCCTTTGAATGAGCTTTTGTTGAGGTTTTTATGCAAGAGTTGGACTGATTGAACAGAAACAAGTGATGTTAAACGTTAATATAAACATTGGTGATAACCATTATTTTGCACACAACCCGCAGAATCGTATGGGACTCTTTTGGGAGTCAGGGTTGGCCCAGTGGTGAGAGCACTCACCTTCCTTCAATCTGTCCTTATACCGGCCTGGGCTGTGTTTATTGGTTCTCTACTCTGCTCTGAGAGGTTTTTCTCTGGGTACTCTGGTTTTTCCCTCTAATTAAAAACCAGCATTTGATTTGATTTGTAACTAGATTGCTGGACATCAGTTGATACTAGCTGATTGTTCTTTCCAGGATAAACAAAGTTTATTATTATTATTATTATTAGTAGTAGTAGTATTATTAAGTTACCTACAGAACTGACTTAACAACCTTAAACAGCCACCACTGAACTATTGACAACAATTTTCTGAGGGTTACAAGTGACTAATTATTGACAGTTACTCAGCAAAAGACTAGTATAAACTGACTTAGTTTACTGATTTTTTTATCTATAAACATACAAGCTATTATTGGGCAATATCAGCTTGTTAAGGGTACAGCATTTTGCAAAATTAAAATCATAATAATGAAATAAATTGGGGGGGGGGGGGGGGGGGTAATTCAAAGCTATCTTATCCTTTCCAACAATTTTTTGTTGTTGTATGTGATTCACTTTCCAGAACCGCAGTAATTGGCTGGCACTGTTGTGGTGTCCCTGCCATTGTATTAATAAGAATTAATATTGTTTGCCCCTAGTCATCTTTGGCTTTTTGTTAGGCAAAGCTAATAATAAATAAATAAATAAATAAATAAATAGATGAATAAATAAATAAATGTGAGATCTTCATGGGAACTGATGTCAGCTATCTTAATATTGTTATCCTTACTTTTTCAGCATGGAAAGATTGCCCACATTGCAATACCAACTGATTGGGGAGTTCCACACCCTGTTAGAGTACCCAGCAAGTTCTGCAATTAGCAGGTCCAACTTGCTACAAATGATGGCCATCAACATTTTTGCCATTGGCAACACTGCAGCACAAGGTAGTTTGTAAGTGCCTCCACTGCAGTCAGCTAATGGAGGGAAATATACACTACTTATTAACTGAGTGTGAGGTCATTACAGGGAAATTTCAGACTGAGGCCTTGATGTATTAACCAAGCAGTATAGGGGTCATTACTAAACTGAGTTCTGAGATTTCCCTGTAATGACTGAACAGATGAAGTTAATAAGTTGTTTATTATGGCTTTATATGAAAATAGAAATAAGAACTACATGTACTTTTATTGTGCCAGAGGTTTTATTTTGACTTATTCTTAATTTCTTCTTCTCACTCTCTGAGTGTTTCCCATCATTCATAATTTAAGGTCTAGATGTTTTTGTTTTACTTGAAAGTATAAATATTTATCGAGAGAAAATGTTTCACTGGTGTTTTTGCTGGTGCTTACAAGAATTGCTGGGCAAAGAAAAATTTTTGTAATGCTCATGTTACAAGGAAGATTGGCCCACTCAGCAACCAATCAAATTGCCTGTACTTTCTTTGCCATATAATAATGTGCAATACGGACATGAATTCTTCCTTTCATTTTGTTTAGACTCGGATGAGCAGTATGTGAGAGTGGGCACACCTCAGGACCAAGCCCTGAATCTTGCCATTGAAATGTTCATTTCATTACTAAAGAGCAGCTGTGCCCTGCTGCAGAACATTGATTTTGAAGCAAGGAACACTCGCGAGGCTCTGACTGCACCTTTGAGGCAGTTCCTACCTGCTGTCAAGGTGTTTGCTGATTGGATGAGTTGCCATGCAGCTCTTTGGCAAGCTTCACCAATAAGGTATTACTAAGTGCTGATCATCTGTTCTTGGTTTATGGTATCTTTTGCCGACATTATTATTATTATTATTATTGTTGTTGTTCCTTAACAATTTAATTGAGGAACAGAAAAAATTATACAAGCTCAGCGTTCATAAACAGCAATTTAACCTTGATTGATTTCAAGAGCTAGATTTCAGAGTCAGTTTTTGCTGTTCACTTGGCCATAAAATTACTAAATCTAATTACAATAATTTGCCTTCAGCACTCACAGGATTCTCTGGGAAGCAGTGAGCCAGTTTACAAATGCTATATCCTACCTGGATATTGATGATCTTCACCAAGACAATGGTAAGAGAATATTCTGTGGTGTCCTTGTAATATCAACGCTTCATAAACAGAGTGGTCATAAGAATTGGGGACAGGATCGCATGAATTTACTTTATTTTAACAGTTTCTCCGTACTACTTCTGTAGGAATTGTGTAGGGACAACAAGTAAGAATTGAAATTTTGATCTTAGGCTTTAAAGAGTTAAGGGATCACGTTTTCTGATCCCAGGGATAAGCGTTAACACAGGGTTCGCACGTGCCTTGAAAGTCCTTGAATTTCAAAATGAAAATTCAAGGCCTTAAAAGTCCTTTGTTGCCAATTTTATCCAACAAAGCTTCACAAGTACCCGAGACGAAAATCGGCGCACTCTCTACTTTGAGCATCTGATGTGGCATTATATTGGCTTGACTTTGCCCCTCTTGGAGTCCTTGAAAAATGAAAAAATGTATCCTTGAAAGGCCTTGAGAAGTCCTTGAATTTTTGGTCAAAAAAGTGTACAAACCCTGTTAACTCTACAGTCAACTGTAAGGTTTGCAAATTACAAGATTGAGGGGATATTTTAAGTTGTACTCCTACTTATGTAATGGGCAGTGTAAAATGCACATTCTAACATTCGTCAAGAAAAGTTAATGATTAACCCTTTTAAACTGAGAAATATGATCAGCATGAAATATCTCTTTGTAATACCACTGTTTAATCAATCAGAGTGGTCCTAAACGTCAAGGATATGTTCACACATAACAATTTCTACACACTAGTTCTATGGGAAATGTGTAGACACTCCCATTGGGCTTTTAGGTCAATTCGCATGCACTGAGTTTTCACTTTCGTTCATCTTTATTAATTCAAACTAACTAGCTAATAACTAGTAAAGATTTAAAATTCGATAATTTTTTTCAGGTTTCATTTTAAAATTCTTCCAAATGAAATAAATGTTTTATAATCATAGGAGAATTCAATTTTTGATATTAGGAAAGAGATGCTGATAGTCCTCTCTATACATACTGCAAAATGAAGTCTATTTGTTAATCCTTAAGTTCTAACAATGACCAGAACCTACTTTCTCCTTATACAGTAGTATAAGCATTTCAGCTTATACACAGATTATGAGAATATCAAACATTAAATGTCTTGATGTTTAATGAAATTCTCTGAACTAGCAGTATATGAAATACGAGAGGACCAGTTAAAAGAACATGCATGTTAATGTCAGGTGTTAACAAGTTAAAGATTTTCCCTTCATGTCGTAGGTGCCGAGGTAGTCACTCTATATGAAGATGAATTTGTGGCTGGATTTAAGCCT
Source organism: Galaxea fascicularis (assembly GCA_948470475.1). Lineage (NCBI taxonomy): Eukaryota > Metazoa > Cnidaria > Anthozoa > Scleractinia > Euphylliidae > Galaxea > Galaxea fascicularis. Next base: position 13,259,606 of record OX419345.1, read on the forward strand.
CTGAGTGAGGCAAACAAACCAATTACTAACATCTCTAGCGTAGAGTTGAAGGTATGGTCAATTAGTTGTTTGGTTTATTTTTAATGTTCCTCCGTTCTCTTTCTCAACCAGGTTTCTATATGTGTCACTTTCTAGGTAAACGCGTTTGGAAAGCTCATTTCAGTCATACAAAAGCCGGTTTCATTGAATCAAATGCTTAGGTTACCGTATACCTTCAGAACGTCAATGTTCTTCAAATTTGGACTTTTTGATTGAAATAATGATCGAAATGTGATCTCTAATGTAAATAATGTATTGAAAAAGACTAAATATTGGCGAAGAAATAGCGGTTTTACGTTTTGGTCAGAAGTAATAATTACTGTTTTGATTGACACTTTTAGCGCTGTTTTCTCGAAACAATGTTGTTTTATTGAAGGGGACACTTTAAGGAGCTAAAACTCAAAGGGAATTTGTTCGTGTGCCCTCAAATTTTCACAGTGGCTAGTTAAACATATAAACAAAAACGTGTGTGCGAATTTTTTATTTCGAAATATTTTTTTCTCCGAGAGCGATTTTTTTACGATCAGTTCACATTTTTCTTAATACTATTTCGAAAATGTTCTATAACTTTTCACTGCAATTGAGTATGGCAAAACTCAGACAAGTTTTTTTAGCGCTTTGGTTCCGGAAACTGAGAAACAAATTAATTTAGCGAAAGACAAAATTTGCTTTGACTTGTAGCTTTGAAAAGGTGATTCGGACGCTCACATTTAGCAAAAATTCGACAATTCATTATTTCAAAATTCTTGCTACAGTTTGACAGCCAGCTATATAAGCTTCAATTTGATGTCGGGGTTTAGGTATCTAGAGTTAAAACCGGACGCGTTACATCGCTTTGACGTGAGACATCCCTGAAGGTATACGGTAACCTTAAATTGTTGTGATTGTATTCAAGAAGGGTATCACCTCCAACGCAACGTTTTATGCATTACTTGTAGGATTTGGCTGAGGATTATCTTCGTTGTCAATGTCTGAAGGAGTTTGCTCCATTTCTGGTTTCCCTGGAGAATCCTCCTTTAGACTTTGACAGTGAAACAGGAGAATTCTCTGCTGTGATCAAAAGCACCCAAGTGTCACCAGTAAAGGAGTCTTCAAGTCAAACAGTTGTGCAGTTGGACACATCAGAACAACATGAACATGAGGTTTGTGAAATTTTAACCAGTGCCTCCCATAGGAAATCATCAGCGATCTTTGGAAATAACCGGACGTCTTCGGAAATCTTCGGCAACGTTTTGAAATGATCGGAACTTCTTCGGAATTTTTCTGGAGTGTTCAAAAATAACCAGAACGTCTTTGAAAATATGGATAATGTGAAGACAAAAATCTGACCCATTTGACCGTGAAAAAGTTTAATGCTTTTATTCTTCAGGAATCTGATGATGATGGTGAAGATGTAATTGTTGAGAGTGAAGAAGAAGAGTTCGACTCAGGGTATGATACCATACCTTTACTAATGTCCTTAATTCGACTGCAGTACAAAATGCGTGTAAAGTTTATTCATCATGTTACTTGAAACACTGTCATAGATTGACCCCAGGAGCCATACTGAAACTTACAAAGCTTAGCAAACTTCTCAGTGACAACTGATTGTAATTCTGACTCAGAGAGGATGTTTGGGTTTGTTTGTCAGTGTTCGAGTGGTTGACAGTCGAGTTTCAAAAAGGTTTATCGTTTGGTTTGGTTAGATTTACTTGGCTCTGTGATTGGTCGGAAACACTCGCGCAAATTACTCGACCAATGAGAAGCAAAACCGAAACTGTTCATGACCTGTTTGCAGCTGCGCCGGCGACATGTTATTGCATCGTGCTCTGATTGGCTCATTACGGTGTTTTAATACGTCAATTCTTTTCCGTCAGAGTAATTGGTTTCGGTTTTGTTTTACGATACGCAGTTGAACACTACGCTACTTTGATTAATTCAATTAGCCATTGTAATGTTCAAACCGTTAGTGCAAAATCCCTATACGGCAGTCAATCTACCTTATCAACTCAGTTGATAGGTTACCTGGCCCATGGTTTATTTTGAAACTCCTTCCATCCCCGCTATATCCACTACTTCGTTTTATTGTTTGTCTAAACTAACCCTGTCTATTACATGTCAACAGGGATGAGATGGAGAAAGACTTAAGGGAGTTGAAGGTGAGGTATTGTGCTGTGCTTTGATTATTTGATAGTAAAGAAGAAAACTTGTAGTGATGTCTAATGCGATACTTTTTATAGGCCAAAAAGGACGCTCTCAAGAAAGAGGTGGAGGTTCATAGAGAGAGAGAAGACAAGGCAAAGGTAAAATTTCTTGGCTTTTGTTACAGTCTCTGTCTTCCCTCTCTCCTGTTAAGATGGTGCTTCCGGTGCGGATATACTTTATAGATCCGCATCGCAAAATGGTTCGAGAAAATGGGGTTTTGTCAGTGATGTCTTTGCCTGCTAATACAAATACAAAGATATTTTTTCACTTTTTCTCATGCGGAAACAGATCTGAAGAAAGGGTTTCGGGCTTCTGAAATTTAACTGAAAGAAATTATGGGCAACCGTCAAGTTTTCGGAGTTAATGAATTAGACTTGAGTACTGAAGAAAGTGAACTATAATTGTTATGCATTGTAGAAGTTTTAGGAATTGTTTCTTAACATCTCGGAAAATTCCGTCGTTACTCCTAATTTTCTTTTTAGTTGCTATCAGCTCCCACTCAGATCTGGTTTTCCAAAAACGCGCTGCAGAAATTCCCTTTGTTGTTCATTTCTCTGCTCTTGAAACTAAAATTTGACAGAGGAAACATGTCACGCTAAACACGATATACGAATTAACGATTTAGGGACCATTAAATCATGCATTCGAATTTGTAAAACATGATTTGGGTAACCTTAATGATTTTCAGTCTTCGAATAAATCTGACTAAACACTTCGAGTCTAAATATTGACTGAATTCACATAGTTCATTAGGCAAAGCCTAGGAAAGGTAACGTAACAATTTACTTTACTGGTGTTCACGTGATCGATGCGTGACATTGCTGTCACGTGGGTGTGGTCCATGGTTCCGTACTCTGACTATTCTCAACACATTTCGCTATAGGCAAGGTCAAAACGTTTTTGGCAACTTGTAAAACGACTAATGACCTCAAAGACTACACAACGGAAAAACTGATACTCTGATAAACGCACGGGTGACGTCAAAACGTGGCAAGAACAAAGACGTACGCTACGAGTTTGCCTGATGTTTTTTGACGTTTTCAGAGGACACACGAACAGACAAATGGAATCTATTTAACCGTGACTCTTGACGTCATTCGTGCGTCGATACTGAAGTCGCAAACTCGTCCAGACCAATCTAAACGCTTGAATAATGTAAAGACATCCTTCCAGCTGCTGTTTTGTTATTAATAATGGTATTAAAACACAGGCCGTGATCGAGGAGCACATCTCCAAGCCGCGTTTGATGTTCGAGAATTACCCCACTTACCTGGTAGCTGATACCAACTGTTTTGTGGATCATCTGGATGGACTCAAGGCCATTGTAGGCTGTCAGGCCTTCACTCTTATTGTACCACTCATTGGTGAGAATTTAGTCAAGCGATTGTGTTAAGTACATACTGTTATCATGGTCAAGTGCACAACTGACAATGAGGGAAGCTCTGTTGAAATGTGATTTGCAAGTAGCTTTAGCTGTGTACTGCTTACACGATCCGTTACATCTTGTGTTGAAAGAAAATCTTTTAAGGCCTCCAAGTAACAGTTTTATCCATTGAGTTGAATAAAAGTGTAGTTGACATGGCGGGTTTGCTTCTCTGATTTTAAATCTGTTCGTCTTTAGGCCAGTCAACCACCCTGCGAGTAAGCTCTCCAGGGAACTAGAGGGTGGGGAAATCCTTTTCCCTGTTTCTTCGTCACCCCCACCCCTCAAGAGAGCTTGCTCGCAGGCAGGTAGGCTAGTCAATTGACGTTTGTTCTCTTTTTTCACAGTAATCAACGAGCTTGATGGTTTGAGGAAGGATTTTCAACTGGATAAATACGATATTCAGCATGCGCAGTACGTCCTTGAGAAAGCACGGTATGAAAACACACTACTAGGATATTCGACTTGAACTGCAGTTATCGGCATATTTATGCTGTTTCAGTTGGACAGTGTACGTTAGCTTAGATTGCTAGGTATTTGATTATCCCTGACAGATGGCTCGCACTCGAAATGCCAATTCTTGCATTTCTTCAAGGTTTCCAATTTACCCATTGATTTTTCCGTTTTGTTGTTTGATGCCTGTAGATGTGCAATTGACTTTCTTGAAGAGGAGTTTAGTCAGAGGACTCCACAAGTGAAGGCAGTCACAAGTAAAGGCTCAGAATTGGACACCATAGCATTCAGAAGCGAAGATCCATCGGGAAGAAAGGTTTGTGCCCTTAGGGTGGTCGTAAGATGAATCTCTCTGGCTTAATATTTAAGGCTATGCAAAAATTTTAACGTTAATGACCGGTTTTGAAGTCTGTGGTTACAAAAACAAAAACAGACCTTTCAGTTTGTCTCCTTATTCTTAAAAAGTGAACCACTTCAAGTAGACACATGTGTTTCATAGTTTCTGTTATCAACTTTTTCACGCCATCGTTTCGACCAACGACGTCAAGCTTCCTTGAGATTTTCTCATTTGCGCAGATGAACATCATTTGTTGTGGAACTAAATTTTGTTTTGAGAAGCAGCAAATTTTGACCTGTTGTATTTCTCCCAAGGAAGAATGCTTGTAACGTGATTTCTCCTGATTTGCTCGATTCTTAGTACACCCCCCCCTACCACCCACGCGCTCCACTCACCCCTCCCAAGTATTTGGGATGGTACCAGCAAAGCACAAGCGAGACCAAAATTGCTGCCGAAAGTTTCTTTGTCACCATTGTAGGAGTAAAAAGTATCAAAGCGAAATACTTTTCTTCCTTCATCAATCGGGCCGAGTTGCTCGAAGCATGAAACCTATAGGTTGCCATGGTATTTAACCTGGGTTAGTGTTGACCATGCTTCGATCAACTCGGGCAGAACGGGGTTTCACTAGCATACGCAAAGATCTCACGTTACGTTGTCACGAACAGTCGCGTACGTCGAGTCTTCGTTGGTTACTGCGCAAGCTTGAGGAAACCAGCGATTTTTAGTGGGTTTTTTTTAACAATACAAATGACCTCCCACAAATAACCACGCACGTGGCGCTGAACTCTAAGTATGCGCAATTCAAGCAGAAGCCCAATGTCTTCCAGAGGCGCTCGGGCTCTTTTCCCGACCACTGGACAAGAGGAACGAGGACTCTGGGTTCGCGATTGGTTACAAAGCAAACAAGAATTAAAAAACTGGTCCATCAGATTAGAGCAGTTTTTCAACTGAGTGTTGAAAGTAATTAGCGTTTGCTTTGGTCTTGCTTCGCTTTTGCTTCGCTTCGCTGTGTGGTTTGTAAAATTCAAGTCACTTTCTCAGCCAATGAGAAGTAAACTCAAAACGAATCGTGGCTTGTGCGCACGCATTTTCTCACGTTTGCCGCCGTTTACATGTACTTGATTCGAAACGTGATTGGCTCATTGCGCCATTCACGTCTGTTGTGATTGGTCAGAGTAATTGCTTTGGTTTTTCAACACTCAGCTGAGCACCGCTCTATTGGCTGACGTTGGATCGATTGTTATTGTTGTAATTTGTACCACAGGGAAAGGGGAACAACGATGACATCATTCTGTCATGCTGTCTACATTATTGCGAAGAGAACTTTGTCAACAGGCTGGCCACAGGTAAGAACGGGAAAGGTTCTTTTGGCTTTTTTGGATAAGGACAATAAACCATAGGCCCCGTCGCACAACTCATAATTGATTCTGTGGGACATTAAAGAACAATTACACTGTAGTGGCGTAACGAACCCTGGCTGAGTGACCACCCCTAGTGTTACCCTTCTGGCTCCGGTTGTTCAAACGTTGGAAAACGCTATCCACCGGATAAATCACTATCCAGCGGATAAGTAAGGGGAAAGCTAATTGCACTATCCACTGGATAGATACTTATCCGGTCGATAGCGCTATCCAGCCTTTGAACAACCGGGACCTGATCTGTTCTATTCAGCAAGTGGCCGGCATAGGGTGATATCGCAAAAAAGGCTTATGGTGTATGAGGCCACACACATAAACAATCATAAGTCAACATGTTGATGCAAATATTTACGCCATAAAATGTAAGTGGGAATAGGCGCATGGCCTGTATTTTGATGTTTGGAAAATTGTACTTATGTAACTAATTTATTTCGTGGCAGAGAAAACGTGCTGGCTGAATGAATTATTGGAATACGAAAGAGCTTTTTTCCCCTTTCCCATTTCGTTTCGTTCCTATTAAGAGGGAATTCACTTGTGATTTTGCTGAAACTTCGTCTGATGCTTGAGAGAAGTTTCGTCGTTATTCGAAACCACTTGGCATCCAATTTGTTTTTGAAGTCACCGAATATTTTGCGCTTCTTCTCTCGATTTTTTCGAGGAAAAATTAAGCTAAAATTAAACTAAAGTAAATCTCTAATGTCTTTTACCACACGTCTAAGGTAAGTTGTATTGAAACATTAGTGCAAGCTTCCATATTTCTCAGCTTTATACCAACTATCGACTGTAGCACATAGGTGTTAGACTTAACTCTCCAAAATGACGCAGTATTTATACCTTTCACAGCCAACCAACCCATTACGATTCAGAGGAAAGTTGTGCTGATGACAGACGATAGAAACTTGCGCGTGAGGGCGTACACCAGAAATGTTCCTGTGTTGACTGTACCACAGTTTAGGAAAATGGCCAGGCTGTGATATGAGCAGTGAGTTTGCGTCCCACCTCCGCGTGCCACTTCTGAAGACGCTAGTTGCTGCTGGAAAAGAACGGTGCTGCTTCAGAGCCGTAAATGCTGTTGAGTGTTAGGAAGCCAGGGGCATCTGCTGGCTCTTACCACGAGTTTGGCTTGCAAGGCGAACGGCCTGGTGTCGAGTTAATGTTGTGGTAAACCCACCTCAAGGCGAAAAATACTGTAAGGCTTTGTGATTGAAGGGTGTAAGTGCGTGCTATCTCAGGCCGGTGATGAGTGAATGTAATGTCTCCGTACTCTGGTAGATTTGGGGAAAAAAAACAACCTAACATTTCCACACAACCTCACTAACGTGCAAACCATGCCAGCTATAAGCGACAAGATAGGTACCTCCCTACTTCAGTACTTTCCAATGCGGAATAATGCAAACTTGTCTCACTCGTCGCAAGCTACCCCGCCCCCCCGCTTCGAGTGTTTTTACGGCCTTTTAAAGCGCACAGAACTAGAAACGCTCTTTTCGTGGAGGTCTATATAGAACCGTAGCAGGGCGGGTGCGACGGAGAGCTGTTCCAAGTTCCACAGAAAGCGAAATTTTTTACAGCTTAAATGTGAACCTTATTTGAAGTTATACAGCATACACGAGGAAGCCCTTAAATAAAAACAAAACAGGTGCAAATATTCCTTACAATTTGAAGATGCATGACACCTCTTGAAGTCAAATGGTGCTTGAACTTTCCAACTTATTGTTCATCTGCTGTTTCCACGTTCGCTTTTAGACATTCTGGTATCCTTAAAAGAAACAGAATCCGTCTGGACTCCGCGCTAACGCGGCATACATGAAAAAAGTCCCCTTCTAGACAGCACGATTCCCAGAAGTCAGGCCTCTATTAAGTACATACAACAGAGGTGGTAGGAAAGCTGAAATTTTCTCATACTCTCGAAAAATAATTACAGACACAGCTAATAGCGGCAATTGGGACCAAACCACGACAAAAAAGTCTCCATTTTGCCAACATCTTTCTACGCGCTTGCGTTGTTTGCATAGTGTGTGGTTTGTTATTCACCCATTGGCCGTTCCGAAATTCAAAAGGGAACTGGGGCGAGTTTCAAATTTGAAGTAATCGTAGCCTGAGTATCAGGCCCTATCGGGGAAGCGGGGACGAGGGGAAGGAAGAGGAGAAGGGCCCGACACAAAGCCATTGATTCGCTTGTGTCCAACATCCAGATTCTGGATGTTACGCTGATTGGCCAAAAGACAATAAGAAACGTCACGTGAGTCAATCGGAAGTCAAGCTTCCAGCGCAGGAGTTACAGACGCCATATTGAAGTCCACTCTCATGACATATGACGGTTACCGGAAGTGATTTTGATTGGCTAATTATAACACGCACTGTGTGGGGGTGGAAGGCTTCTGAGAAGCTGTTTGTGTCAGGCGTTTCTTCCTTCGCTTTCTCGCTCTTTTTGCCTTCCCCACCCTAGAAATGCCTGATACTCAAGCTAAAGTAATCGATAAATTGACATCATCACCTGAAAGATAACATTGAGATTGGTCGTTTGACCAAGTTTGACAGCGTCCCCCAAAACCATGCAAATATATGGTTTTGGGGGGACGCAGCCTCAAAATTAGAGACGTTTGTATGGATTTTGAGCTGTTTCAAGGTCCATAACTTGGTCTCTGTGCAACCTAAAAGAATCAAACTTGGTCAAACGACCAATCTTAATGTTATCTTTCATGTGATGGTGATCGATTACTTCAAATTTCAAACTCGCCCCAGATCCCTTTTGAATTCCGGAACGGCCAATTCACAGAAATCGACTGTAAATAAACTTGCATTAATCGTTAAATTCGTGTGTTGTCTGCTGACTTAAGCTGTTGTGCTGACACAAACCAAGTGAACCCGAAACTCTACAGGCTGGTTTTCACTAGCGACGGAGTCGGAGTTGAAGTCATAAGAGCGCTTATGACCCAGTGAAAATCGACGGAATCGGAATCGGAATCGGAGTTGAGAGAATCAGAACGTTCCATTTTCATTCGATTCCCGTTATGACTCTGTCGCTTATGATCCAGTCAAAACTTAGGGGAGTCGGAAGCAGAAGCGGAAGAACCAACCAATCGCATTGTTAGTTCTCGGTCCCCTGTCTAGTTTTCGTTTGATCGTAAAAGACGAAGTCATGAGCGGAATCGGTGTTTGATTTCAATTCACAAGATCGTATCGCTCTAAACTTCCGACTCTATCTCCCTGGTTTGTGAATACCAGATCGTGTATCCGAAAGTACCTCAATCAAGTTTTTTTAAATTTCTTCAGATTTTAAAAATCTGTGACCTCATGAAATGATGCATGGCGTCGGCCACCAATATGAACAAGAGCCGTAAAATATTTAAGACTTTTCGAACGCCTCAACTCTACTTTATTCTTTGCAGTACATAGTATTCAAATTACCGTGGTATTTTATCAAAAACAAAGGGAAACGGAGATAACTCGAGTTGTATCAAGGAACGCGTGCTTGTCAAACAACCACTTTTACATTTACCAGTATCAGCCCACAAAAGAAAAAAAAAATCGGACAGACAGTCTAAAGCCATGTCTGAAATTTATGGCGCTGCGAAACTGGTTTCAGCAGGCGTTCTCGGCGCCGTTTCACAAAAGTTTCAACGTGTAACAGCGGCTTAACCACTACCATATTCGGACGACGAAGGCACCTACGACCTCCCATCCACTGACTCACGCACAGCTCCGAAAACGAACGCCTGATCGCAGGTTTATAGACGAAGGCATACGGGTGCTACAGGGTGTAAACTTCAATATTGAAACGATTCGACAGCCTAACGTTTTCGATAAAGCTTTATTATACTAACAGTTCGTTTTTCGAGGTTTCATAAAAAAGAAATAGTATGCCAACTAACTAAGTTAACATGCAAGTTGTTTGTCTCAACATATAAAAGGTAGTTTTCAACAGTGTCTTTGTCCACATCGTGTTCAGCAAGAGTAAATCGAGTTCAGTGTTAGCAGGGCTCAGCTAAAGTAAATTTACATATTCTAAAGGAACACAAAGATCTGCTCCAGGTCTTCCTGTTTCCGGCTGTCAATATAACCTTCATTTAGTTGAGTATCACTTAAGAATTAACCTGAACAAGGTTGGAAAACAACGGACTCTTAATTCGACTAGACTTTCAACTCACAGATTCACTTCTATCTTTTGCTTTTGATGTATCAGTGTGGCAACAGAAGTTGGCCTCCTTACTTAGAAATCTAATAAATCTTGCTTTATGTATGTACATGTATGCTTATGAATAACCGTAACAAAACCAAAGGCGAGAATACTGCGTTCTATTCAATTTGATTAGTTTACATATCCTCAAGAAACTACATAAGATTGTCGAGATGTTCGTGAGCATCACCAAAATCCACCAAACCTGGCTGTTTCACCGGACAGACTTTCTCTGGATTCGCAAAGCACTCCTATAACAAGGACTGCGTCACGCACCCCGCTGTTAGGGAGAAATGCAGGCGCGCGTTTGTTGCCTTCGTTTGTCTCAAATGACATGCACGTGAAACCGAACTGCCACGCACACCTTTTACGTGAGTCGTCACGCTCTGTACAAGAAGCTTAACTAAAGGCATTGCTGAAGGTTAAACCGACCTGGTGAAGTACTACATGTAAGAATGGGCACTGCTTCGCTAACTCATCGTTTTAAGCACTTTAAATAAAACGTCTTTCATTATACGAGACTGCGTACGTCTCTGAAGACAGTGTGTCATGACTGTGAACTGACGTCTTCAATTCTCAACCGTTTCCAAACGCACACAACGTTTGTATCTGCCACAGCGACGATGTAATCCAGATTACTGCTTGCGCTGACTTGGTTAAACACCTTGGTTGTCTCATTCGGACACAAAAGAACCTGAAACCAAATAGTCCATAATCTGATGATTTTCTTTAATGACATGAAAAGTTTGTAGAGGGAGACAACACGAACTTACAGCAAGATATTCATTGAGCTACATGTACTCAGCAACAACCTTCACTACACAGTTACCGTTGCCACTACCAACGCGATTCTCTGCGATAGCTATTGTTGTAGTTGAATTTTCCCTCCCATATTCTTTCTTTTAAGAAGACACATAATGAGTCAATATACCGCAATGATTCTATTTAGCACCCGGGGCACTTATTTACTTTCGGAAGCTCAAGGGAGGGCGCTTATTGGAGAGGGGGCGTGGGAAAATAGATGATGTGCAAAACGACATTTTCGCCAAAAAGTTTGAAGAGGTCTCTGTGCTCTCACGTGGCGGTAATGTTGTTTGACCGAGCCGCCTGGTTTGTAGGCCAAAACTGATGATCACTGTAACAGCAGCTACGTATTTGAAAGTAGTCTTCAGTATGGGTTGTTCTTTACTTCCAGGACATCTTACACAGCCAGCCAGTCGACAACTGCCACTTTCATGAGATAAACAGCACAATAGACCATCATAAGTTTCACCGCTTTTATTTCGAATCGACTTGAGACTTTTAAAGGAACATTACCTGTGCTTGTTTATGCAGTAATTTGTCTTTAGGTTTTGCTCCTAATAACTGGGAATTTACGTCATAAAGCCAAACAGATCCTGCGTCATCCCCAGCCAACAATACTGAGCAAGCTGAAACAAAAAGGATTCATAAGCACCTAAAGGTTCATTAAAACAACCATGATCTGAGAGGAATAATTAAGCACAGCAGATTATCCATTAAAATGGATTCTTTCCTGAAGCGATTTCAGCTCTGAACAAAATAACAAATGAATGCCAATTTAAGTAATGAACTGGGGGAGGGAGGATGTTTCGAAAGTTTCACAACAGGTGCATGATGGGGCTCAAAACTGAGGAGGATTATGGGATACTATGAAACTCAAGGGTGCCATATGGACTGAAAAATTAATGTCATCGTGACAAACGAAACAATTAAATTATTCTGGGAAGGATGTTACAGAAAAGAATGGTAGCAATTTATTTCCAACAGTGAATTTCCACTCTTAACGTATATTTTACGCAGTTGCAGAAATTTAATTGGGTTTAAATACAAACGAACGAACAGTGAAGATTCAATGTCACCAAAGACCCGTTATCAGTGTTGCCAGTCAACACTCCAAGTTTCCTGAAGCGATTATTGTCCAGGGTAGGTTTACTTACTCAACTGGCATGGTGTATATGCTCTTCAAAACACAAAACATGAGGCAAATCAAACAAATATACAAATAGTTTAAAGAGGCTCTCACACCTGGGACAAAGTTGAATTTTAAAAACGGCACTTCAGTTAATCTCCATGGTAATTTATGAGCCACATGGAAGTCATTCTAAAACAAACAACAACGAAAGAACGTTTACAAGTGAGTTACAAGAGACGTGGAAGTACAGTTAAAATTCACAAGTAGTAACCCCTCAAAAGAAGACCAGAAATAAACAACAAAACCAGATACCACATATTCTCCATGCAGCATTTGGGTTTGAACAAGCGAAGGTGAAAGCAAACTGCATTTCACTGATGAACTAGTCATTGCCTTCAGAATACGTGCATCCATTTTATTTATTGATAACGGCACTGACAGGGGTTTATTTTGGTTCTGGTACTGTAGACAATGAATTTGGCTGACCAACAGGAACAAGGTCTCCCTGATAAACATATACACTGAAAGCAGTGACCTTGCCTTGAGTGACAGTGGAAAACGTTTCTAAATCAAAATGTACAGAGATTAAAATTTTTATCATTAATAGAAATATGAAGGACCTCTTAATAAGGAATAGGATGGACTATTAATTACTAACTCTCATGTCCCCAAAGTAGTAGTGGTGGTGATGGGGGGGTGGTGGTATTAGAGAGGCAGGACTTATTACAAAAATCAACTTCCAAACAGGGGGCTTATTGGAGGGGGGAAGGCGGGCTCAGTAATTTACTATGAACATAATGATGCACGTAGTAGTGGTGGGAATCGGTTGAGATGTCACAATCGATCATCGGAAATAAACGGATTGCCCCAACCGATCGATCATCGATTATAATCGAAAAAATCTGCCAATAAGCATTCCATGTATTTTTCACCTACACACAGGTAAACACAGTCTTAGATTATATCTGCTGTTATGACTTAGAAGTTAGGAGTCCACGAAAAAAGACAACTCACACCAAGATATTAAACATACATTTTTCTTGATTTTAATACTTTTATGTGTCCCCAATAAATTTTTAATTTTTCCGCGACAATTGATTATGAAAAAAGAATAATCGATTGTTGCGTCGCTTGAACCTTTTGATCAACTTTCAATTACAATCGATCATCAGCCCACCACTAGCACGTAGATCATCAAACTACCAGCACCACGACATAAGCTGACATAAGGAGAAACCCAAAGTAACCTTGATGTAGTTGCAAGTTTGAGAGTGACAACACTTTCAAGCTCAGCATTTCTGCACTCCTTGTAGCAAACAGTACAGGCAAGCAACTCTTTGTAACCAAGAATGAGCCAACTGTATTGAATTCTTTTCAGTTCTTCTATGAGATTCTGTTCTACAGTTGCCTTACTCACCTCGAGCATTTCGGACTCTGAGTACCAAATATGAATGCTGCCTTCTTCAACTCTCTTAGTGGCTAAAAAAGAAAACCCCAGTGAACACTGAAGACAGGTAAAGCATAGCCTATCTTACCTAACCATCGAGTAAACCCATAGCTACAAAGTGCACAAACCAGAATGAAAACATCTTGTAACACTAACCACATCTTTGAACCAAAGAGGACTTATGCACAACATTGAAACAGAAGCAGAGGTATCAATGTTTACTCTTAGGACACAATTGAAAACACTGTAGTTCCAGAAATACCGTACCCACACCTCCCACATGGAAGGAGGTAAAATGGAATTTCTGGAAGGATGGAGGATGATTGGGGTTCAAATCTCGCTCTGGCCACTAGCTGATGTTGTTCTGGGTAAGTGTCTGGTTCAACTCCTCATTCATCCTTGTAAATAGCCAATTGATCTGCCTCCCACCAGGTGGTGTTCTTAACACTGTTGTTTTCGTTTGTATTATTTATTTCATTGTCCCTGAAAAACTCCTCTTGGGGAGTGGCCAATTAAGTATTTATCATTATTATTATTATTATTATTATTATTATTATTATTTACTATGCAAACCAAAAACATTCTGTGGAAGGGTATGGATCTTTTCAGGAAATACACATTTTGAGAGCAGTCTGGGTGTATCTCTGGTGACTGCATGTTCTCTTGTAAAAGTTTTTGTACCTCTCTTGACCTTAGTTTCAACATGATTCCCCTTCCAAACTACATTTTATGCTGAAAAAAATGCTATTCTGAGACTTCACATTACACATGACATCACATTAACCATGAGATACAAAGAGCGTCTCAACCTTACCAATGAGGTTGTTAGATAGGCAAACAATACTATCTAATGGAACGGTCTTTTTTCCTGGAAAATCCAACTTCCCAAAATATGTTCTGTGAAAGAGAAGTCATTACAGTTTGAGTGAAACAATATAATATAATTATGTACAAAAGTTATCAAATGGCCCAAATCTGTTAAAACTAGCATTCGTAATATCGCCAGGATTGGATTGGAATTAGTATAGGTAATCACATGATTCCGAGTGCAATTTGGAATAAATAAGCACGAGTAAATTTTTTCAAAGACCAACAAAATTGCACGAGCCCTATGGGCTCGTGCAATTTGTGGTCTTTGAAAAAATTTACTCGTGCTTATTTATTCCAAATTGCACGAGAAAAATCATGTGATTACTTATTAATAATACACTTGAAAAAATAGACTACTTATAAAGCCTCAAACCCATACATTGACTACTGAGGTACGCAGAAGGCATTGCCCTCGATCTTCTGAAACTTGGAGAAGCTTCGAAAATATCCGGAGATCACCAGAAGTGTTTGGTAATCTTCGGAAATCTTCGGTAGTGTTCGGGTGATCATCAGAAATCGTCGGAAACATTTGGGTGATCTTCGGAAGTGTTCAGCGATCTTCGTGTGGTCTTCGGAAATCTTTGGAAGGTTTCGCACGATATTTGGCGGTCTTTGAAATACATCGGTTGGTGTTCGGAAGTCTTTGAGTCTTCGTTTTAACTTCGGAAATCTTCGTTGTAATTTGCACTGGTGTTACACTTTCTGCACTTTGTTACACTTGAACTGCACT
>OX419345.1:13287116-13332116 GCA_948470475.1 Galaxea fascicularis
GCCAAAAGGCCTGAGAATGATTTGCAGAGCTTGAAGATATTTTGAGCCAGGCAATGAATTAAAATAAGCAAAAGCTTTTGCTTGAAATAAAAAATTACTGACCTTTCCATCCATTACTTTTAACAGAGGGCAGAGAGACACTAGTTTGTACTTGTCGGAAACCTGTCAATGTAATAAAGGATCAAGGTAAAAACACAAAGATTCTTGAAAGAATGCTGGTCAAGCTGTTTAAAATTTGTAACTTCCACAGGCAGAAAAAAAAAAGAGCTTAAGTCAGTTTATGACAAGATAGACATTCTAAATCTTTATCACTGATACTGTAAATAAAAATTACTAAGCGATCCTCAATACAAAGGCAAAACAAATTGTAAAACTAAAACCAAACTTATTAATGATTTCTCAGCTGTGCCTAATTTCAGCTTGATGGCTGAGAGTTTTTTAAAGCCAAATCTGAGATACTCAATGTAATCAGTATTAATTTAAAAAATGTTTGGTCATGGTTGAATAGCTTTAATAGCAGGTAATGGTTACAAACAGCTGTTTTACCTCAAGAGTAGGATTGTTTGTGACATCTAGGTTTTCAAGGTTAGGAAATGATGACAATCCATTCACATTGCTAAGCTGATTATTGGAAAAGCTGAGTGTCTTTACTTGTGGTATTGTTCTGTCAAGTTCAATAGCTGTCAGTTTGTTCTTTGACAGATCTAGATCTTCAAGATTTGGCAAACACTGCAGTAACTGAGCAGGGATGTGAGTTAATCTGAGATCTGACAAGCTGTGGAGAAAGAAATTATTAATAAATATTAATTTGCAATAAAGTCTGTCAAAAGTTATCCCATTGTGTTAAGGTGGCATTGCTTCTCTGTAATTACATGCTGCTATACAGTGCAACTAATGATATAAAACTAAGTGTTAAACTTGTGTCTGGGAATGAACCAGCCACTTTGTTTCGTTTTGATGGGAAAAATGGGCTTGCACAGGGATTGCTTCATGTTTACAAAATTTCAGTGTCACTGTCCCCTTCATGATCTGACAGCTGCATTATCAGTTATACCTCCTTAACATCAGAGGCTGTTTTAGATAACTGTTACAAGTCCACTAACCCAGGACTAGTAAAACTTCACCCTAGGCTAGTAAAAATGTGCCCACTAGCCCCTAGACAGGTTAGTTTTGAAAGAAAAACAAATTTACATGTACTACAACTTTGTAACTTGGAAAGTTTCTCTTTTTTTTCTAGAAAGCTTCAACAAGGGTTAGTTTCCATAATCTGATTAAATTAAACCAGGACTTGCAATCCATATCACAGCTATATCATTGTATCGTATGACTGACTCAAAAGACTGGCACCATCTCGGAAAAAGCCTTTCCTCCTTATTTTGGCCTGGAAGAGAACCATTGTAGGTTTGCCATCTCGGATTTTTTGGGCACAGTAGACTCACTGTTCATCCAATACTTTCAAGAACGTCACTTTACAAATCATTCTAATCCACAACATGCTGGCAGTTGCCATGAACTAGTACTTCAATTAACTCATCACTAAGTTATTGAATTGTTGACTATTTAAAAGATTCCACATTAAACATTGCTTTGTGCACCCAGAACTGACAAGAAACAAAGCTGTATTAATTTCATGACTGATAATCAATGCTAGCCTTTAGTAGGATAAAGTTGAACTTCATATTAATAAAGAAAACAAAAACAACAGAGTAAGTGTTTATCCTTTTTTATTTCATTTAATGTTTCTTTGTCAGTGGAGAAAAAAAAGAGTGCTGGGGAGTGAAAAGGCGAAAGGTGAGCTGGTTCCAAATTCCCTAGGTGAACTTTTTTTCCGTTTTTCTCCTTTTTATTTTGTCCTTGTGGGCTAGTGATTTGTTTTTTACTTACTTGCCCACTGCGTAGGCTGCAGAAAAGTTAGAGTCAAGACCTGGATGTACTGTACTTGTGTTTTTGTTATTTTCCCTGAATAAGTGCTGTACTTATTAGGGGGTGGTGCTCATAGGTATTTTTTCTCTCAGAAATTCAGGGGTGGTGCTTAACCCATTGACTACCGTGCCGGCCAAAACCGGCCACACAAGACTCCCATGCTTCAAAACATTGCAGCTTTCGCAATTGCACAAATATTGCCTTAATTGTCAGTTGTGAGCACGAAATGGAATGTCCTTTAAATTTGGATATCCAATAAATGCAAGAAACATAACGATTTTCACCAAATATGGCCTTTTGAGTTTGGACAAGAACGAAAATGACTGTTTTTAACGTCAAAGTGAAACGACGAAAATGCCCCCTTTTGCTTTTAAGTTTTTTAAAGAAATCATTGTTGAAAAATAAAACTTCAACCATCATAACAAAGTTCAGTCCTTGTTCTAGCTTAGAAATGACTTTTTTTGTTCATATTCTTCTCCCGAGCATAGATACAGCCTTTTGTTCCAGTGCATTCGGGCCTTCCCACCATTTTCAACATCTCAACCACATTGCATGCTGGGAAATAACGAGAATTTTTGACAGCGCCCATTCCTTCCCCCAATTCTTTCACATATAAACTCAGCCACTCTCAGCCACTCCGACCTACCGCCAAAAGTTCATGCTTGTGGTGATCTTCAGTCCTGACAAATTCCGAAATATGTGGCAGTAGGTCGAGAAATTCATCAATAGTCGAGTCCCAGAAAACCTTGAGCCTCCAGTGCCTTAGGACAGCACCACTTTCCATGGTAGTTTCAAAATAAAGAGTCAATTTGTTTTGTAATTTTATTACAGTTTGACTAGTTTGTCATACTTTTGTACGGTTCACCAACTGCTTATGTAGTTGTATGTTAGCTTTTCCTATGCTGCACGTGTTTGCAGTGCTATTATTACAAGTATTCTTATGATTTTCATACATTCATTGTCATACACGTATTCCCTTTGTTAATACGTTTCGCTCTCTGACCACTGGAGGTCAACCTTTGTCAGGGACTTCGTGTCCTGTTGTTGTACATCCATGGATGTACTTCCTTAATGCTTATAAATAAATAAGACGTGCTGCAGCAACACCCTGAGTGATTTGTTAGTAACAAAAAAGCACTCAGTAAAATTGCTGATTTTCATACATTCATTGTCATACACGTATTCCCTTTGTTAATACGTTTCGCTCTCTGACCACTGGAGGTCAACCTTTGTCAGGGACTTCGTGTCCTGTTGTTGTACATCCATGGATGTACTTCCTTAATGCTTATAAATAAATAAGACGTGCTGCAGCAACACCCTGAGTGATTTGTTAGTAACAAAAAAGCACTCAGTAAAATTGCTGTATTTCAAACATTACAGTGCCAGATGGACCCACTTCCGGAGATAAAATACAGTAAAAACAATGGGCATGACGGAATATTAAACAGGCACAATTCATGCAAACGCTACGTTTCGCTGCCGCCCAGTCAATCCACATGAAACAAGAACAATGAAAACTAATGCTATTCCTCAGTTCAAAGTTAATCTACTGTAAATTTAGTAATCCCCGAGTAATGTCAGTTAATATTGCTGATAGAACTCTGCAGATGAACTGGGAATTGAGAATCATTAAGCACAGAAACAAAAATTCGCAAAAGGGAATGGCAGTTAATTTCACAATTAGAAGTGCAAAATAAGCTGCTACAGCGGCATTGGCTTCAGAATCAAGCGGATCATAATACAAGAGCTCATTAATATCTGGAAGGCAAGTGTTACTGTACGTACTTTAGCTGCCTGATTTCAGATAAGTCCTCACAACCAGCACGCTTCTTTATGTCCTCTAGAGTTAGTGCTTCACTGGTGGACATTCTGTACGCTCTTGCAGCCACCAAATATCACAGACGAGACAGTAAATTCATCAAAACTCCCATCCGTGACGGACGTGGAAGTAAACACAGTGCCAAACTCAACACGTGTGTCTGATAGCACTGGAACAATATTTGTCATGCGCAGCCCTGGAAATGCTGTTTTACAAAAACACTTTCGATTGGATGAATGAAACATCAACCAATCATCATTGCTGTAAGAAATACGAGTCGTAAAATTTTCAATATGGCGGCTGCTCAGGAGTGTGGATGTACTGGCATTCGTCAGTGTTTACTTTGTGAAGATAAGGGTAAATTTAAGAACACTCCAATAAACGCATTTGAGGAAGAAAGCACTAAGAGGATTCGACAGTATAAGCTTTGTATTCTATGCGGAGATACATTGCCAGCCGATGAGCTATGCAGTCATAACAAGGCGATGACACCCGACTACATCTTACTAGAGGGTGTCATTGTGGTTCAGGACTTTCTAAGTGAACTGGAGGAACAAAACATTGTTACAGAAATTGACAGAACTATCTGGAAACCATCGCAATCGGGAAGAAGGAAACAGGTGAAAGACGCTATTTTAATAGTTAAATGGTTTTCCCCTGTTATCTCAGATATAAAACGGGTCTTGAATTTGAAGATTGAAACAATGATTTACAATATTTTAATGTGCCGGCAAGGTTTCCGCACAGCCCAATACATTAATTATGCCTACACTTTGTGACTCGAACTCTATTCGTTTGTGGAACAGGGATGTTTGTTTTTTTTACGAAGTGTTTTTACAACCTTGACCGGCTGCCGGCCATTTTTTACGAAGTGTCTAAATGACCGGCAGCCGGTCAAACTCCGGATTCGACTTCAAATCACTATTATGGTCTTCAGTCCGATTCGGGCTCCCTTTCAAGGGCTTTGTTTTCCTTAGACTTGGAACTACGGGAAGATTTAGTGTGTTTTAGGTTAGGGATTAGGGCTAGGAGTCAAGGAATATGGACGTTTGTTATTAGGCTTGAAGATTTTGACCGGCTGCCGGTCATATAGACGATTTGTACTTTGATAGTTTATATTAATAAAACTGCATCGCTTTCTTAACGGTTACTTCGATATTAAAGTCTGTAAATGTCGTCTTTTGTTGAAAATATCATTAATTCCTCAGTTTTTCTGAATTTGTCAAGGAAATATCGGACTGCTGGTCATTTAGTGTTTTTACAACCTTGACCGGCTGCCGGCCATTTAGACACAGCCTTTTTTTTAATGTATGGTATGGGACTGTGTGGAAATCTTTCCTGTACCACAGACGACATACATGTTTGATTATCAATTATTTATTGGTCACGTGGTTTGCATCTGGTTCCACCATTGCTCTTCATTCCCTTGAGTTTTTCAGAATTTCATTATGATTGAAGAATTATCACAGAAACCTCGTTTTTGTAAATTACTTTATGGTTTCTTGCAGGACTTTGGACCTCAGGTGAATTTCAAGAAAAGGAAATTGAAACTAAATAACTTTACTGGGTTGCCAGAATTCAGTAAGACATTGGTGGAACGAATGTGGACTCTGGTTCCTGCTCTGTGTGACTTCCAGCCAGTAGAACTGTGCAATTTAGAGTACATTCCTGAGAGAGGTTCTTCCATTGATCCACACTTTGATGATTTTTGGGTTTGGGGTGAGAGGCTAGTGACTTTAAATCTTCTGTCAGGAAGTATCCTTACTTTTTCGAATGATGGAGATGACATTGAAGTTGCTGTTCCAATGCCAAGAAGATCTCTGATTATAGTCAAAGGAGAAGCTCGCTATAAATGGAAACATGCCATCAAAAGACAGAATATTGTTTCCCGTAGAATAGCCATAACATTAAGAGAACTTACTGAAGAGTTTTGTGAGGGTGGTAAATGTTTTAGTGTTGGAGAAGAACTGATAAAGAGGGCATTGACATTTCAGGGTAGATCAGTTCAAGTTAGTATTAAAGATCATGACAGCTAAGTGGTACTAAAACAATTCAGTGCATAACCATTTCAACACAATGAATTCTATAAGTCTGTCTCATATAATTATGTAACAAGTCCTTTTATTCAAAGAAATAAAGCACTAGTTTGTATAAGTCTAACCAGCAGGAAAAAAAGTAATAAAAGGAACCAGGTTGTAATATAATAGAAGATCAAGTACTGTGATGGGTCGCTTTCTTTAACCAAGTTGATCTCCTAACTACAATTTTACCCTAATTTTGTGTTAACAATGGTATTCCCTCGCACACATACATCAGATGAAATCCCTCTCACTTAAGTTAAGTTGTAGGCTGTTAGTAGCGGTAGTCCCTTTTAGAATAGCTGAACAGGTGCAAAAAATGTGAAATGTGAGTGAACAAGTTGCTTCACCATGTCATGCTATCAATGACTTGTACTCTTGACTATCCAGAAACCCAACTGTTTTTTGTTACCAAGAGCTTTTTGATCTTCATGTAGCTTTCAATCTCAACTGGTGATGCTGTCCATAGCTAACATCCCTTTACCCCAACATTCTTCTTGGAATTGAAAATCATTCAAGTTGACTGAACAAAGGGCTGTGACAAAAAGAAACTGAAATTGTGGATAGAAATCCACCAATCTTGGCAAATGAAAGTGGTCTTTCAAGTTTTATTCATTTCTTTCCCATTTATGGCTAGTGCTCAATCAAGAATTAATAATAAATTATAACAGAGATATGTAAATTCACCACTGTACAGGGATTCTAAAAGCTGATGTTTTGAGCTTTAGCCCTTTGTCTGATGAAGGGCTAACCCTCGAAACGTCAGCTTTTAGAATCCCTGTATGGTGGTCAATTTACATCACAACCTGGTCTGGATAGCAGCAGGCATAACGAAATTTTCAGAAACAACACGACACTTTTTAAAACTTTCTCTGTAATAATTTACATTGCCATGGTTCCTTTTGTTTCTGAAAATTACATTACCAACTCTGTTTATAAAACCAAATTCTTGTTTACAACCCCTGCCACCGATGCAGCACCACAGTTTCTTTAGAAACTACCCTCTTTATCCATTTAGTGATAAATCAGTGTGGACTGTGCTAAAAACAGTTAAAACACTTAGGAAAACGACTTTATTTTCCTCTGAGGTTTAGTGAGTAGACTTGACATTAGTTACAAGTATTTGGTCAAGTTAACACTGTCTTAGATTTCTGTGATAAGGGATGTTTTCTTAGGTGGTTTATATCCTCCCCAAGCTTTCTCCAGTTCCTGTCTTTGTTCTTTATGCTGTCTATAGTTCACTGACACTTCATTATGAACAAGATGAATATCAAGAGCAAGGGAATGTAAAATGTTGGTGTTTGCATGAACCCAGGCTAATAGAAATTCTGCTTTCTTTTTGGCAAGCCACACAGATTTGTGTAAATGTTTGTCTTGCTGCTTCATCTCACAGTTCTCCTTTAACTTTTCTTTTGCTCCACTGAAAAGTCTGCACAAATGAGAAAAAGCACATTCTACAAAGTTTACATCTTGACCATCTTTAACCACATGTCCTTCAATCAAAGAAATAACATCACAGAGAGCAACATGAGACAATTCCTCTGAGCAATACAAATCTTTGGAATCCTGCACAACACTCAGTGAATTATGAAGAACTGATTCCACACTCTCAAACACTGCATTTTTAGATAAAACAGGGGAAAGTTGCAATAAACTCTCTGCTGCTTGCTCTAAAGTGTCCTCTGGGCAGCCATTATAAAGTCTCATAATGTAGACATAAGAGAAAAGAACATCAATACAACTGAATTTGACATTTGGATTTGGAATTGAATTTTTCATAAGTGAACTCAATGATGGAATGTTCGGTTTCACAGGTGGCAAGTGATGACATCTATTTGCCTTCACTAGTTCAGGTTTGCTGTGAGTTTCCTTTCCAGCATTGCCCTCTTCATTGACTTCCTCTATTCCCTTCCTAAAAGTAAAGATAAAATTTGAAGATTAGCCATGTCGTTTTGTAGTGTCAAGCCAAGTTTTTGTAATCTGTCAGCTGACTATTTTACAACATTAAATTTTATTGACAGTCCACTGCAACTACTATGTTTCAAAGACACAAAATGTTTATATGAGACAGATACAATCACAAAATTTGGGTTGTGAGTTATTCTTGACTACAGCCTCAGGCAGTGTTCTTATAACAGTCTGTTACTGGGTAGTTGATCAAGTGGTGGACTTAACCAAATAGAGTGAACTCCATTTAGTGTTTGGTAACTGCAGGCAGACATTAGGCATTAATAATCTATCATTTCATATTTGCCAACTTAAAGGGAATGACACTACTAAAAGGGAGATGAAAGACCCTGGGAATGAGGTTAGGAAAGAGATTCACAACATCAGGGGACTATGCAATATCCTTAGGGGGAACCCAGGGGTGGGGGGGGGAGCTAAAAAATCCCTAGATTTTGCCCTATTTTCTCAGTGAACTGATTTCTGATTGCTAAAAACTCAATGAGGATGGGCCAGAGACTGGAATTAGGACAGGCTTGCTTGAAATTATTAAGGGCAGAGGGATCAAAAACCATACCTATCCAGCAGCACATCCTTATATGGGGTACATAGGGAAGAACCTTAACCATTCCCCCCTTCCTGGGGGGTGGGGTGGGGGGGGTTGGAATTGCAATTACATGTAGTGCAATGCCTATTATTTTAGAGATAACGATTCCCCTATCAGAGATTCCTTAAGGGTCCTGATACCCCTGCTAGCCCGTTCGACTTTTCCTGTTGAGCATGCGTTAAATGAAATGTAACCAAGCCTTTATTACTCTTGCTTTCATTAATTTGAGAGAGCTACGCCAGCCGAGGCAGCCGCCATTTTGTGAATTGACTAGCGTAAACAATATACCGCAGGCATCTATTAAGTCAGCAATTCCATCAAGGAGTATGCGCACTGTGGTAAAACGGTAAAAACTGGTTTTAAACCGGACTGACTCATCCATTTCAGTGGATGAGCGGCAAATCAAAGAAAGTCGAGCTGGCTGCCAGAGGTCTCTTCCTCTTCCCGACTTTTCTAGGAAGATTGAAGGACCTCTGCTCGCAGGGTAGGGTCCTGATTAAGCTTCTTATTAATATTCTTAGTCAAGTCTTAGTCTTTTAAGATTCTTGTGTACAATATCTTATAAACTACGTTTCAATGATTTTCACAAACTAATTCTACCTGATTTTACTAAGATCTCTATTACTCCACCACGGCACCCAAAGATCGATGATGTTGGAAATCTCTCCACTTTTCACGGCAGTCTCGAACTCTTTCCGCTCTTGATCTGTTAGTGCCGACCAGACAGCTTCGGGATCCGCGCTGTTGATGTCCATCTCGCTCAGTCGTTCCTCTAAATCCTCCGTTTCCAGGTCATCTTGAGCCTCTCTGTCCTGTTCTTCTAGTTTCTTTAACAAATCAAGCATTTTTCGCTTGCTTTCATCACTTCCCTTCTGTTCATTCATAGCATCCATGACGCATTCTTTGTAGAAAACCTCGGAACATTGCTGGTGCTTCTCGCTCTTATAACACGCACTGGAACAATAACGAACATTACAACGAGGACAAGTGTACTTGGAAGTTTCTTTCGTACAGAATGCACAAGAAGATTGTGCTTGAGGTGATACAAGGACGTCAGCAAAACGAACTCTGGCTCTTCCGTCCGCCATTTTTCCCATTCTGGTCCCCAGAGCCACCCGGCCTTCTAAACCGGTGAAGCCTGGGCGCAAGTTCTTGTGCCCAGGTGGCTCTGGGGACGAGAATGCCGTTCCAATTCCCTCTGGAAAAAGCGCCAAATTTTCGATCGACTGATGTGTTTTCCTCACATGAACAGAGCTCAAGAACCTGAAAAATGATTGATTCGTACTTTAAAACAGAACCAAAATGTAGTAAACGTAAGCTGGACGAGGAAGAAACAGATAATGATTCTGTTCACTTCAAAAGGACATATGTAAGTGGTGATGGTGGCTCTTGTCAGTCTACCTCGAACTCCAAATTGTCTTTCCTTCCAAACATTTGTAGAAAACAAGACCTCCAGTGGAAAAAGATCACCGCCGAAAACTTGAATCTTGATTATATTCAGCTGTTCAGCAAAACTGAGGCAGATGCTGTCTTCCAAGAAGCAGAGAAAGTGATAAAGTACAATGCAAACAGCAAAGTATTTGTTCATGGCAAATGGCACAAGGTTCCAAGAAAGCAAACTGCCTATGGAGACATAGGGCTAACTTATACTTTTTCTGGAGCAACAGTTTCTGCTCAGCCATGGAACAATGCTTCCTTCCTTAAAAATATCTGTGATTTGGTTTCATCGCTGACCGGTCATAAGTTTAACTTTGTTCTTGTAAACAGATATAATGATGGCAATGACCACATGGGTGAACACAGAGATGATGAGGGCGATTTGGTGCCCAGAAGTGTTATAGCATCTGTTTCATTGGGTCAGGCTAGAGACTTTGTATTCCGTCATGTAGAATCCAGGGGTAGCAATGCTAAAAGAAAAATTGACCCTGTCAAACTTGAGCTGTCTCATGGCAGTTTGTTGATCATGAACCATCCTACCAATGTTTATTGGTTTCATTCCCTTCCAGTGCGCAAGAAGGCAATATTCCCACGGATTAACTTGACATTTAGGGAAATGGTTGTCAAAAACAAAACTTCCCCTTAGTATTTAAATTATTATAATTTTATAGTCTCAGAACCATAACTGAGGAGCTTGGTGCGAAAGGGGCATTTCTGATTTGTCCTTAAAATCTCAGTTATTTGAAGGCCAGTAATTTGAAGGCCTGAGATTGAAAAGTCAGAGTATGACTGTAGCCCAAAACCCAAACAAAAGATTCAAATAAACCATTTTGTGCATCGAGTTCTTTTGTTCTGGTTTCTAGAGTTTTTAGCAAAAGTCATGTGCTAAATTCATTGATTTCTAGATTTGAGACACAAATAAATATGGATGTATGTTACTGACTTGATATCCAATTTGTAGTCCAAAGTGGAGCAAATTAAGGGGAAACTAAGATTTCAAGGCCTTGCCTCACAAATGCCCTTTTAGTATGGTAGTCTGGTAGCCAGTGGAACCTCTTAGGGTGAGCACAGAAAACATCAAGACAAGTGGTCTGTGTCAAAGAATATGTTTACTTGTAAATTTTGACTGTAAGGGTTGAGATTTGGAATCACATCTTCATGGGATGACAGCTCTTACAAAATAATACTGTTTGAGCTATAAAGTCCACCTGGAAATTGGAATATCTTCCAGATTTTAGAGGCATTCTCATCAATAATAAATTGAAGCTAATAAATAAATAATACTAAGAAGTTAGTTAAATAAATGAAAGCTGTTCAGCTTGTGGGATAGATATCCTGTTGGCAAAGAAGAACTTTACTAAGAAATTACCGGTAATCTGCTTATTATGTATGCAAAAGGAAACTTTCAGGTTCATCTCACTGAAGTGCATACAGACTGTATGTTTAAGGCATTGTGCATGTGCCTGGTCAGCACATAGCTGAGAGTCAGACAATTGCCAATAAACTGTAATCCAGATAAGATCAGGTTCTTGGGTCAGAGACCCAAGAAAGCTAGCACCCTGACCCAACACACTGAGTTGTTGAGTAAGAAAATTTGGGAAGATCCAAATCTTCCATGACCTCCAGACTCTGCAAGTTATCTGGAACACAACAATAATGAACTCAGACTGTCCGAGAATCAGGCTACAAGAAATACTGATATAAAATGTCCATCTCAAGTGTTTACAGTTTTGTTGCATTATGTAAATTTTTCTGTAGTGTGAAGTGATCCTAAACTGGACAATGGAAACTTTGAAACCATCAGCCATTGCTGTTTCTTATTCTCCTAGTTGAGGTTCCAACAAAAGCAGATTGAATGGCAAAGGTTTGGTAAGGTTAGGAAGTGTTTACTCTTAACAGGTGGCACCTTGTGAGAATGGCCTTCTGTAGGGAATCTAATATCTGCTATACCCAAACAATGGCTATCTTTGTAGATGCCAAGGATGGGTATAGTGCAGTGGTGAGACCACTTGCCAACCACCAATGTGGCCCAGGTTTGATTCCTGGATGCGATGCAATATGTTGGTTTTTCCCTGGGTTCTCTGGTTTTTCCCTCTCCTCCAAAACCAACATTTCCAAATTCCAGTACGACCTCAATGCAGGAATACCTTTTGAACAATTTCCTTTGAGCTCATTGGTGTACCATGGGTAAGCAAAATTACATTTACATTTTTACACTGAGTTATGACCTTTTTGAGTCTCCCCTAAATAGCTGGCATTCGTGGACCAGTACAACCACCCTTATTACCACACATTTTCTTTGTATGCAATATATTACATCTGCAACCTTGATGGGTCTCTAGTAAATAAGGTAGAAGTAGAAGATAATGGTACTTGGTGTTGTTTTGTGCCTTTCTACGAAGTTTCAGCATGATCTGAGTGGTACAACATCTAATCATGACTAAACAATGCAATAAGTATTTGGTCATGATAATAAACGTTATTATTCATTCAAAATATTTCCCCATTTCTGGTTGGTTAAAAGCACACGCATAATTCACCATAACCAGCTGCTGTTCACCAAATTTTCAAAGAAACTTCGTCATATTGAATCAATGACATCAAAAGAGCAGTCCGCTGCAGATTATTGAACCAATGACGTCAAAATGACATCATTATTGAACCTTTGACTGGGACGAGATTGTGTTATTTTATTTTAGGTCTACAAATTGTTGGAGGGTGCGAAACTGTTAAAAATAAAGCTCATTTTCTCCTTCAAGGGTTTGAAAATATTTTGAATGAATAATAAAGCAATTATTGAATTCGGCTTTCGTAAAATATGAAGAATTCTGCAGATCTCGGAGGATGTTATCCACCTCGGCCTTTGGCTTTGGTGGATAACACCCTCCTCGACCTGCAGAATTCTCCATATCCTACTCAGCCTCATTCAATAATTTGCTAAATATATTGCGCGTTGGCGTACCTGTGGTTTTTAACACGAAGTGTCCGGAAGAGTGACGTCATGTGACACTCGGCTGGTAATCCCCAGCCCTCCGAGATGTCTTCAGAAGGGAAAAACACAATGGCGGAGGCACCGGGGGCATATTCTCTCCGAGAAGTTGAAATAAACGTCGACGATAGATATGGATTCAAGAGAGAATTCAGGAGGCAAAAGTAAGCATTTAGTTTTCACGTTGATTAGCATTTGATTTTGATGGGAAGGGGTTTGCGACGCATGGAACCTGATGGAACATTAACGATCGCAAGTCTAGCGGAAAAGGTCAAAACTTCTAATTCGCTTATCGAAGGAAGCGTCTAGTATTACGGAAGATTTTACTGAAGGATTTCAGCTACCACTTTAAGTGCTATGCTGTTGTTTAAAGACAAATGCTTCCATAGCATTTTATAGACAAAAGCAGAGTGTACCATAAAACGCAATTTGGCTTGCCTCTGAAATCAAGTCAAAAGCTCAGTAATCAACTTTTAAATTAAA
Source organism: Galaxea fascicularis (assembly GCA_948470475.1). Classification (NCBI taxonomy): domain Eukaryota; kingdom Metazoa; phylum Cnidaria; class Anthozoa; order Scleractinia; family Euphylliidae; genus Galaxea; species Galaxea fascicularis. Next base: position 13,300,397 of record OX419345.1, read on the forward strand.
GCTTATCGGGCACTTACCAAGCTTAGCTAATTTGCCTATAGTCAGCTCGGCAACCGTATAGGTTTCTGTGAATAGTACAATAACTTACTTGGAAAGTCTTTTTAGTGACTTTTTCATAAACTGATCGTGTAGCCTGTTGCTTGGATTGCCTGACAAAAGCGGAAGAACCCTGACGCAGGAAGTGAGATTCTTCCTGAACAAAAGAGAATTCCCTGTGCACAGTAAACTGTGATTGTTCTACCTGACAACTAACTGAAGCCAATTTATAAAGTTATAACCCTTTTCTAACTTTAATCATGTAAGGTGTATGAAAAGATTTCATCTTACACAACTAATTATGGTGCACTGCACTGATTTATTCACTAATTTTTTGGCTGCAGTCAAAATGAGTTAATTCTTCTTTTTCTTTACCTTTTTTATGTCTTTCTTAAGTGAGTCTTTTTTAAAGTTATTTTAGGCTTTCTTTCAGAAACATGGAACCAGGTATTGAGGATCACAAAGAAAGCAAAAAATCAAAAACAGTGAGTGTCCATTTTATCAAAGGAAATGCATTACCTTGAACTGGTGAACGGTTTATTCAAGACTGGTTTACACAGTGACATAAGCATAAACAAGCATAAGCTTAAGCATAACAATATTTACACTTGCTACATAAGCATGATAAAAGTGAAACATGCAAGCGCAGTGGGCTCCAGAAACCCAAATGGTTGATATTGCTGCTCTGTAGATGAAGGCAACGTATGTGCTTATGCTTATGTCAAACTTGGTTTACACACTTGTTGGTGTTACATAAGTATAAGCATAAGCATAAGAACGTTTTCTTACACTTATGCTTTAAATGCTTATGTCACTCCCGGTTTACGCTGCTTATGCTTATGCGTATACTTATGTCTCTGTGTAAACCACCCTTAAAACTAGATATTAAGGCCTGCAATCTGGTACATGTATGAATTTCTGCCTTTTACCATGTAATTTCTTCAGTTAATTCCAGTAAGGTAAACGTTATTTGCACAAATTGACCATGATTTTCAAGTAGAATTTGAAGTATTGATTAAAGAGATATTCAACTCCAGAGAACTAGAGTTATTCTGGTAATCAAATTTGAGAAGTAGGTTCAGTGGAAAGTTGGAAATCACATTTTAAAGTTTCTATGCAGGGGTGCAAATATTTTGTCTTTCTTAAAAGGACATACACTGTATGTCTGACCAAGTCTCTAGTTTGGTCGGACAAAACAGAAATGTGGTCAGTTGGGATTCTTATCATGTTAAGTTTATTTGAGTTATTTGTTTCATGTATTTGCTCGGCCCCATTTGCCTTTGTGCTAAATATACTGCCGAGGGAAAATAAAGATAATTTTTTATCATTATTTACTTATTATTAATATTGGTAAAAAAAGATTGTTCGAACATAATGTCTGACCAATGTTAAGATTTTGTCGGACATTGTCTGATGACCAGCAATAATATTATTTGCAGCTCTGCTATGCATTTAACCTGCAATTAGGCTCTATTTTCATTTTAAAAAGGATACTCTAGCAGGTAGAGACTTAAAATGACCTAAGAACATTGCTAACATTGGATGTGATTGCAAGTTACCATACATTCATCTGGAAACTCATCATAAAAATTAGCAGGCAAAATATTTAACATAATTCATTCCAAAACATTTGATTTTATATTTGGACCCCATCACGTAGGAAGACCGTAACTTCAGTCAGTAAAATTCAGAAGTTGTTAAGAAATAATTATTGTTCATGTAGGGGTATTTCCCCACAAGTCAGGATTGTTATTAGAATCAGGAACCTGGGTACAAGCACCCTGATACTGTGAACACAGTACCCATATTTGCTGTTAAGATATTTATTAGGGCAAACCAAAGAAATTTTAGGGGTACCCATCCAGCTAGAATCCTACCCTCGTAGCCCACCATACAATTAACGAAACTAATGACAAGTGCTTTAATATTTTCTCATATTCGTCCCAATTCAAAATGGGTGCCAGTTTGTGTGAAAGTTCATGAATTTATCAAATAGCCTAGTTGTTCAGAAGCAGGTGTGAATGTACATGTATTTGTTTTCTCTTATTCAATATTATTGTGATTCCTTTACCGACTCTTTGGCAATCTCAAAATCTGATTGGTCTAGTTTTTGATTGACTGCATGGGAGTGCATGCCAGGAAAATGTCTGAACTTGTAATCCAGCTTGGCAGAAATACTGGTACAAAATTTCCTTGTTGAATTAGATCGGTCAGTGGATTATGCTACAATAAAAAGATGGCTTACTCTCTTTTGGACTATGATACTTGGTTTGGGAAAATCAGTGAATAAAAACCCTTCAAAAACTTGCCATGTACATAATAACCAATTCTTTTTTACTACTTTGCTCTGTATATGTAAGTAAACTGATTAGCTTTGAAATGATGTGAAACCAGTAAGTATTAGTTTTTCTCTTTGTGCTTGTGTTTCCAATTCCAATAAAGGCTGTTTTAAATAGCATTCACTGATATTTTACCAGATTCAGTTGAAATGGTCTTATGGAGTAAAGACCATTATTGTCACATGGGTAATCACGTATGTTTGTTGGTATCACTTCAGGCAGTCTCTGATTCAGTAATATTTTTAGTCTTCCCAGTCACATGATCATGATCGCAATCCTTTCAACATGACAGCAAAGAATTTTCCCAAACGAAGGTATGCTCAACATTTTTTTGCTGTACATGTGTATTTTTAAATGGGTGGCTGAGTTAATTTGCTGCGGATGTTTATACTTTTACTGTTTTGTTGCAGGAGCCGAATGCATGCCTCTGTGGCTTCTTATAATCGAACCAGGTATAAATTTTTTACAATGACATAATCATAGTATAACATGGTTGCTGTGAATCTCTCATATTTGTATAGGTAATAGCATGACCTGTAGTGGTATTTGGCAATAATACCGCAAGTGATATTTCAAAATTGTTCAAAATACCACGAGCCGCAAAGCGGCGAGTGGTATTTGGACAATTTTGAAATATTACGAGCCGGTATTATTGCAAAATACCACGTACAGGTCATGCTATTATTTGTTTATAATGGAGGCCGAGAAATTTTCGGTAACGCCCAAGAGATTTATTTCGTTACGGTTGAAGAAACAAACAGTGTGCATTCGTAACAATCTTTTTACGTCAATGACAAAAGAAATGATTGACAGTTTTGATCCGTGGACGTCCTTGTTGTTTTGTTTGTATTTTTGTTTACTGCTTTTTCGGCAAGCCTTTGTATTTCTTCCGCGGAAATTTCTGGGACTCTTGCCACCATTTTTTTGAAAACAAAAGCAAAAACGTCATTATGTTCAGGGTTGTCATGGTAACTTTGTTATACCATCCATTTTTTGCTGTTATACCACTATTACGCGGCAATAGCGATACTATCAACCAATCAAATCTTCGAAATTTCTCGGCTTATATTATAAATAAAGTTAATACTTTGTAGAATTTATCTTAAAATACTCTCCTTTGTCTTGCACTTAGGAGCTTCAATGTTTATATTGAAGGAATCTTTTGATGATTGCCACTATGTTGCTGTCCTATATTCAACTTGAACCATTCAATTTTAAAGCAGTCAAGTGTACTTTAACTTCTTCTGTCTCTGAGATAGCGGTTTTTCAATACTACATAAATGAAACCTCTGAGTACTTGATGCTAGACCAAGTTTCAATATTTGAATTGATTTTGTTGTGTGATTTCTATGTTCACTTATCTTTCTGTTAACAGGGGAAGCACAGTGAGTGCTAACAAAGCCCTGGAACTTGTTCGAGCTGCTTTGCAACCCTCCCTGAATGCAGAGATCGAATCAGTTTTAAAGAGCTACCAAGAGGTACATAAACAAGTTTGATATTTCCTCATGGCCTCGCGAGGTGAATTTCTCACCGAAAATTTGCCGCACACGTAGAGCTAACTGCCTCGCGAGGAATTTTGCTCAGCTCTTTCCTCATGTGTGCGGCGGGCTTAATTGCTGTGTAGCTTACATAGAAATGTCCACTGGGTCTGGGAAAGTAATGGACCTCCACATTCTAATAATTATATAATTATTTATTATAAGTGGGTTATTTAAAGGAAATAAATGTTTTTGTAGCCTGAGACATGTGCCTGCATTACTTTAATTATATTATGGTGAAGAACACCAACCTGTTCCGGCCAGAATGACATCTAGTTAGAGTGTGCATTTTGATAAATCTTGTCTAAACTTCATTTAAATAACCGGCCCGCTGTATTTACCGATTTTGTTGCCTTGTTAGATGTTTCGTATGGCAGCACGTAACATTAAGGACAACACAAGTGAATCTGTCTCTGAAGAACAGATCAAGGCTGTTTTAAGGAGAAGCCTGGATGAGGTACTTACTTTCTTATGAGCAAGGATGGTCGAGTAGCCCTTGAAACCCTAAGATCAAACTATAAATTCTCATTTGGTTCCCCAGGAATTTCCTATGAAGTATTAGGGAGAATTTGTTAAAATTTCAAGGAAATTCATCTTGTGTGATCCTGTCTTTAATTCTCATAACCACTCTGTTTTATAAAGCATTGATATTACAAGGAGAAATTTGATGTTGATCGTTCTAAGGGTTTAACAGGTTAATAAATAGCTTTCCTAAGAGTCCAATCCAAACTGTATGTAAGGGCATTTGTCAACGTAAAAAGAGCGAAAACAACAGTGCACTGAAGCATTGACCCAGCTCTCTGTATTCTATTACCGGTAAAAACTCCTGCAAGTGCAAACTAAGTTGTAGTTGAAAAAAAATTCTGTGTGAAGCTGAGTGCTTTCTTGTAAAGATATGATACAAAGCCAAAACTGTATATGGTGTGGTTCAATAACAAAAAAAAATATTATTTAATCCTTGGTTTAAATTTTATTTTCATTTGTTTCCAACTCATTATCGTCTATTACCATACCCAAAATTAAAGGAGAATAAAGTTGAAACCAAGGATAAAACTATTGAACCACAACATAAACAAATATTGTTATCTCATTGCTTGTTATTTGACAGGCTAAAGTCCTTTTCAGAGTAGACAGTAAAACACATGCAGACCACAGGGTAAGCAGATATCAAATGCTGTTTCTTTCACAAACTATCATCATTCAATGTTATCCAATATTCATGTTCGATGCAGAACAGAATGAGTAATAGAATGAACAAATAATTAATTGTTGCATAGTGCCAAAATTGTTGGTCACATTAAGTTATTCCCACAGTTCATTGCACCTATTGTCAAATAAATAAAAGATTGAAAAGAATCCAAATTGGCATTTTCTATAAGTCATAGCCAAGGAAACATTGATTTTCACACTTGAGGCAAACGTTGTGACTGGAAGTTAAACCTTGTTCTGGGCTGTTATTGTCCATTGTCTATGTGGTGGTTGAAGGATTCGGGGAGGGAGGTGCGCAGATTTAATAAGATTATCAAAATCCATAATCTTCTTAATGTCCTCTATATAGTTGTATAGGGAATTGCATGACCCTGAGTACAATTTATGAGTTCTCACTAATCAGGAATTGTATGAAAAGGTCATACGATTTTATAGTTTGCTCAAGAAAACTGCAAAGAGTTTGAAGTTATGTACTTTTCTTTCATTATGATAAATTATTTAAGCAATAGACTGCAATATCCACAAGGAAAGCTTGTAATTATTTACAAGCTTTTCGACTGATTTCCCAACATCTCAAGTGGGTTTATTATGCCAGGAAACCCATAGAAAATACAGTGGTATATTGCTTTTACAATAATTTTAAGTAATAACAAGGACAAGGACTTTCGTGAGAAAGTAGAAGTTTACTGGTGAAATAAACCATAAGTTTTGATCAATCAGAGCGCATGTACTATCTCAGTTATCTTATAAATGCTAATAACTCCTGCCAAGAAATGATTTTACAGAAAAGTGACCTGGCCTGTGAATGGAAACACGGCTGGTAGTGATCTTGTTTTGATACAGAACTCATTGCTATTCTCATGTAAATCACGTTGTTCTCATGCTAATTAATCTACATTCACACGAGAAAGACAGCAACAGGTTTGTATCAAAACAAGGTCACCTCCAACCTCGTTTGTACTCAAAGGCTAGACCACTGAACACACAACTGTAAAACAGGCTGTTGCAACTTCAGTTTGTGTCTTTTTATCCAATTTCACCAATATAAACATTTTAATTTACCATGTTTGGCTCTGCTTACCCACTGTTGCCATGGCAACCAAATTGGTACTCCTTAGGATTTATTGTATTACTCTCAACCAATCAGAGTTGAGAAGTTTTGTTGAGTGCACTTAAAGTAAAGAAATAAATTTTTTTTATGGTTACATGTAGTATGGTAGGCTCCAATGCAGCCGTTCTTTGTGTGGGAGTGTTGCGTGAAGACAAAGAATGGCTGTGTTGGAGACTAGTGGTATGGTTAATAAGTAATGATATTGTAAAATAAATACTGGTTTCTGTTGGGGCTTTTAAGGGTTTAATGCTTGTGACTTTGTTGTGCAGATGAGATATGAGAGGGGAGAAAGTCCTGTTGCTGTCAAAAAGGTTTGTAATTTTCCATGCAGTGCAGATGTCCAATTACAAAGCATGTTACAAGAGCATGTTACAATCTAGCCAATAAGAAATGCATACAGAAATTCCTGCAAACCTGCAGGATATCACAACAAGCTTCTGGGAGCCATTGCACAGACTGTGTATACCAGCAGTATGTTCACAGTCTGTGATAGGTTACATAGCCTTCATCCAATCAAAGAATACATTTCCTTTCAAAACTTGATCAAAAGTGCATTACCCCTTTTTGTTTTATCTGCTAGCAACACTAACTGTTGTTATGGAAACCAGACACCATGAAAGTGCTAACCTTTATTCAGATTAGGTGGAGGTTTACTGTAGAACTCTCCAAAGACTGATTTACAGACAGAAATTTATGCTTAGTAACATAATTGTGTTGTATTTGTAGAGGAGGGCAAGACCAGATCCAGACAAAGAAAGGTGACTATCAAACTATTCTTGATAAACAAACCACGAAATAAGCATGTATAGTTAACGTTTCAGTGGATTGTTGCTAGATTAAGGTTGTATGTACACCATTTTTTGTTACAATTTCTTTTTGATCAACAAGCAGTACATTTTACGTGGTCATGGTTTCTTTTGTACACTTAGCATTAGCATCTACCACTCTGGGTTTCTACTAAATAAGTCATTTCTTTTCAAGTGATGAGTCACCTGCCAAATCTAACAAGTTGGATTCTAAAGCAATCACCTGTGATGTAAGTTGTATGTAGTTTAAGTGACAATGAAGTACAGCATCACTCATTAGACAAATTACATTTAATTTTTTTCTTGTACTTCTTGAAAAATGAGCCACCTGTCAAAATGCTTATCTTGGATTTACTTTGTTTCAGTGGGATCCTGACAGCATCAATGAAGAGACAGAGTTTATTATGGGAGTCAAGGCAAACAAGTAGGTTTTAACAAATGTATATGACGACACAAAATGTACGGTTTGCCATGAATACCAATATTTTGAATAGACTTTGGTATAGAAATTTTGACATGGTGGTGTACTACTGGTTGGTATCTTTCTTTTCATGTACAATGAGTAGCAATACTTAAGTTGCTTCATGCTACAAAAACTGGATTGCAGGAAGTTTTGTCCTTCTTGGTTGCCTGTTGCATGTGCCCAGTTTTACCTTATTTAGTGCCTTAATGATCCATGAATAACAACATTGTTTTTCTGAGCATTTGTTAGCTAAATAGGGCAAAGAGTTCAATTTTAATAGGAAGAATTTTATATATCATCATAGCTATTAGAAATGTAATTGAGGTTGTATAAGGTTTTATTAGTACTCTTTTTGGTTAGCATCTATATTGTATTTTAATCATTGTTGTACAATTTTTATAAATATTAGCATGTAAACAATTATGTAATTCAGCCTATAGGCTGCAATGTGAGTTTAATAAATACCAACCTAACAACCTAAATGGTGACGAATGGAGCTAAATGGTTGTTTTGTGACCCTTGAAATATTTGTACAGGCTAACAACATCAGTGTCAATTTTAGGGCTCTTGGGTTTGCTGCAACAAGAGGAAAGCTTTACTACAGACACCCAGAGCTCTTCAAGGTACATGTATATATCCACATTAGGAACCCTCTCTCATTATTAATGAAGTCCATAGTATGTTTGACATTTATACTCTTCAGCCTGGTGAAGTTGCCAGTAAAATGTGTGATATAGAGCCCTGATACAACAAATGCTGGTAGACTGAAATAAAAATGTACTTGCAACACGACTCAGAGAGCTTATTTGCATTTAACAGATCAACAGAAACGTGTACAGTAGTTATCTAATGGCCTCCTATATTTTGAAGCTTACTGTTGGTTGTAATAACTGTGGTCTATTTTTAGTACTCTGGAGACTCTGATGATAAACTGTGGCTTTATGAACAAAATGAGCTACCCATCACAGGAGGCAAGGTACTGTTATTATTTTAAGCCAAATGTTTCATTAAAATACATATTCTCAAAGGCTACTGTCCATCCTCATTGCAAATGGATGAAGCTCCACTATGCGATCTAAATTATTTTTATCCAAATAATTACATGAAACTCGGAAAACTTTTAACACTACAAATCTTTCTGGAATGTCCATTGTGTTACCGAAGAAAACCAATCAGATACAAGATGGCTAAACTGTCAATTACTTTTGTGGTTAGTGCAAGTTTCTTCTTGCAGTATAATTGCACATCTGATTGGTTGAAGAAAAGTAAGTATTCCAGAAATAACTCTTAGTGTTCATGGTTTTGTGAGTTTCACAGCAATAATGGTAGCAGAGCCTGCAGTAGAAAGAGCAATAATTTTTATCCAGTTTTATCAAAACAACTCGTTGTTAAAATAATACTAGCAGTAATCATAGATTACAGAGCGTGTTCGAGTATTGGTAGATTTGGTATGTTGAAATAGCAATGTGTGATAGGTTTGCATTTGAAAGCTGACACCATGTTTTGTGCTATGGCTGTCTGAGGGTATGATCAAGAAAGATCAAGAAATGAAACCATCATGTATGCATATGCTTTGTGATGATGTCTTTCGTGTTTGACCCTGCTGTAATCTGTCTTAAATTGGCATAATTTGGAGTCTCAAAATCGATGCACTGGTTGTCCCAAAAAATCTCAATTTGGTCTGCATTAGAACTGAGTTCTCTCAAATGCAATAATACCTCAGCTGCAGTTGTGTTGGAGACCTGTGGCTTGTGTATACATTTTGTTTGGATTTCCTGTGTAGTAGCTTGAATTTCCTTCTAAGTAGCTCTTATGCAGACATTCTTTTGGCTTGTCACACAATTCTTTCCTCCTCAAGAGAGCCAAACGAGGGTCTGTGTAGGAGGCTACCTTCTTAGTTGAGTGTTTTTGTGTTCCCAGATTTTTTACATACTATTTTGCTTGAACTGCTTCATAAATATGGAAGTAAAACAATTTCGGCAGCCCTTAAAACAGTTAATATACCTTTCCTATGATCTCTGGCTGGGATGGAAATTCATGGCCTTTGTGGAAGAGGTGCAACCACTTCATACCGGTAATTCAGATATGAAAGGCTCCAAGCATGGTAGACTGTGGGCAGTCTTCTTACCTCAGATCAATATTGTGTGAACAGATGGTAAAATTATACAAATGGAGAACAGAACAAGGAGGAGCTCTTACATTTTTTATGCTTGCTGCTTGCTACAATGCATGTCAAAACTCCTGGGACAATTCTTGCTCCCTCCCTCCCCTCCTCCTTCATTACAGTCTTGATTTGTAGTGGTTTCAGTCTGACAGCCCAACATTGACAGGAAGGGGGCACTTGATGAAAACAGTAAAAGGAGAACTTGCATTACTTTTATAAGGGTAGAAGTACTTTTTTTTTATTTCGTTTGACAAGTGCCCCAACGGCTTATGATGCGCATTGGAGATCTAATGAGCAGTGCAAAACTGAGATCTTGGGAATGCTGGTAGTCTTCAAGTGTGGTATTGGTTCATCAAAACCTGATTTGAAGTATTTATGGAACTAGATGATCCAAATTAGTTTTAAATGTGCAATGATTTTAAGTAGATGGCATTAGGTGGGAACTGCTTGTTAACTGTTGGGCTGGTAAGTTGGAGTATTTTGATTGTTAGGACATGTGTTGATATTTTGTAGGCCTTTCTCATGATAGCGAGTGACATACGAAAGCTGGCATGTCATCAGGACTACAGGTCAGCTGAAAATTCTATAATCAAACTTCAATTTGGAGAAGCCTGACAAAAACATCAACTAATTAATCTTGTTTCTCCTTGTTTTTAGTCTCGCATCCCCTTACTTTAGTGAACATATTGGAACTCCTAAACCACAACTAAAATGTATCAAAATTTGCAAGTTAAATAAAATGATCAGATTCTGTCTGAATAGCTATGCATTCCCCTCCCCTGAACTATGCTGGCGGATGTGTGGGCACAACACCGGGGCACTACCACGAATCTTCAGAGTGTTTTGAACACCCAAAGAAATCCCTTCTTAAATCAAGCCTCACAAGAAAATACTTACCGAAGTTTCCTACCCAAAAAAGTCCCGGAATCCCAAAGTTCTAACCCCAAAAAATCGTTCAATCATCTAGCCTCCTACGCAGACATTGTTTTGGCTTGTCACGCAATCTTTCCGTTTGGGAGGAAAGATTGCATGACGAGCCAAAACAATGTCTGTGTAGTAGGCTATCAATCATCCCTGTCACTTGAAATCCAGAGTATCCCCTGGACCTAACACCACAAAATAAATGCGAATCTGCGTTTCTGACGTGATAACCAGTCTGTAGGCCAAGGAAGAAGGAATTTCAGGAAATTTCAGATTTTAGGCCAAATTGTCACTTCCCCCTTTTTTTGCTCTGAGCCCTTGAATATTTTAAAAAGTAACCAATTTCATTCCCTCGCTGTAGCATTTACAACTGGTGGTTTATTACCTTCAAATAACATAAAAAAGGCTCTGTGTATAGACTATCACCAGTTCAACTGAGTAAAGGAAATGAAAAAATATAGTCTGTTAAAGTTATGAAAGTTAGTTTAAAAAAAGGTCACCATTATTTACCTACTTACATCAATGACTTTGATTGTTTTCAACAGAAATAGTGAAGGTTTGAATCTTGAGGAAATCAAGGGTTTTAAAGTTCCACCCAAGATGCTGGAGAAGATGAAAAACCACATGAGAAGTAAGTAGTTTTAAACATTACTTAACCATAAGACCTAGAAGACGTCTTGAGATTTTTATGAGAAATGGAAGTTACAATTTTAGGGGTTAGGTTAAGGTAAGGCTCCTTTCAACTTTTTTTCATGGGAAGTAAAACTTTAGCTAGCTTCTCTCACAGTCGTATAAAAGTGACCATGCTTCAGAGAGGACGTCATTGTGGCTGCAATGCACATGCCTCTTTGGGATTGGGAACGGTCATCCAATCCCAATCCAGTCGTTCCCAATCTGCTTGCGCTCGAAATAAATCTCACACGAGATTCCAATAGAGAACTTGCTTTGCAGGCTATGTTGCCTGTTCTTGATTGTGTACAATATGACGTGGGGGATATTCTCATGTTAGAGTAAGATGACAGAAGCTATGACTTCAGTTGCTGTCTGTAGTTCTGTACTAGAATTTTATTACTGTGAAGGAACTAAATTTTTAAATGATGTATCAATATATTTTTATTTAGTGTGGTCAGTGTCCTTCAGAGACGCAACTTTCGCCGTTCATAGGTTCTTAATAGAAATCTTCGTGAAATTTGCAAACACAGTGCTTTTGGAGCGGAGCTCTTAACATGGTTTCTCTAATTCACATTGTTTTGCAGAAATAAAGCGAGAGGCTATGGCTCGTTCTGAGCCTAAAGATAAAGTGAAGGAAGAAGCCGCTGATACAACAGAAAAGAAAGATTCAGAAGCGACTGGACATAATGACATAACAAAGCCTGACAACAACCAGTCACAGGAATAATATGTAGACTCCATAGTTATTATATTTAATAACGTCTGCTCTCTGTTTTTTCTTAGTCAGAAGCGACAGAGGCCGATATCATACATTGTAGTAATGATCGCGAAAGCAACGAAATTGCTAATTGTCAGTAGGGAATGAAAGAATAGTGGTTATGTATTCATGAACAATTAACTGCAAAACAGAACCGCAAGTTCTTATCTCACACTATTGTAAGTCTGTGTTCTTCACGGCTGTTAATACCTGCGAGTTACTTGGGCCTGGTCATCTTAAATCAAATTGTAATTCAACTGTACTGCTGTTCTTATTAGCCAGTTTTATTCCTTGATTAAATCATATCAATGTTTCTTGGATTATTTCATTGAGACTTTTTCGGGGTTTGTAAAGGCAGCCAAGTTTTAAACTTCGAAAGCAATATAATTTAAGTTTGGAAGATTGGAAGCCCTTAAGAAGTGGCCTTTGTCAAGAGGAAATTAAAGGAAATCAGGCGGATTTGCTGTGGAAGCGACAGGACGAAGAGAAAATCAACGAATGAGCAACCATGATTGTGAACCCAAAATAGCGATACTTTTTTCCTTAAAGCATGAGACCTTTGTAGAAGGTCGTAGAGAAAGGTAGTCTGAGAAAGTGACCGAATAAAAAGACAGAGCGAAGTTTACGTTTCGCGGCGGTCAAACGTGAAAAATAATATTCCTTTTTAGATGAAGTTTTTTACTGTGAGAGCTCAAAGATGATAATTTTTGGTGCCGAGCCTGTGAGTTGTGTGAAGTATGTGAAGACTGGTTAGCGCTGTGTCTCTTTGTTTTCTGTTTAAATGCGTGACTTGTAGCAAAATGATTCGCCTAATTATTTCTGAAACTGTCTTAGCGTATGGCGAAACTCGGATTTTAACTCCCAGAGGAAAAGCCTTATTTTTCACGGACGTTTCTTTCCTTTATCTAATTAACGTTTGACCGCGGCGAAATCATTCTTTATACTCGGACTCACAACAAACTCGGATTTTAACTCTCAAAGGAAAAGCCTTATTTTTTACGGACGAGTCCTTTAGTTAATTAACGTTTGACCGCGGTGACCAGTTATTTGTTTTTTAGGGTTGATGTCATTTATGAATGAATCGGTAAATATTTCAACTTGTTTCTCAAGGTTGTGGCTATTTGGTATTTATGCATGGCCTCGATTTAGAGACCCCGTAGTTCTCCAGACGCGGTCTCTGATTAGAGAATGAACCACTAGATGACACAACACAAACAATACCCCTAGCCCTGAGAACAAAAGAAGGACCAATAAAAACATAGGTCAAGAAGAGCTACAGGATTACTCCAATTTACACTATTCCAACACCGTTCGTACTGATGTTTTGGGTTTTCATGTGCAATCAAGCCCCATCTGATGACAAAACCTTTAAGCAACCGTATGGTTCCGAGATGCAGGCCCGTAGCACCCGGAGGGACGGGGGTGCCCAGAATTTTTGGAAGTGTTAATTAAGGTGGCTCAAAACAGTTCCCAGCACTTTCCTAGACGTAGATTTTGATGGGTCATTAATGCCACTCTTTATGAGTTGATGTTACAATCATGGTATCAAAAAACTTCCCAATCATTGGTGAATACGTTGGTATTATTTTCGTGACACTATAGATTACCATAGCAACACTGTGACCTGCTAAAAACACCCTTAACTTCAGCTTTAAGCGCTTGTATTTCAAAAACGGCACGGTAAAATTTTTTCTTGTTATAGAATTTTGATAAGCAGGATAAGATGCAACTTTTGGCAAAGTTTAAACAAATTCTGTACATGGGGTTCAGAGCCACCTTAAATTTTCGCAAAGTTAAGGTGGCTCTGAACTTCATGTATAGAATTTATTGAAACTTTGCCAAAAGTTGCATCTCATCCTGCTTATCAAAATTCTCTAATAAGAAAAAATTTCGCCGTGCCGTTTTTGAAATATAAGCGCTTAAAGCTGAAATTAAGGGTGTTTTTAGCAGGTCATGGTGTTGCTATGGTAATCTATAGTGTCACGAAAATAATACTAACGTATTCACCAATGATTGGGCAGTTTTTTGATACGATGAGTATAGCATCAACTGATAAGGAGTGGTAATAATGACCCATCAAAATCTACGTCTTGGAAAGTGCTGGAAACTGTTTTGAGCCACCTTAAAACAAATTCATGTACAACAATCAGTCTTGAATTATGACGCTCAAAGTGCGTTTTTCACAACCGGGAAAACCAGAGATTCCAGACAATACCATCTCGTCAGATGATACTCTACGTCCATAAAGATGAAATTGATACCACAAATCTGGTGGTTGTGGCCAACAACTCTGTCCGAGAAAAAGCAAACAGGAACTGGAGTTTGTCAAAGTTTCGGTGAACGACGTCCTAATTAAGATGCCCTATTTGACGAACTCGACACAAACTATAGCATTGTGAACAGTATTGGTATCTATCTTAATGACTCTACGCCTTATATCCTATTTGGTAATTGAGAGAGTTGAGGGAGTTAGAGATACCACGATGGTGTCGGTGAGAACCGGTTCCGACGCCGTACTTCAGCCGAGCCGAATCAAATTCAACGAGTTAAGTTCATATGAAGTACGTCGTCTGAATCAATTGGGAACGGCTGATTTAATTTAGATCAGCTGAACCAATTAATCCCGCCTGGCTCAGTCGGGAAGAACGGCTGTAGACCGGCTTTGATTCAGACGCCGTACTTCACATGAGCCGAATCAAATGCAATAATTGGAACCTTTGGAACGAAGTTATCGCTGTGTTTCGTCAGCGGATCCGGTCGCTTGTCTGTTGGAGTACCAAACCTTGGAATGTATATATATAGCCGGAGAGAGAGAAACCGTTGGAACTGAAACTCCACGAAATCCTTTCAAATCGACCCAAGAACCACACAAAACACATAGAGTACCACAAAAGAGTTAAGGTAGGAAGTTTTTGTTGAAAATCGTTGCTAATTTTCCCTTCAAATTGATACGTTTTCCCCCCATACAAAGCCTTATAATTTTACCATCACAAAAATCAACAGAGACTAAAGAGCTTGGGCTGCCTGTGGGTATACGTCGTGCAACATCCCTATTGATTATTAATGGTTTCAAAGGGAGGTCACATGACTCTTCAGAGGTAGATATCAAGACATCGAAGATACGAAGACCATGGCCGCTTCCAATCTTGCTACAAATTCAAGTCAAGGAAAAATTGGTAAGATTTCCTTCCCGACTCATACATGTGGACAGGACAATCAAATAGATTTAAAACGGTCAAATTGAGAATGGCGCCATCCTATCAATTTCGCAAGAGGTGGCAAAATTACACTGTCAAAAAATGTCGAACGCTGGCATCTAAATTACAGAGGATGCCGACAGAGCCTTTGTTTTTAACAGACCTTGAGGTGTTTGAATACCAAACAATTGAAAATTCTTAGTGAAATTGAAGGCAGAAGTGAAATTTTGGAACACCCAAACTAACTGTTTTCTTTCATGAATTATTACTTACACTGAGACGGGTCTGACTGATAAAAGATTCTAGAAAGCTCGAGAACATTTTTAAAACAAAGTTATCGCCTTCAGCTTGTGTCTACAGAAAATTGTGCGCTACGTGAAATAGAAGATTATTCCTTTGGTCAGTTATTTCAGTACGTTTTAAAAGATGTTTGACGGTACTGCACGAGATCAAAGAGGAAGAGAATCCCAAAAGATTAAAGCTGTCGTGATGGTATGCCCTAAAATTGTCTATGAAATGTATTTTGAAATTCTGTCCAAAAAAGTCCTTTTTTTTCGAATTATAGGAATTTTTCATCATGTAGTATTTTAAGCAAAAATGTCTATACGGTTAATAACACACTACTAAGATAAAATTCAAAACTGTCCTAGTAATGCAATTAAATCAGTTTATTACAATTGAATATTCTGGCTTACAAAATTATTGATACTTTTCACAGAATAGGATCTTAAACGTGATATGTTTCTCGGAAAGAAAAACAGGAAGTTGATTACATCATACCCTATTGCTTTTCGCTTGGGGGGGGGGGGGAGGGGAGGGGTTGGGGGCATAGAGCAGTGTCCTGGCCAAACGTAACTGTCGTAAACAACGCGATGAACCATTAAAGGCGCTCAACCAAATCATTACTAATGAAGCTGCCTTCAAACACGTGAGAGCAAGTCACCGTTGCTTGTGGGTTTGCTTCTCACTGGACGAGAAAGTGGTGAAAGCATTGCAAAAACATTTAGAGAGTAAAAATAATTAAAATGAAAACAAACTCGACTTAGTTTAAACATTCAATCATTTTGTCAACCAATCACAAGCATGCATGAATAAACCCGATAAGGAATATTAAAAAAATGTCCCCCGATGTTTCGATGTAACCAATATCATTATCAAGGTTAAACTAAAAGTTCGTTGCGGTTTCACAGTTGTTAAAAGAGTTGAATTTGAACCTTATTATTAGGCAGCCGTCGTCATGGCGACGATCCGCTTCCAGTAATACCCAGTTTCAGTTGTGTACGCCTCTTTTTCCCAAACTTCAGATTGTTTGCTAGACAAGCAACTAACACTGGAGGTAGAAAGAGAAAAAGAAAGATAGTGTTTGACCATTGTGCTACGCTACGCAGCCATTCATGTTTTCAGATGAAAATTTATTTTGCATTTTTTTACTTTATTGTACATATCACAAGAAACACGAATAGCACTAAAAAAGGGGACTAAACAATGTGAGAATTTTAAAACACATTGTCTCCTTGGTTTGTCAGTATTGTCTGCACAACCAAAGATTCACAGTGAAATTTGACAAGAGAGATGTCTTTGACTCCGTCAACAGATTGAAGGAATCGATGCAGATAATTAACGTCCTCTAGGCAATCACAGGAATTTTAGTGGGATTCAGTGCAAAGGTGGAAAAGCGTGAAGTAAAACGAACTTCGTGCAGATTGTGGGTTACAGAATTAAAATAGGCAGTCAAGAAGAAGTCTTATCGTTTGCTGTCAGTGAGAACCGGCTAAACTCCTACCAAAGGTTCATCCAACAATGACTGGTTCCTAAAGAACGCTTTCGAATTCGTTGCCAATCTCTTGTTAGCATCACGTCGCGCAAATTGTCTGATGAACGTTCAGTGACGGTCTTGATAAGATTTTGGTTGAAGTGTTTATGCGGCTTACAGGGTCTTTATGGTTTTGGCATCTCTATAAGGCGTAGATAAATGTCCCAAAAAGAATTTTTCGGTTCCGCCACTTTTTGACCCCGAATTTCCGGCTTCAGCCACGCGCAATCAAGTTGACCGGGAGACAGAACCAGAAAGAGACTTGGTTCGAGAATCGACTGTGACGTCATGTCAGGATTTGATTTCCCCAAAAGATCGTTTTCACTGTCACGCAATACATGTAAATAAATAAATAAATCGAAAACCAGCCAGTGGAAAAAGTGAAGAATTTGTGATAAAATAGACGATAAATAAAGAACACACTTCTCGAAGTTTTAGGCCTTTGCCCTTCACCAAACGTCAGATATTCGTCGAAATGTTTCGCAGAAATTTACAGAGCCCAGTATGAAAACGCCATCTTGGTGCTCATCTGTTGTGCACC
Organism: Galaxea fascicularis; assembly: GCA_948470475.1. NCBI lineage: Eukaryota > Metazoa > Cnidaria > Anthozoa > Scleractinia > Euphylliidae > Galaxea > Galaxea fascicularis. The sequence continues at coordinate 13,317,964 of OX419345.1, forward strand.
AATATGGCAGCCGGAAAATAGTGTCAACAACTGGAACTTACTTTGGCTATCTGGGCGACTGATCATCAGTACTGAACAAACAGGTATTTCCACAAGCACTTTTCCTAATGCTTTAACTCTTAAAAAAGCTCAAAATCATGAGATAAGTATACATTTTTCAAAAAACTCGATCGTAGCCTTGTGTCACGCACCGCGATAACCCCGAAATTCAAAATGCTCTAGTGTCCAAACGAAGCATACCATTGAGCTGTAAAATTGTAAACAGATCTAAATTTATTGCTTCTTATGCCTGATGAGGAAAAAAACTTTCATGGTTCTTTACTTTTGGATTTTAGAAAAGGCTAAATGGAAATACCCCGGAATATATAAATGATGTACTTATCAGAAACTCTGACACTCATGATAGATCAACCCGTTTCTGTAATATAAACTTAATGTGCCCGCGATTTAAGAGAAGTACCGAAGGGGGACGAACGTTTGCTGTGCGAGCCACGAAAGAATGGAACAAATTAAGTGTGGATATTAAACAGAGTACCAGTGTAAACAGTTTTAAGCGTTCCCTTTTTAAAATAATTTTAGATAATCAAATTCTTAGCAAATTATTCCTGTAAATTTTTAATTTTTAACATCATTTGTGTTTTCTTCTTCAAATTTTAATTTTCGAGGGCCATTAGTTTATCAGTTTTATTACTGTTATATGTTACCCTCGTTAAATAAAGTCTTAGGGCCTCTTCATATGAGCCGGTCGACCAGGCTGGCTCGGTTTCCGAGATCTCGCCTGGCCACTCTTTTCTTTGTAAAAATATCGATGTGTTCATATGAGAGGCCGGGCTGGCCCGGTTACCGAGATCTCGGTCGCAAACTGACCGAGATCTCGGTAACCGGGATGAAAATTTTCCCATATGAACACTCCAGCCCGGTGACCGGGATGAAACATTTTAGGCAAAATAGCTTCGCTCTCACAACATATCGGCTAAAATGGCATAATTTTGGTGTTGTATATATTTCCACTTTAGAAGTAAGCGAATTAGCTCTATTAGTAAAGTTACAAGAGTCCCCAAAGCCATGACAGTCGCGAACAATACAAGTTTATGTTCCGCCATTTTGGTTGTGTTTCTTGAATTCATCCCGGTCGACCAGGCTGAAATTTCCCATATGAACACACTACAGAATTCATCTCGGTAACCGAGCCAGCCCGGTTACCGGGCTCATATGAAGAGGCCCTTACTTACTTACTTACTTGCTTACTTACTTACTTACTTACTTACTTACGTGAAAACGATCTATACTTTTGTCCGTTTCGTAATTGCGAAGGGAAAATTCCCGGGAAACTATGCATGATAAATGCGTTGTTACAGGTTGTTCGAATATTTCAGATCCAGAGAAGGGAATAGCATTACATAAAATTCTACTGTATGGTGAAGATCGAAGGGAGGCAAAGGCCAGAAGGAAAAATGGACGGACTTCGTAAAGTTAAAGCGCGACAAGTGGGCACGAAGCGTTTCATCCGCTCTGTGTTCTTGTCACATCGCTCACGAGGACTTCTACGGAAACGCATAAGGACACCCCTTTTCAAGTAATTTAGCTACTTTGTTATTCAGACACCCAATCAAAACAATATTTAAAATGCATTTCACAGAATAGGTTCTTAACCGTGACATGTTTCTCGGAAAAAAAAGGAAGTTGATAACATCATAGAGGAGGATTACTACTAAAACAGGTAGACTGTTTTTCAAAGACGCGCGTAACAGTTTCCGTTAGCAAAAAGTGTGTTTCAATTTAACCCACGTAGTCCACAGGTGACCGCAAAAAGGTAAGCGCATGTGATCACATTCCTGAATCTTCTAATAGCGGGGTCCTTTTGACGGTTGACGGTTGATATTTCGGAATGGCGTTTATAACACGAAATTAAAGTATAAATTTGGCTATAATTTTTAATAAAACGATATAATTTTGTGTAACGTATTGCGTCGTTCCGTAAATATTCAACCAGAGGAGAAGATAAACTCAACCAACATTTATTCGAACAGTTCAGCGTAGCCCGAGAATACAATCTACCGCCAAAAGCCCGCGTTACATCAAAACGAGGTTAGTTACGTCATACACCACATTTTGCTCATATTTGAACAATCCAATTAGTCCTATAATTTGTGTGCTAAAAATGAGGTTTTTGCCCTTAAACTTTCAGCTGTATCATGTTGAGTAACAAACCGGCGAACATAAGAGAACCTGGCCGAGACATTGAAATTCATGAAGGAATGTTCCCACGTGCGTTTGCTTTTCGGTCAACAACCTGAAGCCACGTGACCCAAAACAGTCACGTTTGTTGCCAATAGGGACCTTAAGATACTGGACGCGGCGGTCTTTAAGAACGCGGTCACGTCCGAGAGGGCATGGGTCGTGACCGCCACCTTTGCGCGGGAAATACGAGCCTTAAAGGAGCTACGTCACGCTATTTTAGCATATTTTTAAAGCTCAAAATATGTCTTGCGGTCAATTAAGATCCAAAAATAATGCATACCTGTCAACTCTCCCGGTTTTACCGGGAGTCTCCAAGTTTTTCATCAAATCTCCCGGTCTCCAGGTTAGAGCACCAAATCTCCCGGGAAAATCTGCGGCTTGTTTCGAATTCTTTTTTTTTCATTAATTTCGTTGTTTTCAAGATGTCACATCGGGAACATTCGGAAAGCCTTCGGGTGATTCTCGGAGAGTATTCGGACATTGTCGTAAAACGCATTCTTACAACGCGAGGATTTCGAGACATCTCCAGATTTTGGAACTCCGGGGGTTGACAGGTATGATAATGGTCTAGTTTTGTTATTTAAGACTGTTATGACACTAAAACTGTTTCATGTCGTCTGATGTTACCAATTCGGCAAGGATGGAAATGGATTGAAACTTGAAAAGGTTGGGCCAACGTTTTCAAGTTTTGATGCTATCGCGACAAAAAACACCAAAAACCTTATTATGGGTTGCTCTCTTTGATAAAATTAATTTGATATCCACCTCATAGTTTATCAGGAACATTGTTTGTATAAATAAGTAACGGTTTTTGGAAAGGATTGATCCAAAACAACAAAATCGTCGTGACGTAGCCCCTTTAAGATTTGCGTTGTGGAAGCGGTCGCCGAAACACATAACAACAAACAGATTCAGTCAAAGAATCACTGGAATCAAGCGGTGCTGCTGCTATGACGTCGTTTAAGAAAACCCGAGAGCTTTTAGCAGGATCTTATTTGGCTGACATCATTTCTGACGAAATGCTCCCTCACCGATTTCTTTGTGACGAGAAACCTCAATACAGCGTGCGAATTGAGGTTGTCGGCTATTTTTTGCCACACTTTTCCTCTTTCAACCGTCCTCGCCTTGTGACGGTACGGTTCCAATAACAAAACCTCCCGAGCGAGAGCAATGTCGTGGTTGTTTGTCCATTCCATTGCCATACTAAAGGAAGAGAGAGTAGAATTTCAATTAAATCTTTGGTGCCATTTTTATTAAAACAATCGTAAAACACGAGTCGAAGAAAAATGACGCAAAATGATATAGATAATGCAAAATCATTTTCTAAAGCGGTCCTAAACTGCCACTCATTAATTTTACACGATAAAAATCACGGTTAAAATGATAAATAAAGCAATACTCTGTTCGAGGAAATTTACCCAAATTTACCTGCTTTTCGGATTCCTTTTGAAGACTTGACGCTCACACAAAAACCCTCTATATGCTCGGTAAAACTGAATTATGAAAACAAAAATGAACCAGACAGTTTAGGAATCTATTTCCTTATAGCAATGTTTGTAAATTTTGTGCAAGACTTGATGATTTAAAGGAAAAATTCGGAAAAATAGCTCACCTCTCTGAGAGGCCGCCAAAATACAGCGGATTCAGGTTGAGCGTTTAATGGCGCCAGTTACCGCGTTCGTTATCACTGTTGATTGGGTTGCGTTGCGAAGCAAATTGTCACACGTTGCTAGGCGGGGATGATAGCGTTCTGTCAGTTCTCTGACAGAACGCTATCATCCCCGTCTACTTGTTTCGGTAGTAAGTAGTCACTGACGCAATTTGTTTTCCTTTTTGGGAGCCAGTGACCGGTGTCTTAGCCAATCACAACAGTGGTAAACAACACAATTAACCATAATATCACGCACACACTTTCCTGTGAATAAGTTCACGAACCTGGAGTAGCTGCTTCCCTTTTTAAGCTTGCAATCTCTGAATTTTGGAGTCAATTAAGCCAAATCAAGTTCAAGTTTCAAGTTTAAAGACTTAAAAAACATACAGAGAAAAAAGATACGCACTGCTCGCAGTTAGCAACAGCTATTCGAGGCGAGCAGTGGATTTGACGCATAACAAATAATTTACAACGATTCAAACTTACAAAGTAAACGGAAAAGAAAAAAATAACTTACAATAAAGTAACAAGTAAAACAAGAGAAACGAAAGTACAATGACAAAGAACTAGGACTAGATGTGTACAGTTAATTAAAGAGACGAGATTTACGATAATAGGAAGATACATAGCCGATTACTTAACAATATTTAGAGTAAAAAGGAAGGTAAATTGCTTTGAGTACTTAAGTTAAGCGAACATAGCCATAGAACGAAATATATTGTACAAGCAAGTTAGATAATGTTGACAAGAGCAGGATGGATTATGCAAATATAATACACTGAGTTTTCAAGAGGGTCTCAATAGGGTGGTGGCTTTTACGGTTATCGGCTAAAATTTTGGCTCTTTTACGGCTATCGGTTAATTTTTTCCAGTTACGGTTAACAAAAAAATTAAAAATTAATTTATTTTGCTGCAAAAGGTTAAATATTAATAAACCTGTGTTTTTTTTTAATCTTTTTAAAAAGCAAAGAAAAAGTCTTATGATCATCTCGGTCTTAAATAAGTTATTCTTTTGAAACATTTTAATATTTGATTAAATATTTGAAAATGATCATTCCTGATAACAGTCCATTATGAAAATAAATCAACTTCCTGTGAATGTCAGAGGCGTATTTTGCAGCTTCTGGTATCTGTTGTCCAAGTGAATCAATAATGCATCTGCAAGTAGGCATCCAGTTATAAAAAAACAAAAACAAAACAAAATTTCAGGGTCCAGTGTTTTTTACGATAGCGAAGGACTGTACAGAACGACTGTCTGCAGCAGCGTCGGAGAAAAACAGGTAATTGTTACAAATTGACAATGTTTACCGGCAACGTGTTTTACAAAAAGTGACATCTCTGCTAGTTACTTTCCTGGTATTTCGAGCGCACGACCTCCTGAAAATCACAAATATTAATCCCCAGCAAGAAAACCAGACTTTCGCTATCGAAACAATTAGCTCCCCAAACATTTGGGGAGCTAATTTAGTTTCTGCAATCCGCAAGATAAAAGTCCCGCAAACATTTCGTGCCACGCGGCATCTTAGTACAAAATTCATAACTACTTAGGGTCTACTTACTGTTCAGCTCGCTTTCACTATCTGAGTCAAGCAACAGGGGTAGTTCCAGATCTAGCTGCTGCTTGGTCGATAAAGAATAATTTTCTATTTTCTGGCTGATTTTGGCGAGGCGGTAAAGTTTAAGGTCAAATGACCCAAGACCTAACTTCCTCGCTTGCTCGTTAAGACCAAGAAAGTCAATAACGTTTTTCTTGAACGTTGAAAGTGTCCGATGTTTATCTTGGAGTCTTGCCTTGTACCTTTCGATTGGCCTTTCCTCACCCGTTCGATAAAAACTAACAACAGCTTTCAATACCGACATCGTTCAACTCACATGTACACTGGGTGAAGAAATTGGAGATCTAAGAACAAAAAGCTGTCAACTTGTCCTACAAAACGCAGGCCAAGTGAAGTCAAGTGAGACTACCGGGGGTCCTGAAAACGAGCTTGGCCTTTAAAAACGTATGAACCACATGTACGACATGTACGGAGTCAAAGTAGCAACGAAATAAGAAACGCAACAGGTCATAAGTGAGTTTAGCACCTTCCTTAAAGTTAACAAATCTAGGGAACAAATTTTTTTTACGGTTAATTCTTTTTACCCCATTTACGGCTAACGGTTAAAATTTTTCAATTTTTACGGCTATCGACTAAATTTTTGGCCGTTTTACGCCTATCGGTTAACCCCATTGAGACCCTCTTTCAAGATATTTTCAGTTTTTGATCAAATCAGGTAGGTCAATGTAACCGTCTACCTCCGAGAATTTTTGAAGAAGCAAATTATGAATTTTGCGTTTAAAATTCGTTTTGGGCGTGCGACGTATATCAACAGGTAGGCTATTCCAGACTTTAACACCAACCCGTGAGAAGGACTTATTTTGTTTTTCTATTCTAGAGTATTGCACGAAGAAGTTACCTCTTGACGATGATCTTGTGTTATAATAGAGATTTTGGTAGGTGTTATAGCAGAGATTTTGGTAGATGCTGGGACGTTGTCTTTTAATTGGTGAATCGCACTTTGTGGTGATATTTTAGAACTACAGAACAATACGTTCGTTTGTATACGTCGTGCAACATCCCTATTGATTATTAATGGTTTCAAAGGGAGGTCACATGACTCTTCAGAGGTAGATATCAAGACATCGAAGATACGAAGATCATGGCCGCTTCCAATCTTGCTACAAATTCAAGTCAAGGAAAAATTGGTAAGATTTCCTTCCCGACTCATACATGTGGACAGGACAATCAAATAGATTTAAAACGGTCAAATTGAGAATGGCGCCATCCTATCAATTTCGCAAGAGGTGGCAAAATTACACTGTCAAAAAATGTCGAACGCTGGCATCTAAATTACAGAGGATGCCGACAGAGCCTTTGTTTTTAACAGACCTTGAGGTGTTTGAATACCAAACAATTGAAAATTCTTAGTGAAATTGAAGGCAGAAGTGAAATTTTGGAACACCCAAACTAACTGTTTTCTTTCATGAATTATTACTTACACTGAGACGGGTCTGACTGATAAAAGATTCTAGAAAGCTCGAGAACATTTTTAATTCTGTCCAAAACATCCTTTTTTTGGAACTGTTAGAATTTCCATCATGTAGTATTTTCAGCAAAAATGTCTATACGGTTAATAACACACTATTGCGATAAAATTGAAAACCGTCCTAGTAATGCAATTAAATCAATTTATTTCTTTGGAATATTCTGGTTTATAAAATTATAAATACTTTTCACAGAATAAGATCTTAACCGTGATATGTTTCTCGGAAAGAAAAACAGGAAGTTGATGACATCATAGCGGCGGTTCCTTTTAGTCACCCTGTTGCTATGCGCTTGAGAAGGGGGGGGGGAGGGGGCATAGAGCAGGGTCCCGGCCAAACGTAACAGTTGTAAACAACGCAATGAACCATTAAAGGCGCTCAACCAAATACTAATGAAGCCGCCTTCAAACACGTGAGAGCAAGTCACCGTTGCTTGTGGTTTTGCTTCTCAATGGCCGAGAAAGTGGTGAAAGTATTGCACAAACATTTAGAGAGTAAAGACAATTAAAATGAAAGGAAACTCGACTTAGTTTAAACACTGATTCAATCATTTAGTGAACCAATCACAAATTGATGCATGCATGAATAAACCCGATAAGGAATATTAAAAAAATGTCGGTCGATGTTTCGATGTGACCAATATCATTATATCAAGATTAAACTAAAAGTTCGTTGAATTTCACAGTTGTTAAAAGAGTTGAATAGGCCATTTCCGAGTTCATGTCTGCCTCCTGTTCAAAGCGAGTCTAAGTGCGAGGTTTTTGTTATTAAAATTAGTTTTCATTCATATGTAAAGTAGAACTAATTACCATTACAAAAACTTCGCACTTAGACTCGCTTTGAACAGGAGGCAGACATGAACTCGGAAATGGCCTATTTGAACCTCATTATTAGGCAGCCGTCGTCATGGTGACGATCCGCTTCCAGTAATACCCAGTTTTGTTCTTCCATTTTCTGTAGTGTACGCCGCTTTCACCAAACTTCAGATTGTTTGCTAGACAAGAAACTAACACTGGAGGTAGAAAGAGAAAAAGAAAGATAGTGTTTGACCATTGTGCTACGCTACGCAGCCATTCATGTTTTCAGATGAAAATTTATTTTGCATTTTTTTACTTTATTGTACATATCACAAGAAACACGAATAGCACTAAAAAAGGGGACTAAACAATGTGAGAATTTTAAAACACATTGTCTCCTTGGTTTGTCAGTATTGTCTGCACAACCAAAGATTCACAGTGAAATTTGACAAGAGAGATGTCTTTGACTCCGTCAACAGATTGAAGGAATCGATGCAGATAATTAACGTCCTCTAGGCAATCACAGGAATTTTAGTGGGATTCAGTGCAAAGGTGGAAAAGCGTGAAGTAAAACGAACTTCGTGCAGATTGTGGGTTACAGAATTAAAATAGGCAGTCAAGAAGAAGTCTTATCGTTTGCTGTCAGTGAGAACCGGCTAAACTCCTACCAAAGGTTCATCCAACAATGACTGGTTCCTAAAGAACGCTTTCGAATTCGTTGCCAATCTCTTGTTAGCATCACGTCGCGCAAATTGTCTGATGAACGTTCAGTGACGGTCTTGATAAGATTTTGGTTGAAGTGTTTATGCGGCTTACAGGGTCTTTATGGTTTTGGCATCTCTATAAGGCGTAGATAAATGTCCCAAAAAGAATTTTTCGGTTCCGCCACTTTTTGACCCCGAAATCAAGCTTCAAATTTCCGGTTTCAGCCACGCGCAATCAAGTTGACCGGGAGACAGAAGTAGAAAGGGACTAAATCGACAGCAAAATCCGTTGAATCTGCACAATTTAAAAACTAGCTATTTCGCGTCCATTTTTTTATTTCCAGTCAAATCTAACCCATCGCTCTCCCCCAGCACAGTGATGTGCATGTGGACAAAATGACCATCATCCCTCCCCCGTGTAAGTGCCGCGTGTAAGCAGCCGCGGTAACCGGCATATATTTGAATCTCGTCCACGGTCCATACGGATCACGCATCATGGAGTCTCCAAATTTGTGAGCGGTGAAACGAGCAATTCCCCGTTCGTTTTGGTCGAATTTTTGGGCAAGTTGGCGAGGAAAGAAAGGGAGTTTATCTACGCGGCTTCTGCTGGTGATTTGAAGAAGATACTGCGCTTTTTTGGGAATTTATTGGCCTTCGAACGGCGGCTGGTTCGATCTCGAGTCACCAGCCTTCCCCTTATTTAGAATTGACAGTGACCTGGGATTTAAAAAAAGCGATGGTATTGCATTTAGACATCCCAGAAAGTGACAAGAAACAGTGGAGTGAAGGTAGGATGGCTTTATTTGGCTAGAATATTAATATTTCCACCGCTACTCCGTTCGTTGAAATTCTAGGTTCTTAACGGTCATTTTTTCTATATCAACTTTTGATGACACACACCGCGATTGGGCCGCCTGTATTGGAACTGGAAGGCGTGGAAACCCATTCTCGTCCCCACAACCCCTTATGCTTCTCTTACTAGCCGGCGGGGCCTTGACACGAGAAACGAAGGGCTCTGGAGACACAGGATTAGGAAGTCCGAGATTCTAGGACTTCCGGTTGCTCTCTCTGTCTCTGTCGCTCTCTTCATTGTTCTGCTAGCCAATCAAAATCCTGTGAAATCCTGTTTCTCCAGAGCCCTTCGTTTCTCATGCCAAGGCCTCGCCGGCTAAGAGTAGCGAAAAGGGCTGTGGGAACGAGAATGGTGGAAACCGTGTTCGAACTTCTGGAAATTCTGGGTACTTTCAAGATGGTCGTGACTAGAACTGTGACTAGAATGGAATACCCCAAAATCAGGTATCCGCGCGGAAACTGGAACTGAATAAAATTATTTTCCGGCAAATCGCTACGACTCCTTACGACCAACGACCTGTCACTGACCTGTGTTTTCTGTTGAAGTCATTGTGTAAACCAAAAATGGATACGGTACTTCAAAATGTGGATCAATGCTCCGATCCGCCGAGGTTAGTTACTTTTCACGTTGATAGCGTAAGCAACAATGATATTATTTTTCGCCGTGTAAACGGTATAGTTAAGCAGTAAGCTTTTCATTTGTTCGGATAGCTCAGGATATGATGGTACTCCAAAATAAGAATGGGGAAAATATGAAAGTTTATTCATTGTATTGCCATTATCATAAAACTGTTACTAGGATGTTACAAGCACAGGAGTTTACATGCTTACTGTTGTAAAAAAAATAGTACAACAAACATGGTAACAGTTGGGGTTGGAATTATTTTGTCAATCAACTGTCCTGCACATATAGTGAATAAAAATCTTAATTATTTTCATTTTTGTAGTAGCATATTTAAACCTTAGTTTAACTTATTTTTTCTTTGTCTATGAGTGGTAATGATAGATGACCTCTATGTAAAAAAAAAACATACAATATTACATGAAAAGATTTAACCCACATGTTATGGACTTATCAAGTCCAGGAGATTTACCTCAATGTTAGGTAGCCACTTTTTGCCAAACTACTTTCTAAGCTTTTCATTATCATTCCAGAATTTGCTGTTCTGAAGATTCTTAACAGCAGCAGCAGCAGAGTCAGTGGTGGTAACAGCATGAACAACTTTCCTGAGAAGGTCAAGGATGGTTTCTGTAATTGAAGCCACACCATTGTCACTTCTAAAGGTCCACTCAAGCCAGGCTTTTTCTCTGTGGAAGTCACAAAGCAATATCTTTGACCCTGCAAAAGGAAAGAGAGGTAAAATAGGACATAATTGTCGTGTAAGCTGAAAAGCCAGAAAGCAGAAATTAAGAATGTACTTCACAAAGCAATACCTTTGATAAGTATTAAATGTACTTCACAAAAGCATCAATTTTTTTTCTCACTTAATTTCCTTGAGCACCATGACTGTAGGAAATGACTATGTCCACAATGATTAGAGAATTTTATTATTCTCAACTAAAACAATGCTTTCTGGCTTTTCAGCTTACATGACAATTATGTCCTATTTTACCTCTCTTTCCTTTTGCAGGGTCAAAGATATTGCTTTGTGACTTCCACAGAGAAAAAGCCTGGCTTGAGTAGACCTTTAGAAGTGACAATGGTGTGGCTTCAATTAAAGAAACCACCCTTGACCTTCTCAGGAAAGTTGCTCATGCTGTTACCACCACTGACTCTGCTGCTGCTGCTGTTAAGAATCTTCAGAACAGCAAATTCTGGAATGATAATGAAAAGCTTAGAAAGTAGTTTGGCAAAAAGTGGCTACCTAACATTGAGGTAAATCTCCTGGACTTGATAAGTCCATAACATGTGGGTTAAATCTTTTCATGTAATATTGTAAGTTTTTTTTTACATAGAGGTCATCTATCATTACCACTCATAGACAAAGAAAAAATAAGTTAAACTAAGGTTTAAATATGCTACTACAAAAATGAAAATAATTAAGATTTTTATTCACTATATGTGCAGGACAGTTGATTGACAAAATAATTCCAACCCCAACTGTTACCATGTTTGTTGTACTATTTTTTTTACAACAGTAAGCATGTAAACTCCTGTGCTTGTAACATCCTAGTAACAGTTTTATGATAATGGCAATACAATGAATAAACTTTCATATTTTCCCCATTCTTATTTTGGAGTACTATCATATCCTGAGCTATCCGAACAAATAAAAAGCTTACTGCTTAACTATACCGTTTACACGGCGAAAAATAATATCATTGTTGCTTACGCTATCAACGTGAAAAGTAACTAACCTCGGCGGATCGGAGCATTGATCCACATTTTGAAGTACCGTATCCATTCTTGGCTTACACAATGACTTCAACAGAAAACACAGGTCAGTGACAGGTCGTTGGTCGTAAGGAGTCGTAGCGATTTGCCGGAAAATAATTTTATTCAGTTCCAGTTTCCGCGCGGATACCTGATTTTGGAGTATCCATTCTAGTCACGACCCTTTCAAGATGGCGGAACACCTCTAGCCAATCTCCCCGCATTCAAAACCCTGGTCGCTTTTGTCGTTTTAACATTGTTCAAACTTCCCGACCCTGGGGTCAGCAGTTTTTAGCATTGTTCAAACTTCCCGATCCCGGGGCCAACATTTATATATTATGTTCAAAGTTTGCTAAAATTCCCCACGTGGGGCGCGCACGGAAGTTCAAAGTCCCCACCTCATCCCGTGGTCACCCCCCTCGGGCATGACATTGATAGGTGCATAATGCGTGAGAGTTAGCAGGTATAAATTACCCATAAGCCAAAACCCTCAAATAGACTTAAGGTAGTTACAGTTACAGACAAACAAAATTTGCGGTCCTCGTTAATAAATTGAACTTCATGATCTCCTTTCTCGGATGGCTACATTTTAGGCTTCATCCACGTGAAACTTTACGCGGTTTTTCGATATAAAGTCAGAAGTTTTGCCGAAGAACCCTTGTTCTTCCTAAGGTTATCCTTCAAGGTCAGCAAGTTCGTATCCATGAACGAAAACCGGCAGTTTTCTTCCGTACACTTACAGCGAGGAAAAACATAAACAGACAGTCATATTGAATGTTTCCCAGCAGACAGCACCACTGCGAATTTGGCGGCAAATATAATTATTTTCTAAAATTTCGCAACAGACATATACAGGGTGTTTCAAAAGTTCGTGGACACTTTTTTAGCAATCCGATGTTAATGAAAGTTCTCCAGTTTTATCTACATTGTTTCCTTTGACCACTGTTGAAATATCAATATCCAGAGTGCCCCCCATTGTTCATAGCCGTTGTGGCATGGAACGAGCTAGCTCCCTTTAGGCTTGCTGGTGATATGTTTCGCCAGGCTTGTCGTAACCTTGATTTTAGTCCTCCCATCGTCTTAGGTATCGGATCTCTGTATGCAGCTTCGTCAATTATGCTCCATAGGTTTTCAATGGGGCTAAGATCAGGTGAATTTGCTGGCCACTAATCTTTTTGAATAAAATTCGGGACGGAGGTTTCTCTTGCACCACTGCTGGGTTGCTTTCGCCGTATGAGCTGGTGCGCCATCTTGAACGACGGTCGCACTGCTTTTGTTCATGAAAAGCTTTCGTTTTACAGGCTCTTCTGCTGTAGATCTACGGCTGAAAAGAGGCTTCACTTCTTTCTCAAGGAGTTTTGTGATATAATACTCTGCCGTTACAGTTTGTCCTTGCGGGATAAAATGTAAGGAAGTAAGGCCGTGGCCTGTCATGCCACCCCAAACTATCCATTTGGCGCTTCCTTTACTTGGTACGATGGGAGAACTTGACTCTGCTGTGAGCCCCATACGATATCACTTTTAGGGTTGGGAAGATGGAAAAGGTACTTAGGGCACTCATCGCTAAGGAGAAAGTTTTCCCATTCATCTGCTGTAAATTTACAATATTTGCGAGCGAATACCAAGCGAGCTTTCCGCTGTTTGTTGCTCAGAAGTGGGAGCCTTTTTCGTCTCAAAGGTTTCCATCCTTTTCTTGACATATATCTCCACACTGTTGCTGCAGATCCAGGCAGACCTTTGTTCTTCAGTTGTTTGCTGATTTTTCTTGTAGAATTTCCTCTCTTATACTTTGCTTTTTCTATAACTTTCTTTGCGGTTCTGTCAAGGACTACTTGTCGACCACTCCTTGGCTTGTCGTAAAACTCTTGTGAACTTGACCACTTCGCTACCCAGCTCTTGCTTTTTTGCAATATTTTCGCCATTTCTTGAACAGATACTCCAGATGATCGTAAAATTGCTGCCTGTGCTCTTAAATAGACTGCTTTTCTAGGGTTCATAATTGCAAATTATATGCTACTGAAAACAGACAAAAAATGGCGGGAAAGCAAAGAAAAACACACGACACAGATTCGCACCATTTGGCGGGAAAATATTTATTTCAACGATTTTTTTTATCCAACCTCATAGAACAGTTCTGAAAATCGATAAACAATAAGATTTGTTAATGTCTGTGAGAAAATGGAGAGAAATATAAAAACTCTGGATGAAGTATAGACTTTTTAAAATGTTCACGAACTTTTGAAACACCCTGTAAACAATCGTTACGAGGCGTGTTTTTACAGTGCTCGAGTTTCTCATTAAGGAGCATCGCAAGGAGCATCACCGTCAAACGAGTCTACATGATCTTCGGATTGTTAGGAAACCTAAGACCCCGAAAACTAAGACTCATTTAGTTTTCGTTATTTGTCACTTTTTCAGCGGCTCTTTGGTTTCCTAACAACCAACCAACATC
>OX419345.1:13339616-13349981 GCA_948470475.1 Galaxea fascicularis
ACGGGGACGTGCAGGCGGATGGGGTATGGTTTTCAGGGTGTTTTATCTTGAACGGAGTATCGATTTCATTACTTTCTGTCTTAAACAGGGTATCGCTGCATGACCCAATGGCTTACAGTCTTTCCCGTAAAACCGTGAACACCTGAAATATCTATGGAATGTTATTGTGTTTCAAGTAAAAAGCCAATCACGCGTGAGAAAACTAAACCGCAAACAGTAACGGTAATTAGGTTGTGGTTTCATGTTGCTTCAGATTGGTCGCGAAACAATAAACATTCCACAAATTTTTTCTGGTGTTCACGGTTTTACGGGAAAGACTGTAAACAGGATAAGCTTAAACGTTTGTTTATAGAAGCTTGACCACAAGCCACCAGTTATTGGTGCGCTTACCTTGACTTCGATAATCACAGCTTATTACACAACAAAAAAGATAAGTGGTAACCACAAAACGTTGTAGCTGTTAATTTAAGTTTATTTGCGATAGAATTTCAGGGTATGATTTTGGGTTAAATGTCTTAGGTAGGGTCTGAAAAATCTGAATTCTGTCTTAAACGGGATAGGGAAATCAAGGTCAGGGTTTGAGCGCCCAGGCCGCACCTCCCTACCCAAGCATCTCTTGAGTACCCCCCTCCCCCGGGACATATCACATCTCCAATACACGTATTATCACCTATATTAGAATCATTTTTATACCCAACAAGAACCAAACAGACCAAAGGTGGCGAATCAACTACAAGTCTACCGTCATTCGATACGTTCCATACGGATTAATTACAGGCCTATGTGACCACTTCGCTTCACCTAAAATTCCGAAGCTTTTTCTTGGGGAGGGAAGGGTGGGGTGGTTGCCCCCTTGCCCATCAACTAGCTGCTGAGAACTCAGTCCTGACACGTGATGTGCAAAAATGCGTTTATTTTACAGGTTTTCTTGCAACATATAAATGCCAAAATGAAGAATGTGGTAAGGAATTGACAAGTTACCACAAGTACTGGTTGTGTAGAAATCAACACAAGACCTGCCGTGATTGTTACGTGGACCTCATGGAGCAGTCATACGATGACGGCACGGAACCAATGTGTCTACGCTGCGATGAAAATTTTGAGAAGCTAGTCCAACCAACGTTGTTTGGTGAGCACGTTTATATTTATGTAGATGATTCAAATATGTGGATCGAGGCAAAGAAGCTTGCTGCCAGGCAATTGAAGTTGAAGTGTGTTGAAGATCCAAGGTTGCGCTTGGACCTAGGAAAAGTAGCGGACGTTGTTGCGCGTGGAAGAGAAGTTGCTTGGGGTGTCTTGTATGGATCTGAACCTCCACCCATAGACAGCGTTTGGCAGAAGATTAGGGAGCGCGGCTGGCAAGTAATCACCAGTAAACGAAGCAAATTCACTAACAAAGAAAAACAGGTTGACCACCAAATGGTTGCCGACATAACCGCTCTTGTTTCGGACAGAAGCGTCACCAAGGGAAAAATAGTCATTGTTAGTGGAGATGCTGATGTTATTCCCGCCATAAAAGAAGGCCTGACTAAAAAATGGTCTTTTGAGATATGGATGTGGGAGAAAAGTATCTCAAAACAACTTAAAGATCTTGAAAAGGAGAATCCGGAATTACTTACCATTTCTCCTTTGGATTCGCACCTAGACAATGTTACTTTTACCAACTTCAAATATCGTGCCAAACTTACATCAAGCCTAAATTCGCAATCTGCTGTCATCAGGAATTGTGATTTTCCCCGGGACGACGAATGGCAGAAGGACCTCAGTGCAAAGTTAGGCTGGCCTTTTCGATTTAACTTGATAGGACCAGAAGAGCTGGGTGGTCCAGTAGATTATGAAGACATAGTCCTCATTTTTGCCAGTAGAGTAAAGGCTACAGATCACAAAGACTTTGTATCTCATTTCGAGAAGATCTTTGAACGTCTCCAACAGGAGTACCCGGGAAAAGTTGTACCTTATTCAGCGTATTGCAAGGATCAGAGTCCGAAGAAAGAGATTTGTCTAGTAACCAACAAATTTGGAGCGTTAGAAGATTTAGAAAATATCGATGAAGAGCTAAGCTTGAGTAACCTATCTCTTCAGGTTACTTCAGATGAAGATAAAGGAGAAGCACTTGACCAAGAAGACCTGGGCGAAACGGATACAGACCAGGAATCCCAAACAGTTGAAGATGATCAAGAAAAGTTTCAGGTTGTCAAACGCAAAGGTCGGAAAAGAACCCAACAGTACTCTGAACTGTGTAAATTCCGCTCCAAATGTGTGAAGCGATTGAAGTGCACGCATCGCCACACTGAAGACGAAAAGAAATTCTTCAAAACACCTCGTAAAAACACAGCATGTAAGCACAAGAATCATTGCAAACAAAGACAGAACTGCGATTTTGCTCACACTGCAGAAGACAGCTTCTGCCAAGAATGTCATCAGTGGGGACACTTGAAGGACAAATGCACTACGTCCTGGAAGTGATCATAAACCTACGACTAAATTTTATCCGGCGCCACTCTGATCTCATATCAAACAGGTCTTGTTCCTCAAGTTTTAAGTAAAATGTCGGTGACATCTAGGCCTGGTTGATTGATTAAATTTTATAAAAGCTGATTATACATGTAATTAGAGGTTAAGAAAACCTCAAGTCAAAACTTGATTCTCAATTCTTTTGGACAAGACTGTATTAGTTCAAGTTGACTGGAGGTTGAGCACAAGATTTGGCCTGTGTTTGTTTTCTTCCTAGTCTCAACCATTCAAATTTATTCGGTTGACAGTTTCTCACCTGGGTATGCCGATTTAAGAGCCAACACAAAATAGCTTATACACGAATGGCGTGCCTATATTTCGGTTTTGATTTCGATGAAAACTGCTCAGTGATCGGAAATAGTCCGCACTGTCGGTATATAAAATGATTTCATTCTCGTGAACGCCGAGCAATTTTTTCCAACAACGACAAAACCTTTTATTTTTTCGCCTTGTACTTAATTACATACATAAATAGAAAAAAGATAATATTTGTTTGTACTTAAAAGGGGCACTGTCACGAAGATTCCTAAATTTTTGGTCTACACCGAATCCTGAAATTAGCAGTAAGGAATGTAACCCATGTATAGCATCATGTTTAAACGTCTTAATGAGGAGTTAGCCTTAATTGGCAAAGAAAATACAAACCATGACCGTAAATATTGATTTTTGGAAGACGCATGTAGACGATTTGAAAAATTTAGCCTAAATTTTTTCAAATTGTAATCCATTTCCATCCAAGTCATTCGTTGCAGAAAAAACCCCTTTAAAACGGTTTCAGCACACAAATGTACCAATTGTTAATAAAAAATGGACCATTATTTCAAGGTTTCCTATCACACTAATACAGATTTTAATTGTTCAAAGAAATGCTTAAATCCGTGACCGTGCCCCTTTAATAAGGCTTGGAGCTGAAAGAATCTTGAGATTTTCTAACCAGTTCTCCAGATTTTAAAGTTGTACGGAATTGAGATAGAATCTATTTTCGAAGAAGCAGTTTTAAAAGTACAATGTGACAAGAGAGATAGGATATATGCTTAAGTTATTTTTAACTATGTTGTTCTGACAGTAGATAAGGTTTCACTTGTTTTGAGAATTGGTATATGTTTAGTTTCTTTAAGATTTAAGGGAATTTTGTCCCAGATATTACATGCAGCATATCCGATTGTTTGTTTTCCCGTATTAGTTCGCACATGAGCGCACTTAAACGGATCATTTTTGTCTGGTGAAACAACTATATCTCTGTATAAGTCTACTTTTTCAGATAGTCAATCTTCCGAGTTATAAACCCACGAGCCTATGGTTTTTAGGAATTCATCATTTTCCAGGTCTTGAAAAGGAAACGAGTAATTTGGTATTACGCTAGTACCAGTAGCACAGTTATTATGATAGTGCCGTGTAATGAGCTATACTCAGTAAAAAATAATATAACTGTCTAGACCAGTTACTTTAGTCTTACAGGTCCGTGTCTACCCAAACCGCTTTGCGCGCTGGTTTTGCTTAATTTTACAACTAGAATTTCGGAGTTGTAGATGTGAGGTGATTCACAAAACATTTAGTGCATCTGCTGTTCAGTGCATAACGCTTGAGATTTAACCGCTTGGAATATATTCCTCTCATCCCAGTGCGCGCATTCGCAAAACAACGCGAGATGAGTCTCGTCAGGGTTGCCACTCATTGGGATAGGAAAAATTCCCTGACATTTCCCTGACTTTTTACTGACCAAAGACCAGTTATCACTAACCATCCAAGGCAAATCCTTGGGCAATAAAACCAGAAACGAAGCCACAGATATCAATTCCTTTGCAGAATTATTTGAAACGAAAACACCTTTACTACTGTTACGATATGTCACGCTTCAGTAGGTTTGCCTTTTATGGTCATTAAAACGTGAGCAGTCCACGCTGCTCGAAGGTTGTCCGATTTGTTATGGCGTCGTTGTTGTCTAGCTCCAACACGAAACAACTACCAAGGAATCTCATTCCCAAACAAAGTGGTTAGCCAAAAGTAAAATTCCCTGACTTTTCACTGACTTTCAGGTAGAATTTAGAATTTCCATGACGTGATACACAATTCCTTGACTTTTCCCTGACCTTGAAAAAAAAAAAAAAACTGTTTTTCCCTGACCGTGGCAACCCTGCTCGTCCCAATCCTTCTCGTCCCATTTGTTTTGAACTGTTCAACCAGAATTACGATCTTGAAAATGGCCAATAGAAATTTGTCACATTTGTCACAATCTCACAATGTGGTTAGAGCAAAAGTGAGACTAAGACTACTCGAGTATTTTTTATTTATTTTCTACAAAGAAAAGTGCTTTTTCCTTCTTCTTACTTTTGAAATTTGTACATAGCCTCGGCAAGACTTTTTTCTTCGTCTTCGTTTGCCCAATCTGGTAAAAAATGTCCTCTAAATTTACAAAACTTTCTGCCATTTTGGAAAAACAGAGGGGAAAAGTTTTAAGTGATGACGTCATCTGTGCGTCTATCCTATAATAGATCATGCGTACGAACCAATCAAAATGCATGCATAATGCAGCTTATTATACAACTACTATTAATTTGCCTGATGATTCCTGTAAATCACCTTGACATTGTAGCAGTATTGAATACTATCCTAAACTGCGAAAATAGAAATAAAAGAATGATATGTATCTATGTATGCAAGGGTTATTTCGGTATTTGGTTTTAAGGGGGCTGTTAAATTTGGCCAATCTGACCAAAGACTTTGTAATGCTTAAAGTGTATCGCAAGTGTGGCGCTGCTCTCTTAGGGCTTTCAGTAACGTTTGCTAGCAACACAATCATGGCCGTTTGTAATCATCATCATCATCATCATCATCATCATCAGCAGCAGCAGCAGCAGCAGCAGCAGTAGTAGTAGTAGTAGCAGTAGTAGTAATAGTAGCGAATGCCTGAATATATTTCCTTTCTACTGACACGGCTTAGAATAAACATATACCCCTAAAGTTAAGTGGTTTACATGAAAACCCTCATAACGTCCACTTCAGTTTTCGTGGGGGGTTCATGGAAAACCACTCGTCACTTTTATCCTCAGCCATTGCCTATAAAAAGTAAACAACGAAACAAGTTTGCGAACAGTCCAGTCTGTGAAAAGTTAGTTCTCTGGGAAAATAAAGTAGAAGGTAATACTCACTTTATCCAGAAGCTTGTTCCCCTCAGCATCAACTTTGGACAATTCTCTAAAAGCTTCATCACCAACAAAACAAATCTCATGTCCATCCTATAAAGACAGATACACATATATAATTATAACAATTTATTCAGAGTAATACTACCTCATACTAATGCTTATCACGTTAATAGGGATGATTTTAATTAAGGAATGCTAATAGTAATACAATTATTCTTAAAAAACAAATACGGAAAGGTGATAAAATATGGTATCTGATAAACACTTCATAATTCTGCGATTCATACTAAAAAGTATCCATGCATAACAACTTTTCGAAAACGTTGATCAATAACATGGAAAATTACAAATCTTTAAAGTTGTAATGATAAAAATTCTTTTCGAATTAAAAAAAAATAATAGTAACTAGAATTAAAAAAATTAAAAAAAGTTTCTTTAAAAAGTTCCTGAAAAAAGATAAAATTAATTAATTTGGGCAGGCTCTAATGTTTTCGATCTGCAAATCTGAATCAACAAAGTCTAATTGTCCAGATAAAGAATTCTTTGATTAGAAACAAGATGTGAACAGTACAACCGAAAAGCTAGCAAATAAAAGTGAAACCATGCAATTTCGGATTTTATAAATTCATATGTTTTGTCAGTAAAAGTTCATATTTTTATAAAGCAAAATATTCACCCAACTAATCGAAGAGTGACAACAGCTAATTTTGTGACTCAATGATTGGATATACAGAAGATAATAGTTGCTTGTGCAATAGGGTGTTTCTCCTCAACCTTGGACATTTGTTTATCCTACAATATTATTGTCTTCAAAGCATTTTTTTTTGCTATCATGATAGTGCTTACTAAACCAACAACAAACTTGAGAAACTACTTTCATGTATGCATTTGAAAAGATGAAGTGTTCACTTGTTACAAACACAGGGCTTGAAATAACTATTGGACAGGCGCCGGACACATTGTCCGGTCAAACGTGATTTTGCTCGGACATAGGCATTTTTGACCAGACAAATTTAATCCATCTCAACTAGTTGCAATAGAGGCTCCATTTTGCAACTTACATGAAAGCCCAAATGACCGGACAACATGTCCAGTCATCCACTGATTTGCTCGGACAATGCTCGATTCTGACAGGACATTGTCCGTTGACTGGCTGTTATTTCAAGCCCTGAAACGCGTGACTGTTATGTTAATATTGTTATGTTCAACTTAGGAGAGACTATTGTTATGAAGGGAGGTGGAGGGGGATGTCAGGAGAAATGCAAAAATGTTTTCCACTTTCAGGCTGCTCTTTGGTATTTTTTTGGTGAATTTTTCTTGTAATTTCCAAAAATTCTTGGGGGGGGGGGGGCTTGAGTCCCCCTGTTCTTCTCCATGCTACAGGTCTGTGAGACATGCCGGTCAATCCAGATTTTTTTCACAGTATTATACAATAACAATAACAATTTCAATGGCATTTATTCGTAAAAATACAATTGCACTCAAAAAGTGAATTTTCTGTATTACTACCTTGTAAAAACCTGTTTCAGAATACTAGTGATAATTACATCACAGTTGTGGCTTTAACATTGCCACCTACTTGTAATTCTCACTGGCAACCTTGGGAATGCATAGCATGAATAAAACACTTGTTACCGGATCAGCTAAGATGACAACTTCCACTGTAGCCTTCCCTGGCGTATCTAAACTGACAAGAGGAGTCAGTATTGTGTAACCGGCTTCTTTGATCTTACTTTCAATGGCTGGTAACTGATCACGTGGGCATGAGAAAGCAATTCGTCCAAATGCTGTAGCATGATCCACTGGGTGAGGAAGGTGAATCAATTCAAGCTTGCACTTATCTACATCATAGCCCAGTAATGCTTTAGTGTCTGTCTGTTCAAATACTGTCATTCCCAGCAAGTTTTGCCAGTAGTCTAAAGACTTGGCAAGGCTTGAAACTCCAATGGATACTTTTTTAACTGGGTCTGGCAAGAAAAGTGACACAATGCAAAGATGTCTGAAACTTGTCATTAACATGCACTTATTATGGACAGTTTTGTTTTTTACTGAGACAAGGGGTGGGGTGGGAGAAAGGGTACAAACCAAAAAAACCCTCTGTTGGGGGGAGAGGTTTGGATAGCAGTATTTCTTGGAACCACACATTCTGAGCTCCTACTTAATGGCAATACAGACATATGGATACTGGTAATAAAAACACTTTTAAATCCGTCTGGTGTCCATAAGGGACTATTCATTTTTTATGGGATTGGGGGGGGAGGCATACCAAAAAACATGGCTTTTGAAGGGGGGGGGTGCTGCCCAAAAAATCAAAGAAAAAGGGGTGGTCAAGCGAAATTCTGAGATAAAGAAGTGGAAAAATAGCTGGTGTAACTTATTTTAGAGGGGGGTTATGTCACTAAAACTGGTAAGCCGGGGGGGGGGGGGAAGCGGTCATAGCATTTGCAAATGACACTCCCCCAAATGCCACCAGCCCTTTCCACCCCATAAAAAATGAACGGTCCCCAACTGGGTTCAACTGCATGCATGTATTTCGATCTGGACAACGGGTTACCAACACACCAGTGCTTGAATGTGCGTTCTCTTGCACAAAAGGAAATGAGACTGTTACTACTCCTGACCAGTCCAGAACCTGGCCAGTAGAGGTATCAAGGAAGCAGTATGTACTAGTCTAACTGCTACCCATTGATAGGTTCATGCCAACACATGAATCTTGGAGGGGGGGGACTTTAATTATTAAAGTACCCCCCCCCCCTCCCAAGATTCACATGTTTTTTTTTTACTGATTTCTCTGACTAATGTTTTAAACCACTGACCATTTTTACTCCTTGGTTGAGATTAGCCTAATGTGTATTTACTGTCCAAAGACATAAGTAATATGATTGGCACTTTGGCTATCACCATTAAACCCTCAAATTGACAGACTGCAGGTAAGCCAAAACACAACATCACCTCCACATAAGGCAATTAGACTGTTAACTGGACAGTGAGACAAATAGATCATTTCAGTCACATGACCAGCAGCCATATTGGTACAGTGAAACAAAAGAAAGTATTTGCATAAACATAGAGTTCAATTCCCTGAGGGTTAGCCTTGTGCACCAACATGGCCGCCACGACGTTGTGTGAAAATGATCTATACTGTGTAATTGTCCATTCCTTTAGAACTATAAACAAACTGTATTTTACTTACCATTAGCAACATCCTGATCCACCAGTGTAAATTTGTAGCCACCAGGGGCATTAACAGTGATGTAACCATCTCCTTCTTCTGTGATTGGGTAATTATGCTGTTTTGCATTAGTGACTGCAGCCGTAGAGTGAACTGTAAGACCCTACAGCAAACATAAACACCATAAAATTATGTTACACTGCTGGTAAACTTGCAAAGAAAATTTTAAGTTCAATTTCGGAATTTACCTGAAAGTCATTTCCCAGTTGATATTCTTTGATGCCGTAGTTGTATGTCAGTTCAACGACAAAGTGGTCATCCTCCGATCCAAACCCAGCCATAGTTTTACTCCATTTACCATCATAAGGTCTGTAAAAATAAACAAATGTACGGATAAATACACAAACACAGAAACATATATATATATATATATATATATATATATATATATATATATATATATTATAGACAGAGTAAATATGGCAGACCAAACGATGAACTCCCAGTAGAAGGATCCAAGAAGGATACAGTGCTTTGATGTGTATTTTAGATACGTGTACAGCGATGAAACATCAAGCAAACTTCTAACTGCTCCGGCTTTAATAAAATGACGTTTCGGCCTTCGGCCTTCTTCAGACGTGGAGCGAAGTTATTTACAGATAAAAATTTTAAAAGCTAAAAATCCTAGTAGGTTTACAAATTTGCCAGATTTATACTTAACCTAGAAAATGTAAATTAAATTACGTAATATATTACGCAATACATTACAAGCTAAGACAATAAACTAGAGATTAAGTTAAAGGTAACATACAAGAATGTGCAGGCGGGCAAAAATACCACGATTTATAGCACAAAACTTGTTCACGCAGTATAAAATGCTACGCTAATTAAGTATTGTAACGGACGCGATTTTTAGATCTAAATTCACGTCTTTTGTTGAGACCGTGAGGATGGAGCGTGCACAATTGTGCGGTCCAGTAAGCTTCTCTGGTGAGAAGCAATTTATCAATGAGGGCTGCATTCCCTTGGCTGGTGATTCTTTCAATAACAATAAAACTAATATCAGAAACTACGTGCTCAATACAATTGAAATGAATTGCAAGCTCACATGTTTTTTTGTTTGTGAGCATCGATGATTTGTGATTGCGAAAGCGTACTTTAAATTCTGTGGAAGTTGAACCTACGTATTGTAAATGACATTTTTTACATGAGGCTAAGTAAACAACATTTTTGGAAGAGCAAGATAGCTTTTGGTCAATTTTATAGGTACGACCTGTGGATGAGCTTTTAAATTTCGTATCTTGAACTAAAAAATTCTTACAGAGATCGCATCTAGAAGAGCATTTAAAACATCCCCCCGTTTCCTTCTCAGCCCGATTCACTCCACTGTCTCCACAAAATTTAGATGGTGCTAGAATGTCTTTGAGGTTTTTGGTGCGCCGATACGCTGGAAAAATGGACTTCGATGGAAAAATTTCTAGTAACTCAGGGGACGATCTTAAAAGATGAACATGCTTTTGGATAATCTTCCGA
>OX419345.1:13350181-13365181 GCA_948470475.1 Galaxea fascicularis
CGCTGGAAAAATGGACTTCGATGGAAAAATTTCTAGTAACTCAGGCGACGATCTTAAAAGATGAACATGCTTTTGGATAATCTTCCGAATATCAGGGAGGATAGGGTTGTAGTCAACGACTAACGGAAATGCTTTTTTGTCAGGCTTGACATTTTTCTTCAAAAACCTCAAAGACATTCTAGCACCATCTAAATTTTGTGGAGACAGTGGAGTGAATCGGGCTGAGAAGGAAACAGGGGGATGTTTTAAATGCTCTTCTAGATGCGATCTCTGTAAGAATTTTTTAGTTCAAGATAAAATTTAAAAGCTCATCCACAGGTCGTACCTATAAAATTGACCAAAAGCTATCTTGCTCTTCCAAAAATGTTGTTTACTTAGCCTCATGTAAAAAATGTCATTTACAATACGTAGGTTCAACTTCCACAGAATTTAAAGTACGCTTTCGCAATCACAAATCATCGATGCTCACAAACAAAAAAACATGTGAGCTTGCAATTCATTTCAATTGTATTGAGCACGTAGTTTCTGATATTAGTTTTATTGTTATTGAAAGAATCACCAGCCAAGGGAATGCAGCCCTCATTGATAAATTGCTTCTCACCAGAGAAGCTTACTGGACCGCACAATTGTGCACGCTCCATCCTCACGGTCTCAACAAAAGATGTGAATTTAGATCTAAAAATCGCGTCCGTTACAATACTTAATTAGCGTAGCATTTTATACTGCGTGAACAAGTTTTGTGCTATAAATCGTGGTATTTTTGCCCGCCTGCACATTCTTGTATGTTACCTTTAACTTAATCTCTAGTTTATTGTCTTAGCTTGTAATGTATTGCGTAATATATTACGTAATTTAATTCACATTTTCTAGGTTAAGTATAAATTTGGCAAATTTGTAAACCTACTAGGATTTTTAGCTTTTAAAATTTTTATCTGTAAATAACTTCGCTCCACGTCTGAAGAAGGCCGAAGGCCGAAACGTCATTTTATTAAAGCCGGAGCAGTTAGAAGTTTGCTTGATGTTTCATCGCTGTACACGTATCTATATATATATTATATATATATATATATATATATATATCAAAGTGTGTTACATGAGAAATGGTTTGCAGCAGTGACTATGTTTAATTTTGGCAGATGCCCAGAGACTTAAGCAATAAAAAGGCACTGAATTCAGCACAAAGAACACTATCCAATGGTACTCATGGTTAACAAGCAAAGGAGAACCAGAAAAGCATCCCATAAATTATTCATAGTAAATTATTTCATGCATACCCATTACATGATGCTTTACATCCCTCCTCAAATTCTTCATGACGTAAAACCTAAAAAAACACGGCACAGTGGTTAAAGAAAAAAATGTCCATGGCCCAGGGGGAGGGGGAAATTTCCCTATGTAAGCTATATAGGCCGTTTTAGTCTGAAAACAGGTATAGATTTTGATCATTATGGTCTTAAATCAGGTATCGTCTTCAAGGGAACAAGGAGAGTGTATAAACATATTTGCCTTTACAACTCCAGATGAATAATGGGAGAAAGAGAACCAACCAAAATATATCATTTGAGCTGAATTTTACCAATTCTTGGCTTCAGCACTGATGCAAAGCTTAATTGTGCTATAACAAAGCCAGTAGGAAAATTTGTAACCACTGTGTCAGGTCTGAAAAGGGGTATGGATTTTAGAGGCCAGGACTGATAACACAGAGATGGAAAAAAGGGAAAACAGATTGATAGGTAATTACCAACAAGCTTTTTTTTTTAGCTAGCTTTGCTTTTATTTTATTCTTGTGAGATTTAGTTTTATTCCACTTTGGCTGGCAAATTTGATTGGTAATTACCAATCACCAGCCATTATTTCCATCCCTGTAACAGGTATGGAACTTCGAATGTTTTGATCTGAAAAAAGGTCAGGAATTGTAGAACAGGTGGCATACCCCCACCAAGAATTCCAAGGAGTACCAACCCCACCCCTGGGTCCACGACAAGTTGTTAGCAATAAAAGGGTTCATCAAACATCACATTACAAGATTTGGCAAGATTTCCACACAGCCCCATACATTATTATAAATACATTTGGGACTCAAACTCTACTTATTTTTAGAACAGGGTTAGCATGACAGTGATGCATGTATAATAATTTATGGGGCTATGCAGAAATTTTTCCCAAGATTTTAAGAATTAACCCTTTAACTCCCGATAGTGCCAAATGGCACTTATAGATTTTACTCTGTCTAACGCCAGACGATTTTACTCGTCAATGGAGAACCCCTTGGGAGTTAAAGGGTTAAGAGCAACTGAAGCTGCAACAGTGAATTTTCCACAATGAATAATAAAGAGACATTCATCTCCACACTAGGACAGTACACATAAGACATTAGACATTACACAAGGGCTGTGTACTTACAGAAATTGTACCAACTGAAGGGTTTTGCTTGGAGGTTGACTTAAGGGTGTGTTGTAAGTCCTAAAGGCACTATTAATGGTGCCTTAACAGTACTTAAAATTCAGTACTAAAGGCACGAAAAGACTGATCGTGACTGATTTTGGTTCTGTGAACTGCAGTATAGGGGGTGGTGGACAAGAGGGTGGGTACCCCGGAGGAAAGAGGGTATAAAGTCAACCACAGGTGCTGGAGAAAATGGCTGATGTCAGGGTCCAGTGAGCCTTATCATTATACATACATGTTTCAGTTTTCATAATGGTTTTCTGTAAGCATATCGATTCCTTCTCGTTAAATCGTCTTAGAATTTGCTTAAAGAACTAAAACCCAAAATGTTTGAAGGAGGTTTGAGGTCACAACACGACATTCTACAGCAGCTGTCTGCAGAGAAACACGAGCTCAACCTTATGTGTAACCCTTTCAACGACTACGTGCGCAAAACGATAAATTATTGTCCCTTACCTTCATACCAAGAATTTCACGATAGAATTTCATAGTTTCGTTCCTATTTCCAATCTTAAAAACAAAATGAAGTGCTCTTCGGAGAGCCATATTTTCTTGACATAAAAACGTTGCGTGACCTTCGAAACTACATGAAGTGCAAGGGATTATGGGAGACAATGACACAGGCGTTTTTTGGGCTTTCATGTTGTTCCGCTTCCCGAATGCTATGCGGACTTTCCCGTACCGCAATGGATTTGCTCTTTCCTATACTAATTAGCCTCAATGTATTTTATGTCAACATGTATGTAAGGCATATTTTCAATGCTTTGTACTCGGGGAAGGGGGGGGGGGTGCTTCCATAAAAATTGGGTGGGGGTGTGCAGTACGCTTCCTGAAAACCTCTGAACTTGACCGATAAGCGACTTACAGGGAAAGCTATATTGGCGCGATCCATTCAACAAAAATTTCCGAAAATTTTGTTTAAAGTGAATGGATCGGTTCGGTCCGGCTGGAAAAGTTTCGGAGAGAGGTTGAAAGCGACAACGGTCTCTCCTTTCCAGACACTGTTACAGTTAGAACAAACGGACACATACAGGTCAATGTGTACCGAAAGCCAACGCACACTGATAAATATCTCGATTTTAACTCTCATCATCCAGCTCAACACTGACAAAAGATCAGAGGTCAATACATTCCTTGACAGAGCGGAAAGAATCCCCTTAACTCGATCAGGCGAACGCAGGGAAACACAAAGAAAAGCAACATGTATCCCTTGCGATTTATCAAGAAATGTGACTCCGCTCGCCAGCAAAGCATCGCGTCTCAAACACTAACAATAAGAACACCATTTGTTGCCCTATCCTACGTGAAAGACCTAACTGAAAGAGTGTCAAGGGCAATGCGCAATAACGGAGCCAAAATTGGTTTTAAACTACTCAGCACTTTATTCTTCAAGACCGAAGGACAAACCTACCCTGTTTCAGCCTCGATGTATAGTGTACAAAGTAAACTTCCTTGATTGCCATTTTGCATATGAAGGCCAAACCGACAGAGCACTTGCCACAAGACTTACTGAACATAGGAGAGCTGTCCGAGTTTGCGACAACAATTATAAAATTGTTCCACACGCAAACTAATTTGCGGAAATGAAATCAAGTGAAGGATGATCTCCTCGCAGTTGTGAACGCAATTTACGTAGTTGCGTAAAGAAGCCTGAAAAAAATTCATGACTTCAACGGAGTTTCAGACTTTCAGTGGCTTCATAGCTCAGATGATGAGAGCATCGCACATGTACCGCGAAGTCACGGGTTCAAACCCCGTTGAAGTGCTGAATTTTTTTCAGGCTTCTTTAATTAGACAAATTGCGTTCACTGCGAGGATCATCCTTCACTTGATTTCATTTCCGAAGTTCACATATGATTTATTTCATATACATCATTTCCATTCATCTCTTTCACGGGAACAAATGAACCCACAACACTGACCTGCTCCCAACGTTAGTGCAGTGCTGGAAATAACAGTTGGTCATCGGGCATTGTCCGACCAAATTTTTTTTTTCCGGCCAATTTCACATTATGAGCAGACACTCGGTCCGAACATGATGTCCAAACAAATTTAAATACAGTTTTTAAAATTCTGTATTGAATTACGTTATGCTAATTAATGTCCATTCAAATTGATAAAATGCCCGACCAAAAGGAAAATTTGAAAGGACAAATGTCCTATCATAGAAGAAAAATTATTTATAGCACTGTCAGCAGCTTCATAGCTCAGTTGGTTAGAGCATCGTACCGGTATCGCGAGGTCACGGGTTCAAACCCCGTTGAAATCCTGAATTTTTCCTGGCTTCTTTACGCAATTACATAAATTGCGTTCATAATGGTCTTTCTACGTAACGTCCCCCGTTAACTGACTATTTTTTTCACAGTTTCACTCCTGACAAACGTTTTGTTTGATTTGTTTAGGCAATGACGGAGGACCAAAGTGACGAGTGGTTTTCCAAAGTTGTACCACGAAAAAAGTGGACTTTATGAAACTTTCCTATTTAAGTTGGTAGACTTGGTAGTGTTCAGTCAAAGATGTTTTTCTCTCTCAACTGCATGTGTGGCACAGAAAAGTAAGCACAGATACCAATGTAGAAAACAAGTCTTAGTTCTGTGGAACCCTGATATAAATATGATTAAAATTCCATTAAAGAGTGTTCGATAACGCAGTCCAGGGGAGGACAGACGGCCATTCTTACGGCGGCATGAGGTGACTATCATCGCAAATTTGAGTTATTGTTTATGATGCTAGACCACCAAAATTACAAAATGGTGGTTGTTGTGAAATGGAGCCATAGTAAAAAAAAAAAATGGCATATTTAAAAATTTTATTCGTTGTGGACAGCACTCGTGAACTTTTCCTTGGCAAAACCTTTACAGACAATCTCTTGGAGATATGCTAGTTGTTAACGCAATTCGAATTGAGATGGCGGGGACGTCTTTATAGCGCTTCACAATAGGTGGTAGTCTTCTTATTGTTTTTAAGGTCACCAGTTCGTGAGACAAACGAGTGAAGGGTGCTGTATTCAGTACGTTAAACGATATCCTTTAAATTACAGAACTGAACCAGAAGGGTGATAGCTCTACGCTCGTGGAGGTTTGTCTTGAAAAAGAGCGGCATACTTTGTGTAAATGAATGTTGACAGTGATGATAATAAACGTTACCCAGCAAGCTTAAGTTACGTATGCTATATTGCTTTATTTCGTAACAAGTCACTTTCTGGCAATTTTAACAGTACACTGAGCTTTTTTTGGTTCTCCCCAAGGCGCACACTTTCAATGTTTAAGGTGCGGTAATTGAACGAAAGAATGAGAATGAGTTAACAAATTGACTTCAGTTTTCTATCGCCTGGTTCGTAACTCAAGTGGAACCACGAGCCGCAAGTGAGTGGTTTTACAGCATAGTTTAGATCATTTTATGGCAATTCTGGGCCTCGAAAAGATGCGTCGTAGTTGAATTTACTCCATCCTCCAGAAAATGACAACTAAACGATAGAAACAGGGTCAAACGGGTTGGACAGCCTGATTTGGACCTGTCAATGGCTTTAGTGGATTCGAGCTGATCCTGGTTCATCCGAGTCTGTACGAGTTGATCTGAACCGAATTGATTCGGTCCCAGTTTTATAACTGCCTTTAGCGGAAGAAGGAAGGGGAGGAGGGTGGGGGTAACAAGTTATTGCCGAGGGAACTGGGAAATAGAAAAGGCAGGCCACAAAAAACCGGGAAAACTATTTGAGCAAACTGTTTAGAGTTATTGTGTTCTGTTGCAATCTGATGCGACACAAGTGAAACTATAATTTCAAATTTGTTGGCAGGCTTATGAGGAGGACTGGCTGCGTGCATGATCTGTTTTGTGTTGGTTTAGAAATCGGGTTACCCTAATGGGCATCTCCCACATAAATTTGAAAGTGTCGGCACTGCTGCCCACATTAGATAAACTGGCCCAAAGATGCATTTGAAAGAAGAGGGTGACTTTCAAACAAAGGCAAAGCAATTACCTTAGCCAATCACAACGACACAAACCGTGCAGGCACGATCGATGAACCAATCATTTCGAGCAATTACATATGGCCAGCGCCTTGAAAGCACGGGAAAATTGGCGCATGCAAATGCTTTTCATTGATTGAGAAAGTCAAAGCAAAAGACCTAAGTAAAGCAAAATTAAAGCAAACAGGAATTACATTCAAGGCTCAATTGAAACTTTTACAGAATGGAAAATTTACAGTTTCCTTACTTGGTACTTGCTATGTGTAGTGAAACTATTTGCGGTTGTCTATCGCTACGAATGACAAAGAGGAAATAATAATAATAATGATGATGATGATGATGATGATGACGATTGTAATAATAATAAGGATAAATGGACTTTGTTAATGATTTTAAAAAGAATGGAACATGAGATATACAAAAGTGCAAAGTTCAAGGTGAAAATTAAATGCGATGTCAAAAAAAGATACCATTCAACCGGCGCCAACCGCGAGAAAATACACTCCTGTCACTTGCGATTGGTTTTGCTTCTGATCGGCTGGGAAAAGTGGTGCAAGTCTTGTCAACCAATCACAGAGCAAAGTAAAGCAAAATCAAAGCAAAAGCGAATTCCTTTCTAAAAACTACTTTATGTACGTTGTAAACAGACATGACAGATTTAGCTCATGTGTGAAAAACCAGTTTGGCCGCGTCATTTTCCCGAAGTCAATCAAACAAGCCATGGAAGTGAGGTTCTCAACGGTTCGAACCCCAGGTATCTCGGTATTCGTAACAAGCTGTGCAGAGAAGGAGATATCCTCTGGCTCCAAGAGTACTTAACTGTCCGACTCTGAACTGCAGTAAATCGAAGTCGAAGGAAATGATGGGCAATTGTCCTGCAAGTGTCCCCAATCATGACATGCGCGACAGAAGCTGTCTTTAGCGGAATGAGCGAAGTCACATCTTGACCCATGTTTGCAACGATTCTTGTAACGGCATTCTTTGTCCTTCATTGGGTTTCTGAAAAACTTCTTTTCGGCATCAGTGTGGCCATGCGTGCACTTCAATCTGTTCCTACATTTAGAGTGGTATTTACACTGTTCAGAGTACTGTTGGATTCTTCTCCGAGGCTGGTGTTTGACGACCTCACTGAATTCTTCATGGTCATCCTCATCTGTATGGGATTCATGTTCTGTGTTCCCTTCACCTGCTGGTCCTTGTTGGTCACATGCTTCCTCTTCATCTTCATCTGTACTTTGAACAGATAAGCTATTTGAGCTTAGCTCTTCATCGAAGTCTTCCAAATCTTCCAATGCCCCAAATCTGTTTGTGAGGCAAATCCCTTCTTTCAAGGTTTGATACTCCTTACGATACGATGGATAGTTTACAACTTTGCCCGGGTACTCCTGTTCGAGACGTGCAAAGATCTTTTCAAAATGATATGCAAAGTCTTTGCGATCTGTGGCCTTTACTCGACTAGCAAAAATAAGAATGAGATCCTCATAATCTAATGGACTTTCCAGCTCTTCTGGCCCAATTGAGCAAAATTGAAAAGGCCAGCTTAGCTTTTCACTGAGGTCTTTCTGCCATTCTTCGTTTGGAGTAAAATCAAAATCCTTGATGACAGCGGATCGCGAGTTTACGCTTGATTTACTTTTTTTCGGATCAAATTTAATTTTAAAGTTTGTAAAGGAAATATCCCTTAAGTGCGAATCCAAGGAAAAAATGGCGAGTAATCCTGGATTATCATCTGCAAGACTATTCAGTTGTTTTGAGATGCCGCTCTGCCACATCCATATCTCAAAGGACCATTTTTTAGTCAAACCTTCTTTTATGGCAGGAATAACATCAGCATCTCCACTAACAATGACTATTTTTCCCTTGGCGACCCCGCTGTCCGAAACGAGAGCGGTTATGTCGGCAACCATTTGGTGGTCAACCTGTTTTTCTTTGTTGGTGAATCTGCTTCGTTTACTGGTGATCACTTTCCAGCCACGCTGCCGTATCTTCTCCCAAACGCTGTCTATCGGAGGAGGTTCAGAACCATACAGAACACCCCAGGCAACATCTCTGCCATTTGCAACAACGTCTGTCACTCTTCCTATGTCTAAACGCAACCTTGGATCTTCAACACACTTCAGGTTCAACTGCTTGGCAGCAAGCTTTTTTGCCTCGATCCACATATTTGAATCATCAACATAAATAAAGACGTGCTCACCAAATGATTCAGCTGGTTTGACTGACTTAACAGTCCTATCACAACTTGGACACTTTGGTTTCATGTCATCATCGAACTGCTCCATGAGATCCATGTAACAGTCGCGGCAGGTCATGTGCTGATTTCTGCACATCCAGTACTTGTGGTAACATGTCAATTCTTTTCTACAGTCTTCAATTTGGCAAATACCTGTTGCAAAGAAACCTGGGGAGCAATGGTATCTTTATTGAGTGCTAGGAGTGGAGATATTCATAAAGCCTAAGCAAAAAAGTTAACCTGACAAGTGTTGTTAGGAAGTACATTGAAATATGACGTGCCTGGCATAAGAAATGGGAACAATTTCTATATTCTGGAACCAAGCTTCAACTCCTCAACTCCATTGCAATCCATGCACTCTCGAGTGGGGGGGGGGGGGGGGTCAGAACCTCCCGCCTCCCGTACCTTTATCTCCCGCCTCCCACCCTTTTCCGTGATGCTCCCTTCACCTGTAAATTGGCAGAGTCGAAACACATCCTAGTCATTTAGCTTCACAATTCTCAAGCATTTCCTTTGTTTTTAAATAATTTAACAAGTTTACCACTGCCATGTGTTTCAATTGAATGAAGTTTTCACCTACTTGTTTATCTTCTTTGAGTTTCACAATTTCAGTCCATTTTCATCGGCTCTTCAGATTTTGTTTCTGAAATCCGTTTTCAGTGACGACGGTCTAAAAAGTCAATTCGAAATTGTCTAGTGTTCTGATAAAGTATACGCATTTCCAGTAACCAGTCCAGCGTTTATTGGAATCAGACAATTAAATCATGGAAGTAGGAATTGACGGAATTGCTGGCAAACGTCCCAGGCGGATTTCAGATATGCATTATTGTTAGTTATTGTTTGGGAAATCTAAAAGAAGTCTTCCATGTGCCTAGGTGGGCGCACTGGTCTCCTTCTGCTCCAAATGATCGTTAGACCTGTCTCAGCTGAAGTCTCCTTCCTCTTCCGAGTCGGGAGGGATTTCATGATTTTCTTCAATTTCAGATTCCTTATCGGTGAAATCTTTGGTTCGTTCTGACGCACGGTCGTAAGGAGCAAGCTCCCAAGAAGGTCTTCCATGTACTGACCTTTCACTGCCGCACCTAAAAATACTGACACCTAATGAAATTGTCTTCGACATCGCCTGCTCGCCTCACCTTTTTGCAATTTGACAGCTTAGTACAGCTTTATACGCGACACATGTGCACTCATGCCGCTTGACATTTCATGACCTATGACGTAACCACTGTAAACGGGTTTACTATTTCACCGGACGTAAGCCTGTTTTTCAGCCCAAGTGCAAATTTTCGTTTGCTCGTTTGCTCAGAAGTCTCAGAAGTGACCGAGAAGACGTTAAATGCAAGTCAAATATATTTTGGGTTCTTGTTTTTGAAAGTATTGTAACATATTGTTGAATTAAAAAAATTAGCGTTTCACATTTCTCTCCCGCTTCCCGCCCTTTCCTCTCCCGCCTCCCGCCCCCTATTCTCCCGGGATCCCGCCCCCCTGCCCCCCCCTCCCACTCTCGAGATGCACAATGAAATATGTCAAATATAGCCATACTTATAGAAAGGCGATTTAATGCGGTTGTAGTTCCAACGTCTTCTACGTTTAGAAGCCACTGCTCGGTACTGAAAGGCATTAAAACGAAATCATAAAATCCACACCGGATACAAAGCGATCAAGGAAAGAGTTGAGATGTTCACTGAGTGCTGGCGTAACGTTCGTATGTTTTTCCTTTGCAAATTGTAATAATAAGTTTTGTTATGACGCAATGGTTAAATTCCCATCCAGCATGGTCTGCCTCTTTACACGTTAATTGTAACCAGTTTGTTGAAGGAACAATATAATGAAAAACAAAATGTACATTTAGATTTGCCAGGACCTCGCACGCTCAGTATGTGTAACCTACTGTTGACAAACCGATTATATAAAAAAAAATCTTTGCAGATCTTTCTATATCTCCCTTGGTATACCTTCACGGGTGTCTCGCGTCCAAGCGATGTCGTTGCAGTTCCGGTTTAAACTGTAAATACCTCAGTAAACCTCTATATCAAATTAAAGCTTGTAGAGCTGGCCAACAAACTATACCAAGAAGTCTGCAATAAAATACATTGCCGAATTTTTTACGACATCTAAATGCGAGGATCCGAATCACCTAATCAAAGCTGCAGATCAAAGCGAATTTTGTCTTTCGCTAATTTAATTTGTTTCTCAGTTTACGGACCCAAATCGCTAAAAAAACGTGTCTGCGTTTTGCCATAGCCAATTATAGTAAAAAGTTACAGAACGCATTAAAAATATGTGGAGTGATCATACAAAAATCGCTCTCGGAGAAAAAACATTTCGACATAAAAAATTCGCAGACATGGTTTTGTTGTTTATATGTGAAACTAGCTATCGTGCAAATTTGAGAGCAAACGAAAAAATTCCCTCTGAGTTTTAGCTCTTTTAAATGTTCCCTTAAGTACAAAAATTGATTTCGAGAAAGCAGTGCTAAGAATATAATGTCAATCAAAGGGGAACTTTTACTTCCGGCCATAACGTAAAACCGCCATTTCTCCGCAATATTTAGTCGATTTGGGTCAATATTTTTAAAAATTAAAGATCACACTTCGACAGTTACTTTAACCCAAAAATACAAATAAGAAGAAAATTGCCGATCTGAAGGTATACAGTAACCTTAACAACTTGTAGGGGAAATGCACGTAGCATTCGATGATCCTACCTGAAAGTATAACATCTCCTTAAGCAAGTGCCAACCTTCCGATCCAAAAACAGTTTTGAAAAGCCCTCTTACGTTCAACGTAAAGACGAGGCAATTTAGGGCTAAAGGATGTCTTACATGAGAATGTACAAACTCAATCGAATATTGTCTCGCTATATATGCTAGGTCACCGTTAAATGTATTTAGATTTAAAAATTTATTAAACCATTTGTAAATCACTTGTCATTCATGAAATAGGATTGGCTCCCAACAGTACAATATAATCCCAAATTGCACCACTTTTTGCTCTAAATCACATCCTTTTCTAAGCCCATCAAAATTGAAAACTGGTTTTCCTGAAGTGAACATTGAATAAATTTGACAAAAAACTGTGTATTTCAAAATGGGTATAATAAAGTGGTAATTGTACTTCGTGTCGCGCAATTTTGGTCTAAAATCATACTTGTGATTTCAAATCGAACTCGTGCTGCGTGCTCGTTCGAAATTGAAATCACTCGTATGATTTCAGACCAAATTGCACTCCACTTAGTTCAATTACCATTATTAATACTGAGGATTGCAATCTATCCACTAAAAAATCCTTGGTATTTGAAAACTTGTGAAACCAAAAAAATTAAATAAATAGAATAAAATAAAAGGAAACTTGTCAACCCAAATTTAAAGTTAAAATGGCTTGCCTTGCCTGCACTACGATTTGCCCGTGGGTTGAAATAGCTTGGTTGCAATAGTTCACTGCCTTATTATTATTGTGATTGGCTAGAAAGCTGACTTTGCTTTAATACAGACCTCACTGCTTTTCTCATATAAATCATGTTGTTCTTGCATTTACATGACAAAGACAGAAAGGTTTGTATCAAAACAAGGTCACCTCCAGCCTCGCTTCTATTTAAAGGCCAGGTCACTCAACATACAAGTGTAAAATAGACTATTGGATGACCAGTTGATTTGAAAGGGATCCTCCACTATTACGTCATCATCTTCCTGTTTTTCCGAGAAACGGTTAATTTTCACGGTCAGGATATAATTCTGTGAAACTGTATTTATACTTTTCGCGACTTCTGTAATAAATTCAAATTACTGGGACAATCAATTACGATCTTCCAATTTTAACACAGTGACGTGTTATTAACCATTTAACTGTATGCGGATGGCAAAATTTGTAGTAAATAAAAAGGAAATTTTTTGGACAGAATTTCAGGACATAATATTCATGGCACATTAAGGGAAAGAATGACATGACAGCTAACGACTTCGCGGTAAAGTAACTAATCCAGAAGAATAATCCGGTATAGGTTTGCTTCTATTTCACGTATACGTAGCACACATTATGCACACAGTAAGCTGACTAGTAACTACGGTATGACAAAAAGGTGTATGCATTCACGAAACTGTGAAATAATCGCAAATGGCATAAAACTAGGAGTCGTATCATATAAACCCTTACGAAACTCGATCGCCCGAGTGAACGTTTTGCAGACCCAAGTTGGAGGCGATGGTTTACTTTTAAATTTTCTCGAGCTTTCTGAGTCTTTACATCAGAGTAGTGTAATATGAAGCAGACATTATCTATTTCTTTCATGAAAGCTCAGTAAAGCGAATGATACACGGTTCAACATTTGTTGCTCAACAAATGTTGACCCGTGTATCATTCGCTTGAAGCTGTGGCCGTGAGATGTTCGCTAACGGTATGCGGAAACAGTCAGCGTTATTTATTGTTCCTAGTGCATATTGCTCAATATTTCCAACACGCCAGTATTCAGTAGTGTTGCATAACATTCACAGAAAGTAAAATTAGTCTATGGTGGCAAAAGTACGGTTCTATCTTGATAAATCATAGTCCCTCTACTAACTATGGATAAATTTAGAATTAATGCGAGCGTTATTCTCAAAATGGACAGTATTGGATATCAAACAACGACTCTTTAATTAACAAGTAGTCTAATAGACATCGAACCCCAAATAAAACTAAAAACTAAAATAAATAGTATAAGCAGGTGAGACTTGTTGCGTTTCCTGATCATTCGCGTTCATTTCCGAAATTCTGGTCTGATGTTTTGTTTTGAGTCACCTTTGTTAAGTACCGAAATGGAACTTAACATAGAAGAAACAGACCACTCGAAACCGCTAGCGATCGATTTTCCAGCTGAATTACACTGAAGTCATAACAACCTCCAGCCCTCCAGGCACAATAACCACTTGAACTGTTAGTGCAAACCTTCTTGTTTGTTACGGCTTCTTTATAGGTACAAAAAAATCTTCTGACGCTCGACAAACTGTTCACTTTAATTTTTTTTTAAAAAGAAAAACAGATTGAGCTCCTGTCGAAAATCCTATAGGACTACAATTAAGAGGGAGCCCCTACTCATGCCTACTCGCGTGGCAAGGAAGAACACTATTTCGGGGGTCGAAATTGCCAAAATAACGCTATTTTTCATTCTCGATTTAACCGTTCCTACTTCATTTTTTTATTTTCCTGAGAACATATATAAATATGGGTTAGTTATTAGTCTCACCAAGTTTTCCTTGACTTGAATATGAAGCAAGGCTGGAAGCGGCCATGGTCTTCTAGTCTAAAACATCTACCGGTTTTTACTCCCCGTTGTGACGATATGCAAATATGGTCATGTTTCACCCGTCATACTCGTCGCGCGTGCTCGACAAATATCCAGTCGGAAGTTTATTCAGGTTATTAGCATAAGAACGCCCTTTCTCAAATTGGCCCGAAACTTTGGAATGAGATACCAGCCTGTGTTAGAGCCGAGCTACCAAAGAAATGTTTTAGAAGAAACATTCAAAGCATTTTGTCGTGAGTGGTAAACCTGTTAATCAAGGTTAAAGATGTTTCACGAGAACGCCAGGTCCCGCCCATTTATATATCTGCAAGCTAAGTGTATTTTCTTTACAGGTAGTTTTCACGTTACGTCATCGCCGCCATGCTGGTGGACGGTAAACAATAGATCTCTCATCAGCTCGTTTTGTTCGTCCACCAGCATTTGTACATTTCACCATTGTTATCTGTGTCTCTAGAGATTGCCTGCAAACCACCTATTAGCTTTTAAGGGTGGAATAACATTAAATAAATTTGACAAAAAACTGTGTGATTTCAAAATGGGTGTAATAAAGTGATAATTGAACTTCGTGTCGTGCAATTTAGGTCTAAAATCATACTTGTGATTTCAAATCGAACTCGTGCTGCGCGCTCGTTCGATTTTGAAATCATGCGTATGATTTGAGACCTCACTGCTTTTCTCATATAAATCATGTTGTTCTTGCATTTACATGACAAAGACAGAAAGGTTTGTATCAAAACAAGGTCACCTCCAGCCTCGCTTCTATTTAAAGGCCAGGTCACTCAACATACAAGTGTAAAATAGACTATTGGATGACCAGTTGATTTGAAAGGGATCCTCCACTATTACGTCATCATCTTCCTGTTTTTCCGAGAAACGGTTCACGGTCAGGATGTAATTCTGTGAAACTGAATTTATACTTATGGCGATTTCTGTGATAAATTCAAATTACTGGGACAATTACGATCTTCCAATTTCAACACAGTGACATGTTAGGCCATGATGTCCAGTCTTTGCCCATGCGAGCGTTGAAATCACCCATAATGATAAGAGGGTCGTTTGCTACGGCTGATATAC
>OX419345.1:13370181-13405181 GCA_948470475.1 Galaxea fascicularis
CTGATACGGAAAGGTGTGGCTATGTCGGCTGTCTTGATATTCGAGTCGAGAACACACTTCAGCAGATGATGTGGAAGTGTCCTTAAGTTCCAGTTCCGACTGGTAAAATGCGCTGATGTAATTTCCAAAGTTCACATTGTTAATACTAAATAAATCGTCGATGTACTGAAAGGTGTTGCTGAACTGGACGGCTTTTGTAATATCCTGTTTCATTGTTTTGACCATGAAATCGTACTTGAAGGTATGAAGGAAGAGACCAGCCAACGAAGGTGCACTGTTAGGGAAGCCTATTTTTCCTCCAGTGCACGGATAACATCCAACGAATTATTGACGATCCACATGCAGTTAACACCTGTCCTCTCCCGAATCGTCTTGCGGTAAGCGGTGCAGTGGCTGCAAACAAGTTTGAGACACTCAGTGATTAATTTGGAGAGCCTAGTTGTAGTGCGTAAACTTGAACCAGCAATAAATCTTGCCTTATATGGTGTCTTGTGAAGTTTAGGAATCCAATATATCTGTCGCAAGCTCTTCTCCTTCCGTTGCAGCTTGATGTCAAATGCGTCATCCAATGTTGTAGCGTGGGTCTGTATTATTTCAACCACGGTACGATCCTGATTTACATATGTAGAATTACGATTCGTACCTGAATTTAAGCCAAGCTCTTCCATTAGTGTATGTATGTAATAATACTTACAAACAAAAATGACGTTGTTATTTTCGTCGACTATTTCTGCAGCTCGAGATTTGAACGAATCTCTTTGAGAATGAAGCGCGTTAAAACCTCGAGAACTCGGCCAGTGCAATTGTTAAAGCAGTTGACCAAAGTGCTTTGCTGATATACAATTAACTTGGTCAGAGTATGCGCCGCAAGCAAAAATGTTGCGCACGCAGAACAAAGCGTATTTTAAAGCCATGAGAACTAAACTAGTGGATTGCTGAAGCAGTGATTTTAGTACTTTTCTGCATTGATATCCGATCAACTCAGCTGGAGTATGCCTCGCGAACAAAACTTTCGCTTACCCCTCACCCCAGCGTTGTTGGTTTCGTCGTGCCAATTATAATCTATCCCTCCCCCAGGGTGCAACTTGCTCCTTACTTCGGTCTCGCCGAAGATTCAAGTCTCCCGCGTGAATAGTAATCGGAAATTTTCCCTCGCGTGTTTAAAGTCTTTGTTTTAGCCTAAATAGTTTTTGACCATACACGGTCAAAAACTATCAACTATAACAATACCTATTGTTATTTGAGCCGCTTTTCTTGGTACGTTGCAAAATCTACAACAGCTACCTATAAGTCGCAATTAAGAGCATACCTTCGTTTTTGCCTCTTCCCTGGCTATTCGCCGGTTCCTCGCGGCGCCATACACTCCTCCGGTACATGGTTTTGATTGCGCAAACCCTGTCCACAACCCACATCCCTAACTATCTCAACGTTGTCCTCCTGTTACACCTGCAGTTTGGCTATCCTAACTCACTTAAAGAACTGCTGTTTAAACTCCGGAAAATTCTGCTCCTCCGAGGTATTCCGACGACTTAACGGCGCAGCTGTGTCTTACACCTTACTTCGTCCTTAGACGCTACCTTTTGGGCCGCATGTTTGGTAGCATTTTTACTAATTTTTCCGCAAATTTAACCTGCTGCCCTACAACTGCGGCTTTTGACTGCACCCGTCACCTGCGAAACTGCGATAAATACACTTGCCAGGATTTGAGGTTGCTAGGAAAGATCGCTCTGTTAATGGCCGAAGTGGTTGTTGTGTTTGCATGTATTTACGGAATAACAAATTACCAGATCCGCGACGATTTATGTGACGACCAACTTGAATGTGGTGTCATCGAAATTATCAGACCCCACTCCAGACCTTTCTTCGTTAGTACGTGGTATAAACCCCCAAACTCTCCTCAAGATGTCTGTCGGCAATTTGAGTCCCTAGTCGATAAAGTGGACTCTGAACAGAAAGACTAAAAAGAGTAATAATAATAATAATAATAAAACTTATATAGCGCCGATATCAATATTCCCATTTTCATCAGCGCTTAAAACGTAAAATTACATAAAACCTACTAAAACGATGTTAAAGACAAACCCAGAAGCGATGTGGGATAGTTGGAAAAGTTCATTTATGGAAGTAGTTGATAAGTATGCCCCACCTCAAAATAAATGGGTCCCATTAAACACTCCCCGTGGATGACACATGAACTGACTCGCAAAATCTATTAACGGAATTATATGAAGAAAATTGCTATTCAAGAAAATAACACGACGGCTTGGGGGCGATATAAGCAACCTCGTAACGAAGTAAACAATGCCATAAAAACCGTAAAGAACAATATTTTCTCTTAAAGCTCCAAGAGTAGTATATGGAGTAGTCGACAAATACCACCTCAATAGAGCCGTATTTCACCAAAATAAAACTTCCAGCTTCAAGTTTCCCCCGACTCCCTCCATCTGGGGTAAACGTGAAGCTGGGAGTTTTATTTTGGAGGACAAATACCACCAACCAACCCGCGGGCAACTACCACAAACCAACCCGCGAGCAACCACCACCAGCCACCGCGCCCCAGAGCGCCCCCAGAACGCCCCCACCACGGCCAAGCACCCTATGAGAGGGAGGGCCGCTGAAGGTATCATGGCGAACGAGGCCAACCAGACAAACCCGCCGCGGCCAAGCACCTCTATTAGAGGGAGGGCCGCTGAGGGTACCATGGCTAACGAGGCCAACCAGACCAACCCACCGCGGCAAAGCACCTCTATTAGAGGGAGGGCCGCTGAGGGTACCATGGCGAACGAGGCCAACCAGACAAACCCGCCGCGGCCACCCACCTCTATCAGAGGGAGGGCCGCTGAGAGCACCACGACGAACCAGACCAACCAGACCAACTTGGCACCACTCTCTCCCACACTTGGCACCACTGGGGGTACCACTGAGGGTACCATGGCGAACCAGCCCGACCAGGCGGCGGCACCCTTATTAATAGGAGGGTTGTATCGAGCACCGATGGCGGCGCCCCTATTAAACGGAGGGGGGTATCGAGCACTGATGGAGGCTGAAAATGTTTTCGCCGAAGTATAGCCATGTGAGTTCCACCTCTCGCGGACTCGAACATGGAATATAGGGAGCCCGAAATCATCATTGCGGATCCTGACCCACTATTAAAGGTAGCGCTCGAGATGCTTGCGGAGGAACACTACCCGCAACCGCTGAACTTGATGGATGAGCCTCTCACCGAGGCGCGGCTGCCCAAACCGCTGCGGCCGCTACCCTTTCACCCGCATCCTCCCCCGCGGCGGCGCCAACAGTACTGCAAAGTTTGGCGGGAGTTTGATCCCGTGCCTCCCCCGAGAATCCGAACTTCCACTCCATCCGACATCAGTGATCTGTTCGACGACCAAAGAGCGGACGGGATAGAAAAAGTTCGGGGGCGCCGGATCGTCAAATGGAGAACGATCAAAGGCCTGGGTGTAAACAACACCCCCACGATGATGGCCAACCTTAGCGCTGATGTCAACACAGCCTTTTACCTCCGGCACACCCACAGTTACCAGTTGCGAAACATCGAAAACGGAGACACCATTCTCCATTACAAAAACCACGGTTCTCCGTGGTTCAACAATCTTGCAGAAGTGGGAAAGTAATTGAATGAGGAAGAGGAGGCCCGGTTGGGTTTGGAAAATATCGAAAGGCCGACCACAAAATGGTTGTTCGAGAGTTTCTTCAATCTCGACGTAAAAGCGGTGCAAGACGGGCAACCGTTTGTTGGAACGGGCCCTCTCCCTAACTGGCTGTGTAACCTCGCGTACGGTCGCGCAATAGCGGCAATGGACACTTTCAGGGACAATCTCTGTTTGTGGTGCTGTATCGCGGTACATCGAGGGGTGAGGGTGGACCGTTCCACAGCAGCGGCCCGGCAGCTCGCACAAAGCTTCTTTAATATCCCCACCAACGCCTGCCCCAAAACAGCTCTCGACAGGCTGGATAAGGTCGAGCAGCACTTCAATCAAGGGAAAGCTTTGGCGGACTGGCCAAAGAGTGGCTCGTGGACGCGGACTGACATCCGCGTCCACGAGCCAGAAAGGGAGGAGGAGGGAAATGTGGTCGGCACCTCAGGCGAAACGCGCCAGCGAAGTAGGAAAACGTTCTGACGATCAGTGTTTTCGACGGGCAGGCGTTCCTTATCAAGACATCGAAAAGCTGGCAAAGACTTACACGTGCGTTAACTTCTACGTGAGATTCACACAAGCTGGTAGCCTCCAACGGCACAGCTCAACTTGCTCCAAAGGGGAGACGCAAATCTTCTGCCCAAACGAACAAATCAAGCCCTGAAAATCGCTTTCTAGCAAACCGTCTTCCCCGATAAAACTATCGGCCTCCGGGCCTCCAACTGGATCAGAAGCGAAGCGTGGCGTCGGAGAATCCTTATCCACCACGCAGGGTGCGGGAATGGGGGAGAAAGATGGATTGAGGGCGCCCCCGTGGATGGGATTCACCTCGCCAGCAAAACCATTTTCCAGTTTCATGAATGCTATTACCATGGCTGTCTGAGATGCTACCCCGACCGCAGGACAAAAACCGCCGACAATAAAAGGGTGGAACAACGCTTCCAAGACAAAAAGAACCGAACAAAAAAGCTTCGCGAAGCAGGGTTCAAAGTGGTTGAAAAGTGGGAGTGTGACTTGAAGGGGCCTCGCAAAAACCGTCGACCTTCACGAAAACCTTCCTGCTCGCGATCCTGTACGACTTCCAAGAGTTCGGGGACAAAAACCAGCGGAAGGAGCCGACAGGCACTCTCATGTTTGAAAACACGCACGTACCCATCTTGGTCTCTGTCGGGGACACCCTCGACCCCTCAACCACACACATCTGCGAGAGAGACCCGAAAGAACTTTGCCGCAAGTTTGTGGAAGAGTTGGAGCGGCGGGGGAAAAAGATTCGAGAAAAAGTGCGAGCGGAGTTCGTTCCTGGAGACTTCGACCTGATACCCCTCTCCCGCCGAGCCAGAATCAACGACTGGTGCAACCAGGTGCCGGTCCTCGGGTTCAACTCTGGCCGCTACGATCTCAACCTCATCAAGGAGTATTTCGTGGAGTGAATAGTCGGGGCTGTCGGTAACATCAAAGTGGCCAACCAAATCATGTTCTTGCTGACGAAAAACTTCCGCTTCCTTGACATCATCAATTACCTAGGG
This sequence comes from Galaxea fascicularis, assembly GCA_948470475.1. Lineage (NCBI taxonomy): Eukaryota > Metazoa > Cnidaria > Anthozoa > Scleractinia > Euphylliidae > Galaxea > Galaxea fascicularis. Next base: position 13,375,364 of record OX419345.1, read on the forward strand.
CCGGGGACGAGTTACGACAAGTGGGTAAAGGCCTACGGTTGCACCGCCAAGAAATCGTGGTTTCCGTACGAGTGGTTTGATTCCCCAGGCGAGCTCGCCATTTCAATAACCTGGACGTGGCTCCAGGGTTGGAAGCGTTGCAAAAAATGCGAGCTTTCTACACCGAGAAAGGTATTGACATTGTGAAAGACGACGCCGGCATCCCCGGCATCTCTATGCACTACCTTCTGCTGGGGTCGGTTGAGCGGGGTGCCAAGCTCTAGAGCCCTTGCGAGGAAGAGTACGCAATGTTGAAAGCGGCGGTAGTTGGAGGGCCGAGCCTTGTGTCCACGCTGTACTACAAAGCAGGGGGCGGTTTAAAGGGGCGCTGAACGGAAGCAAAGACATGGCGACGAACAGGGGCTTCCGGATGAGAGACGGGCGGATGATGACCTACGAGCAGCACAAGCTCGGACTCAGCGCCTATTACGATAAGCGGTATGTGCTAGCGGACCAGATTCACAATGAGCCTATCGAGCATCACGCTTAGCCGGGGGCGGCGGGCGGTAGTTCAGTGTTCGGCAAGACAACCATCAATTCTTCCCGGACGAAGTTTCGTTTCGGTCCGTCGTGAAGCCAATAAATCACAGGTTGGCCCGTTTGATCATAGCTCGGCTAAGTGTGAAAGTTTGCAGCGACCAAATCGGGTCAGTGGCTCGCTTCGCCCCTCCTTCCAACTCACCAGGTTGCAACAAAGAGCGAACCTCTACGTCAGCGGGGAGGGTCTTTACGTCCGCGCCGACCTATCTTCCGAAGGGAGCTTTCGAAAGTTGCACAAAAACATCCCGTTCGCTGATTGCGTCCGCAGGTTAATGCAGCGTCAGCCGCGTAACCTGTTGGTTGAGAGCGGCAACGACTCCCGGAAGCCTCTTCCCCCACATTACAGCCCGCTGACCTTCAGGCTGGCGCATCTCGACGGCGTACACGTGGCCGAACAGCCGCTCAGCAAGTTTGCGGTTGAACAGCTCGGCAATCGCTTGGTCGCGGTGAATTTCGGGATTCCTCTGTTGAATAGCCGTTCCCTTATTTCTTATCGCTTGCGTGACAGCGCCCATGAACTCGCGCCCCGGGTCAACTTGCAGCAGGCAAGGCCCCTCCGTGAATTCCTTGCGCGTGAATTCTCCCGAAGGCCTCGGCGACTTCGTCTGAATTTTCGAGGGCAAGGCCTTGACTTGTAACGGCTGGCTACATCTACAACAGTCAGCGCGCACATGTAAACCTTACGCCCGACCTGGTCACGCGGCATGAAGAGCAGGTCGGCTTGGTACACCGCGTTGGGCTGAAATAAATAAATTTTCGAGAGGCTCCGCCCGACTATTGAAGCTTTGCTTTCCATTTCTATATGGAGATGGCCAAAAAGTCAACCTCGCCGCCTGCAGGGGAGTGCTGATCTCAGGCGATGGTTGAGCGCCCCGAAACCTTCGAACTTTGGACGTACGGAAGGGTGGAGGAGCTTGACATAGCGAGCGTGGAAACAAGGGCTCCTCCCGCGCAAACCCCCCAGGGGCGCAACCACCTCCGCAAGGCTCGCCCCTAAGACAGAACCGGATGGCGTCCTCAATTTGCTCGTACTTGACCCGGGCGAAGTCGGCTTGCTCCGCTTTTTGGCCTTATTTTTTGAAGCTAGCGACTCCGTTGACGGGGAGCCCAACACTGGTCAAAATGGCTAAAACAGCAGGGTTCAAAGTAGCCCCTCCGGCGACCACCGAATTGATGATTACCTTGCCCGCCGTGAGGTCGCAAAACAGTTTCTTAGGCTTGAAGCTGCGGATCAGCTCGGCGCAACACCAATGCTTCTTGTGGTAAAAAGCGAAAAACCTCTTCAGCATCTCGACGGCTTCCTTCGGAAGATCCGCGCCGATCTGGTTAAAGCTGAAGATGTTGACGGGCGCGGAGGGGTTCTGCTTCGAAGGCAGCCGCATGGTCGTGTACCGAAGGGAAGAATTTTCAGAAGACCGTGTCATAAGAGGCGCTGTCTTTTGCGGCTTCGAACATGGCGGCGAGGATTTTTTCCCGATCGTACCATTGCGGTTTGGTATTTTTGCAGGAGCAGACCAGACGGCACATGTCATGCCAGTCGCACCAAGTGTAGGTGCAGAAAAAAGAATCGATGTGGGGGCCCATCGCTGTTTTAAAAGGGGGAAATTTCTTACCAGATTTTTCTCAGAGCGATACTCACTAGGATCGTGCGGTTTGCGATGTGCGGCGCTAATCTGACGGAATATAAGCCTGGGCCATTCTGAAGAAGGGGATTGAGTGTGATTTTTTGTAAGTGTCACTGCCGGCCTACAACATTTCTTTCCGTTCTTATTCCGGTATTCGGTTCTTCAAAAATTAATTTCACATTCACAACCGGATAAGAACTGCCGCTCTTAGCGTAACAAAATGTGATGGTCTCGATTTGATGTTTGAAGGAGATGAATTTGTAACCAGTTCCTTTAAAGATGAAGGTAATTTCACTCTCGGTGATGACACTACTGTCGATTTGGAAAACGTTCCCGTACAAATCACGGGAACCTAAACCAATATCACCGAGAAACTGAATTCTGCTAGACAACACCCTCAACACATTGATGATTTGGTGCCCATTCGGATCCAAAGAGTTTCGTAAAATAAGGTTGTTCACGTAAACAATGGCATTTCGAAAATCCACATCTCTGTGAAAATAAATTCTGTCCGATGTATTTAACACATCGAGGATTTGGTGCTCATTCATATCCAAAGGTTTTTGCAATTTGACTCAATCGCCTTCGACAACGAATGGTCCGACCAAGTTTTGATGGTTGTTCAGATTAAAGTCCTTTTGCAAAACGATGTTGCAGCCGCCGAACGAGAGCGTATTGCGCAAGCCGTGCCCGTTCAGATCGATTTCTCCGTGCATCTTCAATCTTCCATCTGCGATCTCGAAACCCTCTCCGTCTCTTCCGACCACCCTGTAATTGTTCGTGTTCAGATCGTCATGCATTGTGATCTGTCCGGAATCAAAAGAAAACCTTCCATCACCTTGGTTCATCTAACGATGCCCGTGCAAATCCAAATCAGTTTACAGTTTCATCCGGCCGTCTTCCAATACGTAGACAGTGTCGAAGACATGTGGGTCCACATTCGCAACATAAACTTCGACACCATCAGCGATCAAGCACGCCGCCGTTCTAAAAGGAGCATTCCCGTGCAAATAGGTGTTGCAGCCCGACGCAGCTCCATCTGTGAACTAAATGAGGGTTCTCACGTAGCCTCCAACTGAACCTGGAGTAAGGTGGTTGCGGATGCATTGACAGTTAACACGGGAGGGACGTATTCGGCAACGAAAGTGTAATAACCGAACGCAAGCTGGTGCATACTGAAACCGATTCGTGAGCGGTAGCTGGTGCTTCCCTCATCTTTGACAACAACCACATAGTAAGCATTCTCGTTGATCTGGTGAGGGGAGAAAGGGCAACGGGAGATGCCTTTCTCGATTATATTACTCTCACTTGACGATTCATTGACATCTTCCATTAGGTACCATAAGGGGTTGTTCTGATGGCCGGAAGCTGATGAATAAGACCCGTCTACATATTTTTTGTATTCCGACATCAGTTGCGAATGGAGAGCCGCTTGTTTTGCGCCCGCGTATTTTTTGCTCACAGCGGTGCTGTCGTCTGTGATGTTTTCAGGAAGATTGATGACGTTTCCGTTCATGTTGAGAGGGAGGCCAGCATCTTGTTCGTGCCGAAGACGCTCAGACAATTGTCGTCCACATATTGTTTGGTGGCCGCGCTTTCCAGCTCCATCGGAAGAGCAAGGTTCACGATTTCGTTGTTGTTCATGTTGAAATCAGCCTAAAGGATCGCGTCGAGCTTGGTCTCCAGCTGGGCGTCCACGTATCTTTTGTTGGCTGCGTCTGCCGGGTCGTTTGAAGAACCCGAGGTTTTCAAATGTTGACCACGTACCCATCCATACCCAAATGGGCAACCATCGAGTTTTTCACTTTCCTGCTCAGGTAGTCGTCCAGCCGAGCCTCGAGAAACCTTTTGTTGACCGCGTCCTGCTCATCGGAGGGATCGAGCATGTTTTTGACGTGGTTTTCGTTCATGTTCAGATTGCTCGTCATGAAAGCGGTGCCGTCACGTTTCAAAAACAGGCGCGAATCGGGGGTATCACCTTTCTCCCCTTGCGGGCCTTGCAGACCTCGCAGAGCCGGCGGGCCGGCCACACCCTCCTGCCCTTCCCGCCTGTTGTCGCCAAAGAGTGGATAATGATAATAATGATAACGATGAGGATTTGGTATTCTCTACGCCACCGTGAACCGAGAAGAAGAACGAGTTATTTTCGAATTGCCCGGTCCCCTACCTCCGGGCACAAGACTGCTTAGGCAATTCCCCACCCCCAGGAGCGAAGGACTTGACTTGTCCCGGGGGTTGCCCGGGGGGGGGGTGGGTTGCAGGTATAATTGAACCACGCATAATACATATTCATGCACACTCATCCCTTTCATGGAAAAAATTGACCTTCCCAACGCCAGTGGCTTCATAGCTCAGTTGGTTACAGAATCGCGCCGGCATCGCGAGGTCACGGGTTCTAACCCCGTTGAAGTCCTGATTTTTTTCCGGCTTATAAGAAATGATTTACGCAATTGCACAACTGAAACGATCATTCTTCATTTCATTATAAAATTACTGTTTGGAAAAACACCAAATTTTGAAAACAGAAACGGCTTCAAGGAAATTGCATGGCTTGTTTAAAAAATGTATTTTATTTCTCACATTTCATCCTGAGATGACAACCAGTGCTGCCCCTACTGATGCATCTGAACCATCATTCAACACGAGTGGTAAACCAAAAACCTGTTCAACTTGTTTTTGAAGGACCTGATTTCTGGTCAGTGCACTTCCAGTGCCCACAATCCTTTGTACACCGCATAACCGTAGAAATTCCTTTGACATCATCTGCTCTAAATTCTCCACAAGTCCGGTGCAAAGTGCGAGAGTCACATCACCAAGAGAAACGTTGTCTGACATCACATTGCTTACTTGTCCCCTTTTGTCAGGAGTGTGTCTTTCACCCCACAGTGTTGGTATCACTCTCAGTGATGTTGAAACCTTCCTGTCTGCACAATCAAGAATTATCTGATAAATTTGATCTGTAGGTGGAAGGCTGCTGTTAAGTCCAAGGTCCTTCATCCATGACACCAATGTGTCGATAAAAGAAGCCAAAGTGTTGCCACCTATTAAAACAGAAATAATGTTATCCAATTATTTTGGCAATAATTCTAGTTGGAGTAGGCAGGATTATGGCTGGGATTTTAGCCATGCTATCTCTAATCAATAATTGGTAAGAACATGTTGCTTTGTTCACAACATCTGCCTCAGTTGAGGTTTTCTTTGGGCAGTTATGTTAAGCCGTTGGTCTTCTCCCCTTCACCTTTAATTAAATGGGACATGAAAGAACCCAGACACTTAACAAAGAGAGCAGGGACCATCATTCCTGGTTCCGTGGTGTTCCCTCCCACACATCTCAGGGCTGGGCAGAGGCTGGGTGGTGAGCTGACCACCTGTCCTCAGAGCCTCTCTTGGTTGTGGACACATCTTGCTTAAGAGGACTTATGTTCCTGAGGAGAAGTGAGTGGCATGTATACTATCTCAATTCCATAGAGAAAGGTGTTCCTCTGGATATTGTACTATGATTCCATCCTGCCTGTTCATCGTTGGCTTTCACTAATCCATTGTCAATCTTACCTATTTCCCTGAAAGTCGTCTAGACTCTCAGCTAGAAGAAGAGAAGAGAAAGGCTAGAACAGAAATGCTATGAATGACAGTCTTAATGTGCCTGTTGCTGAGGTCTTTCCAAGATGGGCCCTGGTAAATTACATTAGCTAAGACCACTATTCCCACCACAACCACCACTACCATCATCGTTCATTCCCTAAAGGAGCCAATCAGCTTTCCAAATGGACTAATTCTGCCCAACCTTATGGCAACTGATTTCAGTTGACCTGGTGAATTACATTACCTGAGAGTGATGCAGCTGTAATAACCTTTGTTCCTTGAAAAAATGGAAGAATTTGTAGAGCATTGTTTTGGATGTCTGTAGCAGCACTATGGTGAGGCAGAGCCAACTTTTTATTACAGACATCGTCAGGAATAACCACAGCCAGCTGACAAGCAGTGCCAATATTAAAAACTAAAACAGGAACAGAGAATAGGATGACAATGAGTGAAGCACCCCTCATTTAACCAAAAAAAGATCTCTTGCCCTTTGGTACCTCATATTATTATGTATTAACTGATATTGATACAGTCCACAGTCACATTAACCTTTACCTACAATAAAACTATCATGAGAAACAAATGGTCATGATTATTTCTGTTACAATACGAGAAGTCGGAGTTTCAAAAAACACTTGCGCGTGTCGGGATAAAATCAAGAATATATTAAAAATACAAAGGTTTTTGAATGCAAATTCGAGAGAGTATTTTGCATGACAAAAGAAGAAAATTATATGCTTCTTTTTATCCCGACGCGCGCACATGTTTTTTGAAACTCCGACTTCTCGTATAACCCTACCAATCCCAACCCTAACCAATTCCCTGGTGGATTGCTGCAACGCCAGTTAAGCTGTTTGCCATAAGCTGTGCACCCAAAGATACAAAAATTGGAAGAATGGTGTTACTGATCAATCTGAGGACCAATGTAAAAACAATAAGTAAATAAATAAATGCGGAAAAATAATAAACAAATGAATACATGTATGAGAAATAGAAAAGGAACATAAATTTGGTTGCATACAGTGGAACCCTGATACACTGTAACTAACTCAATTATATAATGAATACATTCCACGAGAAGCCCAAACTTAATTACGATTAATATTTTACCCCTATTTATACAATGGATGGTGTAAACCTCCTGCTTTGATTAGTCTAGGAGTCACCAATAATATTTAAGTATAATACCAACTCTCACACGTTATGTGTGAGTCTCACGCCTGCAGACCAAAGACATTGATCTCACGCATTGAGGACAATTTCTCATACCTGAATTATAAATCCAGATGACTTGTTCTTTAATACATTAACAACAAAAATTCAATTCAATATTCCCCGTAAAAATGTTCCAACAAACGGCACTTAATGTCGAGTACCAGTATCGTGTATCAGTTTGCATTTGAGGGACTGGAAATGAACTGGGGTCTTGTGATCAGATCGTTTAATGTGACATCGGAAAAGCTTCAGAACATCTTCAGACATATTTGGTAGCCTTCAGAAGTCTTTGAGAAATCATCAGAAGTCACCGGAATATTTTCAGAAATTCCGGTCTTGAGAAGACGAAAATCTCACACATTTGGATCAGAAGAAGTTGGCAGGTATGTAAGTATAGATGGGGTGAATGATGTCACAAGTTGAAGAAAGTAGAAAAAACAAAGTATATTTTATGAGTAGATTCCATTTGTTTGAGCATGTGTACTCTGATAGTGAAAAGAGGTGGTAAGAATACCAGTGACATCAGCTACAGGTGTACATTGTATTTTGCATCTTTTGCTGATAGTGCCATGTTTCTGTGAACAGTTCATTATGCTCTTTGAGGACTCTGACATGAAAATCTATGACGCTCAAGATCATCTTTAATTAAATCATAAAAGCACTTAACAACATTATAATTGTAATAATGAAAACCATTTCAGCAGTCACATGCACTTCGATATATTGTGGTTCCACTATCTGTTTATCACCTGCATCACACAACTGGGATGTACTGGAAAGCACTGAGCACTGAAAATCTCCCAATGCCACACCCACTGGAGTTCCAACTGGAATACCAAAGAAGGACTTCTGCAGATTGCCAGCAATAGTGCCAGGTGTTGTTACTCCTGGCAGGAGATGGGTGGGGAAATTTGTACTTCTTAGGCTGTTGAGGTAAAAGCAGTGGTAATGGTAGTAATAATGATAATTATGAACATGATAATGATAGTGATAATGACAAAGATAATGTAATGGTAATGATTAACGATAATGATAATGATAATTAACACCTTATTTCATAAAGGTGACAAATCACACAGAAACTAGATCCTCCCTCCTTCAACCTTTAATCCCCAATATCAACTATTCTCAGTTCTCACATGTTTCATATGTTACATGTGGGGAGAATTTGTGTAAACATAAACTCAACTGATCCCTGTATTCTCATGCCCTGTATTATTGGCAGACTGGTGATGTGGTAAGGAGAGGTTAGAAGTTGGTTAGAATTTTTACATCACTATTGGGATGTAAAGAATAATAGAACGATGAATTTAGAACTTACAGATCCAACTCCCACGTCATGTTCTCGACATCAAAATATCCCCAACTAACAGCATTTTGCGAAGACATACTAGGCTTATCCATAATTCCGCACAACATACATACAACAAAATCCATGATAGTTCCAGCACAGTTATAACCTTCCAAAAGACTAGGCTGATTTCTTTGAAGCCAAAACAAAGTAGCACACCCGAAACCGGTGGAAATGGCAATTTTCTGTTGAGTGGAGGGAAGTGTGAGTAGAAAGTCTCTCGTACACCTTCGATCTTCCCAGGTGACTAAATTAGAAACATTGTTTGCAGTCACCATATAATCGTCAAACGTGTCCCAACCCAAGCAAGATTGCCCTTTCCACATCACACAGCCATGCATTTGTCCACAAATCCCAATTCTGTTTACTTTGGCTAAGAACTGCGGTGACAGTTGAGAGAGTGCATGTTCTAACACCGACAGGATTTTCCCTACATCTTGCTCTGCAAAGTTTCTTTCCTTATCGGAAACACTCGCCCTTGTCTCTAAGCGAACACTCTCAACAATGTTTCTAGTGCTTTTTCTTAACAAGGACACTTTGATCGAAGTTGTACCAATGTCGATTCCCAAGGCAAACGTTTCGGAATCGGTCGTTTCATTCAAATCGTCCTCCATCTTGTGTTGTAACGCAATATAAAAGACTCGGTGTTGCGTGACAACACTCCGGAGTCCTTTGCAAGCTTCGGAAATACAAAATGGAGGACGATTGCCCAAGTTCCGGGAGAGTAGCAATTATAGGAGCCGGAGCTAGCGGCTTAACCTGTATAAAATGCTGCAAAGATGACGGTTTGGAGCCCGTGTGCTTTGAGCAAGAAGACTCAATCGGAGGCCTGTGGCATTTCACTGAAGAAGAACGTCACAGTTCTGTCTACAGATCAACGGTGATCAACACAAGCAAAGAAATGATGTGCTTTTCGGATTTCCCAATTCCAAAGGAGTACCCACCGTTCATGCATCATCAAAAAATCATGCAATATTTCCATCTGTACGCGGAAGCATTTGACTTGTACAAGTACATACGGTTCCGTACTAAAGTAGTTGACCTCAGGAAAACCTCTGATTTTGAGAAGACCGGAAAATGGGAAATTCTGTTTCAAGAGCAGAATAGCACGGATCCTGAAGAAGTGAAGTCGGAAGTGTATGATGCCGTGATGTTATGTGTCGGACATCATTCAGAACCTTCATGGCCCAACCCAAGCTTTCCCGGTCAGGACGAGTTTGAAGGAATCAAGATGCATAGTCATGCTTACAAAGACTTCAAACCATTTGAGAACAAAAATGTCCTGGTTGTGGGTACGTCTAGATAAATGTTTAAGAATACAATACCGTAAAGTTCCCATAGTAGCGATCCCTGTTACTTTGGAATTAAGCAGCCTTTGGCGTTCGTTACTTTCAGGGTGTTGTTAAGCCTGGTTCTCGTATGCCGCAGACCTACCTGCGACATAGCCGCTGGTAATGTCTGGGACACTGTTCCGACATATGAGAACATATGCTGCTGGCATTAAAAATCATTGCAGGTCTTTACCACCGGCATGCCTGCGAAGTTGGACTCAAGTCAACAATGCAGGCGTGCCGGTGGTAAACACCTGTGATGGTTCTTGGTGCCGGCGACGTATGTTCTCATATGTCAGAATAATAATATTTTATCCCAGGCATTACCAGCAGCAATGTTGTAGGTCTGCAGTATATGAGAACCAGGCTTTACTATTGGGGGTTGTTATTTTTGGGGACCAAAAACCATAAAACAAAGTTGGCGCTAGCTCTTTCCCAAATGAAAATAAACAACATAATATTAAAAAAAACACATTTTATTTGTGTTACATGGTCTGTATCACAGAGATACCTATGTGCTAAATACAGCAATACACTGATAAAAAATGAGAGCCATGTTTAACAAATGGGAAGGAATTCATTTGTCCAATTTCATGTTTTTGTCTGCCACATTGGTGGGCTCTGGATATTTACTACGCTTCCCAGTTGAGCACAACACCACGCAAGTTTCCAAGTTTAATCTTTTGAGTGAAAATCTAGACAAATTAGGCAGCAGTGAGAGGGAAATTATGACAAAGTAGGTGGCGAATTTTGCTGGTTACCGGCTTCTAATGAAACCCCTGGGTACAACTAATGGGTACAACTAATGGGGTTGTATCGAGGGACTCTTGCCCTCTGTGGATATTCATTATCAATATGTTTTGATGAAGTAATCACTGTCAGCCACTCTTGACCAGCTCTGCATGCATAGACAATTTGGCTCACCAAATGTTTTTCCATGTACGAGAAGCTGCTAGAAGCTGAAGAATGCCATTAGGGCGACAAAGCTGCCCCCTACACAAGCACTCATTTAAAGTAACTACCACCAGTTTTGCTGTCTTTTTTTGTTTTTGTTTTCAGAGGAATAATAGGGGATAAATCAGATTCTATCTCTAGTTATTTAAAGTATTGCAAACTAGTTAGTTTATTTCTAATTTTGTAAGGACTGCTGGCCACACACAAGAATCTTAAGGAGTCATGTGACAGGGAAAACAAAATTAGTTTGGATGTCTCAGTCAAACATACATGACAGTAACATTCTTAAACGCTAGAGACGTTTGAATTGAGTAAATTTAGTTAAAACAGAATGTAGCATGAAGTTTAATCACCCCCAACTCTTTTGCCATTACCACTGTGTTCAGCTTGCAAATGTCAATTATTCCAACTTTGATATTGATTGAAGTGTTTTGTCAAGGTTAAAACACAAGGAACCACAAATTTAATATGAAGCCTTGATACAGATGATGGTGAGGGTCCTACACTTTTAATAAGACAGTCGGTATTCAGGAAGTCTTTTGGGTTTTCCTGTTGTGATTTGTAAGTGATGAAAAAGATAAGCCCTGCATTTAATTTGGCACAACAACATCCAGGTTACGTTTGAAGAAGTAATTGAATCACTTATGTTGGGAGAGTGGCAGTGGTGTTATTTAACAATAGGGAATTAAAGCACTGGCATTTTTCAGGCATTTTTTTCTTAACTTGCATTGACGCTACCACATTTGTTATTACTAAGTGTCTTGACTCTTATAGAAACAATTTACTTGAAAACTTGTGCAAAAACACTGCCCATGAATGCTTAGTGCCAGTCGGTGATCTTTATTTGCAGCATTACAAATTTTGTTTTTGATCAACAGGAATTGGAAACTCTGGTGGTGATATTGCTGTTGAACTCAGCCGCCACACAACACAGGTTTACCTCAGCACTCGCAGAGGGGCATGGGTTCTCTCGCGACTGGGGAAAGGTGGGGAGCCTGGTGACCAACAAGCAAATCGGCGATTCGTTTACATGTTGCCAAGGAAACTTCTTAATAACCTTTCCACCAAAGTGCTAAACCAAAGGTTTGATCATGAAATGTTTGCACTGCGTCCACAGCATTCTGTCCTAAGTCAGCATCCTATGGTTAATGATGACCTTCCTCATCGAATAATCATTGGCAGCATTGTTCTTAAGCCAAATGTCAGGCATTTTACCAATAGAGGAGTTGTCTTTGATGATGGTTCTGAAGTGACTGATTTGGATGTGGTGATTTTCTGTACTGGTTACAAGATAGGCTTCAAGGTTTTAGATCAGTCTATTATTCCTGTAAGCGATAACAAAGTTGAATTGTACAAATATGTATTTCCACCAAGTCTCGCCAAGCCAACACTCGCTGTTATAGGGTGTGTTCAACCACTTGGTGCCATTTTTCCAATATCAGAGCTGCAGGCTCGGTGGGCAACACAGGTCTTTTGTGGAAAGAAATCACTTCCCTCTAAAAGTGTTATGGTGGATGACATCGAAAAGAAGAGACAAGACATGGCCGAGAGATACTATGATAGTAAACGACACACTATACAGGTAAGAGGTTGTTTGCAATCTAATAGAGCACAATCTGAAGCAGTGTTAACCAGAACGGTCATTTAAGAGTTCCGAGATTCCAGGGAAAACACATTTATTTCAAGTTCAGGGAAAAAGGTCAGGCAATTTATTATTTTTTATTAAACATTTATTTATAATACAAGTCTGGGGATTTTACATCAGGTCCGGGAAACTCTAAGGGCGCTTTCCATTTGTCAGATCTGGCCAGCCAGGTCGGTCATTTTGAAAATAAAATAGGTTTCTTTGGAGAGTTTCTGCTAAAAAAGACACCCCTGCTATGCATACTATGTAGGAATAAACCGATCTGTTGGACAGTTCTTGTTAATAGTGGAATTCTCTTCACAAATGGTCAGGTCTGGCCGGCCAGTTCTGACCAATGGTAAGCGACCTAAGTTGTATCTTAAAGTCAGTAAAAAGTCAGGGAATTTACTTTTGGTTAGCCACTAGGTGTTGCGAATTCCTTGTTGGTGAAGATATACATGTTTCAAAACATTTCTATAAAGGAACTTTTTGCCAAGTAGGACTTCATTCGAAGAAGGAATGGTTTAGGAAAACATTTAACTATAAACAACTGCGATAAAATATTTCTTAAAAACATGCTAAAATACTAACAAACTAGTCCGACGACGTTTCGAAGTTAACGTAATGTCATTATCAAGTATAAAAAAGATGAGGTTAAACGGCGTATAAATACTAAAAGAACAATACATACTTCTTACTACGTGATTTTAATAACATTGACATTGACATTGAAATTCAAGAAGGAGCCATAATGTGATACTTAAGAGCTCCATCACAAAGTTTTCTTCAGACGGATATTTTTTTTTAACTATTTTTAATTTGTTCTTAGCCATGTTTTATGAAACATTTTTGTTACTGTTGTTAACAAAGTTCTTATACGAGATTATTATTTGGAATGTTTTTTTTTTAACTGAGATGAATTTTTTTTAAATCGAATTATTATTATCACGAAACGTAGTTTTTAGTATATCTTTATATATTCATACGGATTATAACTGTGAATATAATATATCTTAGCAGATAACTCTTTGTAAACATGCATGCAAATCAGTTTGTGACGTCAAATCAGGAATAGACCCACTCCCAAAAAGTGCCGCAATCCGTTTCGAAAAGGTGCAAAGACGCATGTTAGCGAAAAAAATATTTTGGGGTTATAGGCACTTTAACTTCGAAACGTCGTCGAACTATTTTTTAGCATTTTAACATGTTTTTATGAAATATTTTATCGCAGTTGTTTATAGTTAGGACTTCATTGCTTACAGTTATTAGTTGCCCTAGGATTTACCTTGGATGGTCAGTGAAACGTCCGAGGGAATTTTCTGTATCCCAGTAACTTGTCTGATTAAAAGGCCGAGGTGTTAAACCTTGAGCTTGGTCTTAAAATTAGAAAGATATGGCGTTATGTATCTGCCTGACGAGGCAAGAAAAGCTAATTATCTGTTTGTTTCTCACAGGTTGACTACGTTTCCTACTGCGATGAAATAGCCATTGAGGCTGGTTGCAAGCCAGACTTATGGCGGCTCTTTTTCAGCGACCCTGTCTTGGCCCTAAGGTGTTTTTTTGGTCCTTGCACGCCGGCCCAGTATCGCCTTATGGGACCTGGTGTTTGGGCAGGAGCGAAGAAGGCCATAGAGGATGCCCCTGGTAATGTTATTTACGCCACGAAGACCCGGAGCTTGCCGCCGAAAGTGGGAAAGGAAAGCCATTTCAGTGCAGTTTACCTGAAGATTCTAGTTTTGTTTTTGATGGTTGTTGCTATCTGTGCAAGATTTTTATGCCCTGATATCACAGCCACCTGAGCCGACAATTTTAATATCGCGACAAATGAGCGTAGTTGTCTGCGCACGAGTTAAAGGTATGCAATATCCATGCAGCGAGAAAATAGTTGAACTAAGAATTATTACACTAATTTTCAATGAAGGCGAAATATTGCAGACTACGAAAATACATGTCTTTATTTCCTGAAATGAAAATTGACGGTTGAACTACTCAAAAACAAAAATACAAAGCTTATGGTAAAAAATATCGTTCATAAAGAGATTTTAACCAGAATTGTTCTTGAATCATCCACTCTGTTTGTAGTAATTTGCAGAAATATTTGATTTTCTTCCTTGCGTTTCAACGTCCTCATAGTTCAGCCCGCGAAGATTGCTTATTTTAATTGCAACGGATTGGTTGCAATTTAGGTATCTAATCTATTCTTTCTGTGAAGAGATGCTTCAAACGAAGCAATCAGTCCCGGTTTTCTCTTACGTTACTTATTGTTTGAACCTTTCCGTCCACTTTCGCATTCGTCTGAATTCACACGAAGGGCACAGTGGGGGGTAGGGGCGGGGGAAGGATAGCGTTGGCTAGGCTATACTGTCATAGGAGTATGAGATCGGGGACGGGTGGGACGGTAGAGCTCTCGCAGTGTTTCGCAACCTTTCTTTTTCCTGCCGTGTTGTCAGAAACAGCTTCAGAAGTGGATATTTTTTAAAACGCATTGTTTTTATTGCGGATGGGTGGATGGATTTGTGAAAAGGTGCTTGTGTGTCCATTTTTCTGTCGTTCAAATCTGTAAAGTAACCATTATAAAAACTTAAGAGTGGGCCCTTCTCCTTCTTTCTTTTTTCTTTCCTTTTGCTGCTATGGTGTGTCTGCCAGGGTTGTTGGACCCCTAAATTTCGCGTTTTGGCCCGATTTTGGATTAATGGCTACAAGTTTCGGTTGACACGTTTTCTCGAATCCATTCATATATAAGTTGATGGTGCGACGTACGAAAAAGGTTCACTGTACGCGTGGAAAACAATTTTTGTGTGGACATTAGACAAAGATTCGACCAGCCAGTACTTGAACGAGCAAATTTCTGCTTCGGAGCACTGAAAATGCATTTTTGTTGAAAGGGCCAGAAAATAACGGGGAAGCTGATGAAATATACTGTTGCAAATAATGGGATAGCAATAAAATAGCAATAATATAAAAGGTAAAAAGAAAAAGCCTAAAGGATTATCATCTGTAGTTAGTCACTGAGTTGGAAACTCCATTCAGTTCAGTAAGTAATTTTTAAATGAAATCGTAAAGACTGTAATTTGTTTTTAATTAGTATTTCATTCTTAGATGTACCCGAAGATCAAGCATTTTAAGCACTATCGTCGAAATAAAAGTCACTTTTTTTCGTCATTGTACACGTGATTACCCTTAGTGTTAACCGAGAGCTTTTAAAAACAG
Organism: Galaxea fascicularis; assembly: GCA_948470475.1. Classification (NCBI taxonomy): domain Eukaryota; kingdom Metazoa; phylum Cnidaria; class Anthozoa; order Scleractinia; family Euphylliidae; genus Galaxea; species Galaxea fascicularis. The sequence goes on from OX419345.1 coordinate 13,390,835, forward strand.
CACCAAACTACAATTAAGTTAGCTCCCAGGGGTGAAATACTCAAATCTCATATGCAAGTTTTCTTGTGTTGATGCATGCAGTTGAAGTTTTTGAACGAGACTGTGTTAACATACTTTTTCTCGCTACATTCCTCACTTGAGGGGTAGTCTAACAGCTCCTGTAAGCTCTAAATTTCATTGGCAGGGACAATGTTGCACCTCTATTGTTTTAGGGCCAGGGTCCATTGTTTGTTCCAGTCTTTTGTTCACCTGAGGGGTTGCAAGCCTCTAGAATCACGTGAGACCTTACGAGAACTTCAACACGGCCACTTGAGCATTAAGTCGCGCAACGGACTGTTATTAGGTGTGCTGTTTTAATTAAACCTGTTATCAGGATGTTTCAGCTGTTTAAATCTGGGTTCTTCGTTTTTAACTTGGTGTTTCAAGCTCCCGTGATCTGTTGATTCGGTCATCAGTCAACTGAACAGTTTTCACTCAGCTGTAAGCTTCTTAAACCGTCAGCTTCATGTCTCTTACTTTTTTTATTGTGTTAGCTGTAGGCCTTGGTATTTGACGATTGTTTTAAGCTTCACTAAGGCTTAGCATCTTAACTCTTAAGAGCTTTTTGCTCAATGTTTCAAGCCGCTTATAAAACTCAGGCTGTTAGCTTGGTGTTGCAAGCTGATTTAAAGCGCAGATGCCGTCTGGTAGTCGGCCACCTCAGCCAAAAAGTATCGCCGACCCTTTAAATTAGCCCCCAAGAAAAACCCTGTGGGCAAATACAAACTCTAGTTCAGGAGTTGCATTCAGAATTTTACTAGGAGTATTTATCGTTCGACAAAGCGAACCACTGTATTGTCAAGAAACCTGATTGGCAAGGTTTATAAGTCCTCAAAAAAAAAAACCGTGCATCATCAAATTGAGTTTGCGTTTACACTAAGAAAAATGCAGAGGATTTCTTAATATATTTAATTACGTATTGAGTCGTACATGCACACGGAAATGTAAAGCGTTTAAACACATTACAGCTGAGGGCCAGTCACTGTGTTCCGGTTATTCAAAGCAGGGTACACTTAACTATGCTATCTTTGACTCTATCGAAGGTTCAAATAATGCAAAATTTCTCGATAGAGGTTCATCCATATTTCTGGAAGAATATGAAAGTTCGAAACTAGAAAATATTAGACACGTATTGCAAACAAGAGAGAAAGAAGAGCGAGAGTCTTGTGAATTGAAGGCTCTTGTGGGTTACGAGGAAATCAAAATTTTTAGCTCCAGAATCATAACAAAATCAGCAACTAGAACGTTAGCAACTCACAAATATTCGGATCTCGATAAAAATGTTCATGCTAAGATCCTAAGTTTAAATCGTATGGTTTCCTAGCACAATGAAGTGTATGTATGATCCAGCTTTTGTCTCGCGCCCGAGGCTGTTTCTCCTGGCCGTGTGATAGAATTGAGCGGCCTTTAGAAGGTCCGATTATCTTGAAATTCAGGCTTGCATTACAACGACTTTAAAGACCACGTTTACCTCAGAGAAACGTAAGAGTCGTAAGACCCAGCAATATACATTGGATTCACTTTGACCGCGCATGCGCTGATATCAGTTCATCTTCAAGAGTAATGGGCCATATTCGTATTCTCGGTATTGAACTGGATCTAGCATGAAGTGGAGGCTCTCTTCATATGTAAATGTATTCACCCGCAAGAGCCTCCACTTCATGCTAGATCCAGTTCAATACCGAGAATACGAATATGGCCTATTTGATTAGCAATCCGGGATTGAGAAACGCCACTGTATGCTTTATTATTTTAGATCCTTTATATAATCCTGACGCCCATATTCAACTTCTTTGTTGCTTCCATTCCATTCACTTTGTCGCTAATGTACGCGTGCTTTGCTTATTTAGTTCACGTGTACTTAGCTCGTTATTTAACGTACTACTGTTATTTGCGTTGTTTTCCTTGCTAATATATATTGTCAATAACTGTACTCACACTGTGGGTGGCTCCTCGCAAAATGTTCTGCAATTGGTATAGGATTCAATGGAGCCGAAACCAATTGTGGAATTGCACACATTTTAGGTATCCTACTGATGAACAGTTATTACATTCAGATATTTTTAGAAGCAACATTTATTTGCGGTCCGTCTCCTTTGAATTGTGCTTGGTTATCTTGTTAGTCAGTCCTCTTCGATTGACTTTACGAAAGTTGCTTTTCTTTCTCCTTTGTTTTCCTGTGCTTGACTCCAATTGCAGAGTCTTGCGCTCTGATTTCTTCACTTGTGTTATTTATGTCTTTCAAGGTTGGCCCGCAGAGCAATTAGTGATAGGACATCCACTTACCAACAGCTTTCCCGTCCTATATCCTATGTTAGACCATACACATTGCTGCAGTTTTAACTACAACGGCCCGGAAATGCACAAGTCTGTCAGACTGCATTGAAAAGGTCTGTCTGTCTCTACAATTAATTGTGACTTCCGATTTCTGGTATTGAGGTAAGATCAGTATTACACGACAAGGCTAAGTCAAGGTTAGACAGAACTTTATAAGTCTTACAAAACTCTGAGAGATCCATCCCTAGAATAAGTGTTTTTTTCCCGAGAAAAGCCTTAACACCGCCTCAGTTGAGCCCACACTATCTGGCTAAGTTTAGAAACAATATCGCAATCCAATAACAAGCCCAGTTTAAGTGTTTCAAGTATTAATTTTCCTATATTATATAGTTATGGTATTCTCAAAGGGCTTTGATATGCCCTGTCTTCTGTTCAACTGTAGGAATTGTTTATGCTTCTCGTTGTTACGTTTACTGCTTCCGATCCTTGACAACAAACACCATTTATACTTCTTATAGAGACAAAATGCACGAAGCCAATCAGTGCTTAGGCACAGTATTGTGTTTTCTTCCAGCAATATCGGAAAAAAAATACGATTTAAACTTGATTTTGCGACTAAAATGCAATCTTTGTGCGCGAGCGGATTCAATCGATCATTAAGATTACTTTTAGCGCATACTGTTTACATCCTACTCTGGAAAAAGGGAAAAAAATCCAGAGAACTATTTAAACAATCACTGTTGGACCGGGGTCATCTTTGGAATGGATAAAACTGTCTATATAGAGTTGTCTAGCGGCTCATCAAAAGACTGACTTCTCGGGAAGTTTATCATAGTTTAACAGCGTAAGAGATTTAAGGGATGTTTAACCTATTTGTTTCATCATTCCTGATAAAGTTCATTTGTAGTGTTACTATATCGGCTCTGAAAATCTTTCTACACCTTTTCCGCTAATACAATATCCCTTATTTCCTTTTGTACTTTCACAGTGGCTTAAAATACCCTGTTAATACAAAGCCGATCTAATTTCGGCTGCGAGCTCTTGGATCAATATTATATTCAGTTATGGATTACCACAAACTATACGTTTTAAGCCGTAGCAACAGACTTTTCTTGTGGTTTATCCGTCTACAGACTGGCTACATCTATTAACTGTTAGTGAAAGGTGGGCCGCTCCCTACAATATTATGGTCACCATAATATGGCCTTACCCATCGCCACTCAACATCCATCGTCATTATTTTTTAGCTCAGCAATCTAAGAGAAAAGTCCGAACATGTACAATTGACCTTTCTAAAACGAAATTACACGTACAATTTTCATCGAGGTCGATCGACCAGAAAAAACTAACATCACTTGACCTATGTCGATTAGTTGCATATCATATAACATGCACTCAAGAGTCCTACAAGAGTCATCGACCGTCAAATCAGAGTTCGAGCACAAGGGAAGCAAGGGTGCAATGTCGATAGTCCATCCTTAAACTCTTGGACAACTCTTGCACATTGCCTGTTTTAAATGGCTGTTCCAAGTTGACGTTCGACTGACTTATTACCAGGCGTGAACGGACTTGCGAATCGCGAAGAAAATATGAAGCTTTTAAAAGGAAGGGCAACTGTGACGACACTCAACACAATCACTCTGCACTCTTCTGGAAAACGATAACCTCGTTCCCAGGACTTCTCCCTTTGCCCCTCCCGATTTCAAAGGGAAAAGCCCTTGGAGTGAAGTTGGAAACTGAAACAACAAGGAGCTTTGGCGACGAGGATCACAACGGCAAGGAGAACGCCCGGGGGGGGCGTATTCGCATAAATTTCGGATAGCTGTGTGCTGCGAAGGGCCTTAACCCATTGACTCCTGAAAGCGCTCATAGGCGCTCATGTGGAACCAATTCCTTTGGACCACTTGTGACGTCATAGTTGTCGACGGTCGACAACTTCGACAACCAACTTGTGTGGATGGCGAGATCTTTCAAACCATACCCAAATGAGCCCCATTCAGAGAGCGACAATAGTCTGAAATGTCAGCCGTCTCCTCCTCCTAACCTACAGGAGGCGCGGGTTAGGACGAGGAGACGGTCGACATTTCAGACTAAGAGTGACAACATCGTTAGAGCTAGATATGTCTGTAAAGATTATGCGCATGTTCCAGTAAACTGGGTTAAAGTTGCTCCCAACAGTGGTCAAAAGTTGTTCAAAATTTACTTAAAAATCGAAAATGGTGCTCGTAAAATATAAAAAGTTCCTTGCCAAAATAAACTGTTTTATTCTGCATTACATATTAAAACAACATGCAGAAATTGTTTGACGTGAACTGCTTCCATCCTTACTTTCCACTGCTGCCAGCTCAGTGAAATAAATGTATGACTGGTCCGGTCCTCAAGTAGGTACGTGGTGTTTCACGGACAATTATCATATTTAGAGGTTTTGTATGGGCCAGGTTGCAATGCTCTACCTATCAGAGCAGTTCATGACAATTGTCAGTAGGTACGTGGTGTTTCACGGACAATTATCATATTTAGAGGTTTTGTATGGGCCAGGTTGCAATGCTCTACCTATCAGAGCAGTTCATGACAATTGTCAGTCATACAACACGTAACTAGGGGTTCTCAATAAATAACCGCTGAAAATTTGATGTCTTGTTCGTGGGCGATGTTAAATCGATTATTGCTGACCAGTTTGTGGGCGCACATATTTTCAATGAGTTTACACGCCTCCAGTATTGTATTTTCAGTATCAGCCAAAACAATTGCAAAAATTAAGTCATTTCATGATGTGTTTATGATGAGTATCATTTGTTGCTCTGAGAGACAAAAGTTACTTGAGCGCAAAAAGCTGCTCAAAACATTAAAAGTTGCTGAGCACAATCTATACAGACCTGGTCAGTATAGATACAGTCTCTGTATCAATTCCCAAACTGAACTTTGAGCACATCAATTCTCGGGTTTACCTCAGTGTAAAAACCTGACGAAGTTTTCTTTGTTTTGTGATCTATTGTTTCCTTTATGCTGTTGCTTCAAACCTTTTGTTGTCTTTGTTTTACGTCATTCGTGAGCTTGACAGAGCCCAATTCACGACCAAAGTAAACCATTTTGCCAAAAAAAAAAAAAGAAAAAAAAAGAGATGATGTTGGGTTTTCAGGAATGTGCAAATTTACCTTCTTGCAGTCAGATGTACTAAGGCACAGGGAATCATCGTAGTTGTAACCGTAACTGAGCAGAATATTGTCTTTCGCTACACTGTTGGGTCTGCGTTAATTAGTCAATACCCGAACTTGATGCCACTGTCGTGCGAGTTAACAAAGTGCTCCTAATTACATCACTTCCTGTGTAATGACCAAAGAGCTAGTTCCCATGACAACGTAAATGGGTGCCGCCTGGAAGGCGGCACCAGGCAGTGCCAGATAACGTCAGAACTTTCATTAAACAACAAAAGAGTTAAGTACTGACGTTTGAGAACAGGCGGCATCACTTGCTAAAGGAAGTTGTTAATTATTAGAACACATTTAGAGAAATTAACCACGTGCCCGCTGGGCGTAGTTTTGAAGTACAACACAAGGGTTGAAAACCAGGTAAAGATCGCGCGAAATATGATCTGGACAGTTACAGCTCTTTTGTTATTCTATTTATCATCATTATTATTGTCCATTTACCTCTGAGCTCTGGCTATTTTCATGCCGACTTATATCCTTTTGGGAGCGGGTCATAACAAATGACCAAGGGTCCCCTGGGGACACCCTCCTGGTACCTAGAAATCAAGCACCTTCCTTAAGACCCTAGCCGTTCGTAATAGCGTAGTTTTCTGTAGCAGTCCAATCCTAACCCTAATCCTCAATTTTACAATCCATCGTTTAAGTTTCTTAAGTTTGTAACACTTCCAACGGCCCCTTCACAACAGGTACTACGTTCACTTTTTTCATGCCCCAGACATTCTTCTAATTTCTCTCTGTAGAACCTGATATTTTTCGACTTTTTCAAATTCCTTTTCATGTACCCTACTATCCCCAGGAAAAGCAATTTACACATTTGTTCTTGCCCACTACGATGATGTCAGGTCTTCTTGCTTCAACAAGGTATCACGTTGGACATCCCAAAGCGCGGTAGCTTTATTTCATCATTCTCCACAGCATCTTCTGTTCATACCATTTTTTCCTTCCTTTCCAGATGGAAATTATTATTATCATCATTATTATTATTATTATTATTATTATTATTATTAGTAGTAGTAGTAGTAGTAGCAGTAATATTCAGTAGCAGCAGCAGCAGCAACAGTAGTAGTATTTGTAGTAGTGATAGTATATAGTTTATCAAATGAAGACTGATCCTCGCAGTTGTAAACGCAATATTTACACAATTGCATATAACTGCGTACACAGGTACAAGGATCAGTCTTCATTTGATTTCATCTCCACAGTTCATATGATTCATTTCATATACGTCACTCACATTCTTCACTTTCACGGGAACATATGAACCTTTAACTGAGCTTCTCCCAACGTCAGTGGCTTCATAGCTCAGTTGGCTAGAGCGTCGCACCGGTATCGCGAGGTCACGGGTCCAAACCCCGTTGAAGTCCTGAATTTTTTTCAGGCTTCTTTACGCAATTGTAAAAATTGCGTACACAACTGCGAGGATCAGTCTTCATTTGATTTCATTTCCGCAGTTTATATGATTCATTTCATGTACATCACTCACAATATAGATTATGTTATCATTTATGTTGATCATCTTCCGTTTATTTTAAATAAAATAATCACTCGCCCATTCGTTCATTTAAATGGGGTTTCAGACAATTTCCTAAAGAATATTTAATTGCATTTTTTGAACATTTCTCTGTTGAGTATCATACGACGAATGACGCAATTAGTGTTTGCGCCACCGCGAACGTTTCACGAGAAAATTTAAAAAATGTTTCAACACTGGGAGAATTTGTTGATCCTGAGTAATTTAAGACCAACTGTATCATTAAGGCTATGTCTAAACTATAGCAGATAGCTCTTGGGCCGGCACGAAAACCATATCGGATAGGGCTTTTGTCCACACATAAAACGCTTATTTCGGGGCGATTTCTGTAACGGGGCGAAGCTGCACCGCGTCGATCTTTAAAGTGAATGGTCTCGACTTGTTCCAGTTCCGAGCCGTTTCTGTTCATACCACGGGCCGTAGTATTTTTCATGCCGACATGATAAACTATCCGGTATAGTGTAGACATAGCCTAAAACTGAGCAGAACAGTTAACTCTTAACATGACAGCAAGCTCAATTTTTCTCACACCTGAAAAGAAACCTGAAAAAATGCAAAAAGTGGGGAAACAGTGTTTCCAAAAAATATCCAAATGTTGCGTAACTATTATCATGCATGACTACATTGTTGGATAAAAAATATTACAGACAAAATAAAAACAAGTTAAGTTTATCAAGTAAGAGAAGATTATCAGAAAAAGTCGTTGGATAGACTCGAGATGGATTTGAGGCCTATTAAAACCTATTAAATTTGATTATCAGTCCTCAGTTTGCAGAACTAAATTGGAAGCCAAGCTGAATGAGACTTGAAACTTTCTGTTATTATCAAGCCTTTCTTTCTTGTTTAAAGATTCTAAAGTAATCTTTGGGGTTTGTTTCAAAACACACGATATATCTGTCGTCTGGACGATACGTCACAACATAAGTTAAAAATTCTAGCTCTTTAGTTTAAATTTACTAGGTTTGTCATCTATAAATACACTATTGAAATTTTGCCCTTAAATTTAAATCATTCACGATTTAGTGCGGATGATTTCATGCTAGATTGTTATTCATTTAACGCAATGCAAACGTAATGTGTGTCTAAATGTATACATTGCAAACCAGTATGAACTTTTGTTCTATTTTGTGCAAGCGATAATCGAAATATTGTCGACTTACAAACTCACACTCAAAAGCGAAAGACCAAAAACATCAGAAAATATAATGAAAGAATGAAAAAAAAAAAAAAAAATATATATATATAGACCTGTCTGGGGAAAATGGTAATTTCAATCGAAATGAGACGCTTTCGAATGATTTTCATTTGCTTTAGCAAACTTTCAGAGCGCAGGTTAATGGCCAAATGACTTCAATGGTCTTAATTTCGCAAGGACTTTTAAATCGTTCAATGCCGGTTTGTTCTAAAGCGCTATTGTTCCGCATACGAGGTGTAAAAAGCCCTGGCTTCTACGGACTAAGTCACGTATGTGTAACCTCGTTCCATTATTTTCGTAATAGTTTCTTAGTGTCGAACCTAAAAAGGATTCATTTACTGCGGGTATGTTCCGGACGTTTTCTGGAATTCCTATTATTTAGAGCACATATATATCGTCCGTAATCTCTTCACCAGCGGTATTGTAATACGCGAAAGGCGAAAAGACAATATCTCCAAATACCCCCTGATTTTATCACAAAAGAAGCGCAATAGGCAATATAGCAAAACAAAGGTTTTTAACGGTTGGAGGACAATATATCGAGAGTGAAAGTTAATTATAACAAAATGCTTTTCAAGAGTGCTGTTAGTTTCATTTTAACCGAGAAGAGCCACAAACTCAACATTAAAGATCCGAAAAGGAAGACGGCTACGTGCGTACGAGGTTGAATCTACTTAATCCGCTGAGAATACATAGAAGTGCGGACGACAATCGACCATGAAAATAGCAATAATTGGCTCTGGGGTGAGCGGTTTAGTCTCCATAAAATGTTGCTTGGAAGAGGGACTCGAGCCAGTTTGTTTTGAAAAAAGCGCTGGTATCGGTGGTCTGTGGAAATTCTCGGAGTCTGAGGGGCCCGACGCCAACAATGGCTCAGTTTACGAGTCAACTGTTATCAACACCAGTAAAGAGATGACTTGCTTCTCGGATTTTCCCGCGCCAAAACACTTCCCTCCGTTCATGCCTAGAGGACACGTCGTTGAATACCTTCAAATGTACGCCGAGAAGTTTAACCTGTTTCGCTACATTCGGTTCAAGAGTACTATTCTCCAAGTAAGCCGCACAAGAGATCACAGGGAAACGGGCAAATGGAAGGTTTGTTACACAGATGAGAACGGGAATGCGATGGAGAACATTTTCGACGCTGTAATGATCTGTAATGGCCACCTATCCAAACCATTCTTTCCGGTTTTTAAAGGGCTTGATGGCTTCCAGGGGCGAAAGCTGCACAGTCATGCGTACAAAAGCTATCGCGGTTACGAAGGAAAAGTGGTCCTGGTAATAGGTAGGTATGTTGATAGCATAACAAACCCTTACAGCAAAATAATTCATTGCACGTTTTCCATCCGGCATTTCTTTTCATTACATCACGACATACTACAACTGCTGATTACAGCAGTGTGTTGAACGAATGCCGGCACGTAACACGAGACAAGTAAAAAATGATTCAGCTTGACAAGAGCCATTGATAACAGCTTGACTATGTGCGGTGAATCAGTCTTGAATTGTGGGTACAGCGGCTTGCTGGTACAACACAGCATTATTCTTCACTTTATTGGGCTCTTGACGAATTACATGCATAGCGACTTATTACATAAGAAGATGCACGTTTGCCATTGTTCTTAGCATTACCTTTTACCCTGTTTACCCCATGACAGAAAACATTTCCTGACCGCTGATGTGCTTAGTGTAGTTTGTAGGCCAATTATTATCAACTGCAAGTTTTTTTTACTGATTCACAGCGATGAAATTTTCGGTTTTTCACTGGCTTCCTTGTAGTCTTATAATCAAGTCCGTCTTTTTTTCGCATATTTTCTTTACACAATTACACAATGTATTTTAAATATATTCCATTGATTTTGCAAAACCTCAGATGAAATATCACCATTTACAAATCCAATATTCTTAGAAATTGGTTTTGTCGTTCTCAAACAAGGCAATTACGCTTTAAGTAAAGAAAAATCACTTAACGCACTAAGCCAAATTATATACGTGGTTTATTTGGAATTTATCTCTAAAGGTTATTTTTTTAGTAGAGACTTGTAAGTCTCTTGGTCATTTGAATTAGTGCTGTCTTCTGCGAAACAACGATTATTGCACCATTCACTTTAAATCACTCTCTCAAACCGTAATTCATAGCTTTGTCATTAGGTTGTATTGAACCTTTTTATACAGAACTAGAAGAGTGGCACTATTAAGTTTGAGAGTGTAAAGGAAATCCTAAAGTGTGGCGACTGGGGATAAACATAGCGTTTGTCAGGTTCTGTGCTCCTGCGGATAATTTAGCACATAATAGAGAGATTACACATGACGTTTACGGTCAACGGGAAACGGGACGCTCCTATACATCATAAAAGCCTGAAAATTCTCTCATTTTAACTTGTCTCGTTCCTTTGAAAAGTTGCTTGATATCTGGAGGTAACGGGACAGAAATGAGCTAATATCAAGCAGGTTCTTACAATGATTTTTGGCAAAACCCTAATTTCACTCTGACGCCGGTTTGCCGTTAGGCGTAAACGTCATGCTTAACCCCTCTAATAATTGTCAATGGCGTTAAATAACCTTGTTAAAAGGAATTTCAAGCTGTAAAGCTGTTTAATAATGGGATCGAACGTTTTGGCGTCTTCAGCTAAAACCTATTACAAGTATTGCCCAGGGCGATGTTTAAAGTGCAGGAAATGCGACTGGTCATTGTACTACAAAATCTCTTTATGAAATCAAAGCACATGGTTTATTTGAATTGATTGAGGATCGATAGTCTCCATTTAAAAATATTGATTGTATATGATATAGTTTATGGCCTGTATCCTGGGAACAGGCCATTAACATCGCAGAGGACAATAATTGCATTGAGAGGCCAGGATTGGGCACGTCTTTTGAATGGAAATAATAATCTGAGATACTGGACTTTAAACATATAACCACCTAGTATAATAATTTGTTTAGGTTTCTATCGCGCGAAAAGTTTGCAAGTCATTGTTTTGACTAAGAATTTTCCTTTAAAATATTACAGTATTCTCTCGCAGAAATCTGTCGAAAAACAAATGAACTGATCATAACTTTGTTATAGAGTGGTTTAGATGAACCAAAATAGCGATCAATACAAAAGGGAAAAGTTGAGTGCTTTTGGAAACAGGCCACATTTCGCTGAGTATGGTTTTGATCATGAAGGACTTACATTAAATTGAGCGATCACTTGTGATCAGAAAATTTTTCGAAGTCCGCGGCTTCAAACTGAAATAAATTGTATGTGAAAGCCAGTACCTACCGACGTTTCTAAAAGGTGGCTAGCTTGAAAGTTCAAGGTGAAATATTACAGTCATAAGAAATATTTCTTTTAAAAGCATTTCTGGGATTTCCGTTGGCAACATCGCCGGAGCACTCCTACAGACTGACCAAAACCAATCGGATGGTCAAACTAGAAAAGAATGAGGTAGTTTTCCCCGGCATTTCGTTCGTATCGGTTCTGTGGGTTCAAAACCGAACTATTCAGCTCTGTTCTTAAAGAGCGCATACTCACCTGGCGCTGACGAAGTCACGTTTGCCATGGGATGTAGAGCATGAAACATTTAAGCGTTCAGTTTTTCGAATTCGTCAAAGGAAGGGTTCAGCTTGTGATTTATTGCCGGTCTCTTAAACATTCATCGTAATCGAGACGGGATCCCTGTGGCTATCGTGTAACCAATGCTTAAGAACCATTTTCCGAGTTGTTAAAATTTTGCACAATCTCTACTGATCTACATCAGTAATTGGCAAAGGTTGCCTATCTCGCCAATCCGCATAAATTTAATCAGCCATTGGAAATTGCAAAGTGACAAGAAACAAGGAAACTTCTGTAAAACAGCCGACAATGCGTTGAATCAAATTGAACCAGTTTTTTGTCCTTGCTTCCATTTTTTTCTTCATCCGTTAGGCAGGTCTCTGATTGGCTATCAGGTCTCTGATAGCTACTCGCTATCTATTCTGTGATAGATAGTGAGTAGCGTTTGTCAACAAAATGGCGGCCGCTTCTTCGCGTTTCCAAAGTGTCTGTGGGGAGAATTTAGATAATTTACTCGTTTAGTTTTGAACGACTAGTAGATTTATACTAAAACAATTAGGTTATTCGCTTTCGATTTCTAAGCACGATAGCTGACTCGGGCTGCGCCCTCATCAGCTATCGCGCGATAGAAGTCTCGAGATCATAATCTAATTCATTAAATTGGATCGATTTGTGTAATACCTAATCTCTGGTCTGTCCACCAGTTAGTTAGTTATTCTTGTATTTATTTCGTATCCGCTTTTTATATAATTGTATTCACGCCTACGTATTGTAACTACTTGTTCTTTACTCCTTTTCTTTAGTGATTGATTCAGTAATAACACTTCTTGTAATCTTGGTAACCTGACCTATGCCGCATACGCTTCTGCCTTTAGCCTCGAATTGTAATTCTGCGTTAGTGTGACAATGTCACGGTAATTTCGTATATATTTCGCAAAGCTGTTGTTGTTTCCAAGTTTATTGCTTTGCGACAGACATGAGCACTTAGAAAATGAATTCTTAACGTGAATCAGTAAAACAACCTCAAATAGTTGTGATTACGGAGAACCACTCCTTGAAAATGATATTAGTTTTAGCAGATGTTCAAGTAAGTTTATTCACTAATGCCTTCACACATGCCACTGCAGTATACTTAGATAAACTATCATCATACGAAACTACGAGGTATCATTGCTGTCGCCTTAGATCTTCTCCGACAAACGTGTTCAAAGACAAACCTATTTTCTTTACAGGTCTTGGTAATTCTGCTGCGGACATCGCAGTTGAACTTAGCCGCCATGCCTCCCAGGTTTACCTTAGCATCCACAGAGGGGCCTGGGTGATCTCCCGCCTGGAGAAACGAGGGTTGCCATGGGACCAGCACGTGGAAACGCGATTCTTCCAAAATCTCCCAACCAAGATTAAAGAATGGTTGTCACTGCGAAGCGCCCAGAAAAGATTCGACCACGAAACATATGGGCTTCGTCCCCGGCACGGAATTCTGAATGCCCCTACGGTTATCAGCGATGATCTCCCACTTCGTATCGCCACCGGAACTATAAAGCTGAAACCCAGGGTTTCACATTTTAGCAAGACAGGGGTTGTCTTCTCCGATGGAACAAGGGTGGATAACTTGGATGCGGTGATATCATGTACGGGTTATGATATCGGCTTCGAGTTCCTCAAAGATAAATACATCCTACCAGTTGACGACAACGCAGTTTCGCTTTACAAACAAGTGTTTCCACCCCACCACCCTAAGTCAACCCTTGCTATAGTGGGTCTGATCCAGTCCTCTGGCGCGTTTTTTCCCGCGGCTGAGTTGCAGGCGAGGTGGGTGACTCGCGTGTTCAAGGGGTTAGCCAGGTTACCCAGCAGAGATGAGATGCTGCATGATATCGGGCTGGAGAAAAAGATGCTAAGAGAAGTGTTCTTTGCCTCAAGAAGACTAACGATTCAGGTATAAATATAAATTTGCTGGAATCCGCTAAAACTTAAGACAAGGTTTTGGGTTATTTTGGCTTTTACCTCAATGTCAACACTTAAATCTTTTAACTGCTCGTCATACATTTTCAGTGGTATTAGTTAAGAGAATTTGTGAACTCATCAAGATATTTTATCTTTGGTGATCGTTTTTTCACTCTCATAACCTGTATATTTGAAAAAGTGGAAATTTTGTTTGGCGAAAATTGATAATGGTCACCATTTGAGCGGTTAAATGGCACAGCCGGACCAGTTTGCAGAGGTGTCAGTAGCGCTTTAAAGGGCTACTTAAATTACCATATTATCGTAGTACCAGCCTATCAGGAACCAGTTACAATAATTTCATCAATAATACATCCGGCAACAAAAAGCACTTAAGGATGTTTTAATCATTGTTTAGTCTTTATTTTGCTTTATAAAATGTTGGAAGAGTTACGCGCGCTGTGATTGGTCGAATCGAGTTCATTATATCCCGATAAAGCACGCGCTCTACGTCACACGCGTGCACTGTTGAGTTATAATGCACGCTGCCTACATCACAAGCTCGTGCGCGAGCAAATAGGTATGAAAGCTCGCTTAAATCTCCGAGACAT
>OX419345.1:13407681-13410181 GCA_948470475.1 Galaxea fascicularis
AAATAGTGAGGAGAAATTGTTGAAATATTAAGCAAATTCGCCTTGCATACTCCCGTCCTTAATTCTCATGATCACTCTGTTTTATGATGCGTTTATATTACAAGGAGAAATTTGAAGCTGATCACTCTTAGGGTTTAAAGGGTTAAACGATGATAGGAACATGAACACCGAATTCACTTTTCACAGAGCAAGCAATAATCGATTAATCAGTGGTTTCCAGATGACAGTCAAAAAACTGTTTCGACGATAACAGTTTTATCTTTTCGTTTCGCTTGGTAAGCCAATCGCACGAGAAACACAGAATGAAAATCTAGTAAGGGTAAATAAGAGAGGTGCTTATAGAACGATTTTCAATTGAGTGTAATTTGCACGGCTTGCTTTGGTTTGCTATACTTCGCTCTGTGATTGGTTCAGTGGCAAAACTCGTGCCACTTTCTCAACCAATCAGAGGCAAAATCAAAACCAATCGTGACTAGCACCCGCGCATTTTCCCGCGTTTGGCGTCAGTCACATTTAATGGCTTCGAATTTCGATTGGCTCATTGCCTTGTCCATGTCTGTTGTGATTGGTCAGAGTAACGCCTTTGGTTTTGGGTTTATAGCACTCAACGGAAGACCGCTGTAAAATTTCCCTTAGACGCCGTGAACTTACTTGTTAAGGGTAAGGTCAGATAATCTCCAGTGTCACCCCTTTATCAGCTAGACACGTGTCCCAAACTTCAAATCCCTGATTGGTCAGTTTATGAAAGACGTCACTCGCTGATTTTTCACCAGTACCTGGAAAAATGATTCAAGGAAAGACCTGCTAGATTTAATTACAAGACTCGATTCCACTGTTAAAGCCGATTACATGAAACGGGAACTATATTAAGGTATACTTTACCTTAAGCAAGCATTATCAACTTAATTGATACAATTAATTAGCCACCGTAAAGAGATTCAAAAACTGACTTCTTTCTCGAGTAGCAGCGCCCTTCGTCCGAGCAAATCGAAGTATTGTTGGAGGAGTGTGGTTCATACATTGAACAGGGAAGCCACGCAATTAGTGGAAACATGGTAAAACTCAAAATCAAGAAAGAATTTTTTAAATGAAAAGCGTCCATTGATTGCGTGTTTGTTAAGAGTGCCGATCCGAAGATGACTTTTCGTCCTCAAGTTTTGCGGCTTTCTGTATTACCACACGGTTTCTTCAAAAACTAATATTTTACCCATTACTTTAAGAAAACAGCTCGGTTACAGACAACGGTGTTGCTTGGGTGTAACGAGGTGTACCTAACGTGACATGGCGTACCCCGCCTTTATCTTATACAGATGCTCTCGAAAACCCTTTGCGTGAAAATTTCAACAAAACTACAGAGTGTAACATCGTATGTCACACTGATGCGTACCTGGCGTGACAAGGGTAAAGGCACATCCTCCTCCACCTGCACCTGTCAGCTTAGAATGCATACCATATTTGGCTGTCGCGTGACATATTTGGTCCAATGAGCTGTGACTAACGCCTAACGTTACAAGCAATTGTTGGTTTAGGTCAATAAGTTTCTGTTGGTAGAAAACAAAATGAAAAAATACCTTAGATTTTAAGGAGTTTCTTAGTTTGGAGAAAATGTGCTAAAAGGTACAAAATTGTTCTTCACCAAAGTTTAATAGGAACTGAACATTTAACGACAATATGAATGCTTTCGTGACTTTCCTGGGTAGTAAACATAGTCAGCCTCAGAGGGGAAAATGCTTTTAATTCCCTAAAGAAATATTTCATGCAAAATATCTGAGCAACAGCCAATGACCAGTTTTCTAACAAATAAGCGTCTAAAATCACTGTAAAATACCGAGAAGCAAGCCTGTGAAAATTCTGTTTTTCACCAAATGTGAAATTAAAGATGACATAGTTTTCTGATGTAAACGAAATGACGAAGGTAATTTTGCAAGACTTTTCTTTTGTCCAGGAACAAAATTCAAATTTACAAAGGTTTTACATGAACTGTTTCATGAGTATGTATTAATAGGTAAAAAAGACAAAGCAAATAAGACACTTACCTCCAACACACAGTAGTGCTTCTGAGAGTCTGTGGCGAGGTCTTTTGCTTCAGCTGATAATCAAAATAAAATAATTCTTCTCATCACAAAAGAGACCATTATTTTAGTCTTTCTCCTTTCAGTTAATTTTTCTGGATTTAAGTACGAACTTTTTTCTGTATTCACGATTCCAGGAACCAATTTTAGTTTTAGAAAGTTGCCTCATGGGTTACTATATTTAGCGACCAGTAAATTTAGCGATTTTTGACGAGGACGATCTGGAGACTGTTCAATAAAGCGATTTTCTGCAACCTGGAAAAATTAGCGATCTTGGCTACCATTTCCGACGAGCGGAACTGAACTCAAAAGTAAATGTTCTTCAATGGCATTTACATGGTCAACTGAAAATAGCACCAAACGGAACCTCTTCTGCATGGGAGGCCAATCTTGTCGTCTACCTTCGTCTGCAATTCCGGGTTTGTCCC
>OX419345.1:13415181-13450181 GCA_948470475.1 Galaxea fascicularis
GAGGAGTATCAGTGACCCCAGAGCAGTTGGTTAGGACATCACTTGATGACTGTGGCAAGGGAATCTTCCCTGAGGCTGCTAGAAGTGCTGTGGACAAGCAGACAGAGTATGAAGCTGACGATCCAAGACCTGCTCCAATTGGGATTGTTGTGTTAACTTCAATGGAGAAAGATGGAAGCCTGTATCAATGAAATATATTCACTAATGGTATGAAAAAAATAAGTTTAAACCTCTTTCAAGTTCATAGCACCTATTTTCTTGTTACAACACTACTGTTGGCTTAAACATAAAGGCCATTTGAATAAAGAAAATAAGCAAGACAAACTACTAGTGTTTCTAATTCTGTAACTTATTTCTCAACTAGTGCAATGCATGAGGAATAGAAAGAAAAGATTTTAGAGGCAAACTAAAGGAACATCCCGACTTGTCCTTTTGCAAAACAGAGGATGAAAGAAACTGTTATCTATACAGCACATTACAAGTAAAGCATTTGTCTTCCTTTTTGTTTTCTAGTTAATTGCATGAGGCCAAGTAAAATTAAGGATTGATCATCATGCAAGTTTTCAGAACTTGCTGAAATTGCCTGAGTCATTCAACTTCTGAAAACACAAGTGATGATCTATCCTTAGTTTTACTTGCCCCATGCAATTAAATGTTTGTCAGTCAAAAGGCAAATTTATTTGGGAATTGTGTATGCTGTTTATTTGCCCACTTGGGGCAAGTACAAATTTCAATCAAATTTAACTTAGCAATCAATTCAATAAGATTTATTCTCAACCAAAGTTGCTGAAAAGTCCTGGCCAAAAAACCAAGAAAGTTAGATTACGAAAAAATTAATGATTGCCAAAAATTGACCTCTTGATTAACAACAAATACCCTTTGGCTCAGCCAATCAGCATTCAGTAATTTTGCTGTTTTGTGATAAAAGGTAAAAGCTCTAAGAAGAGCTCACCTGCTTAGATCTTCCACAATTCTTCCCAACAGGAACAAGAAAACAGTTACTGCATCTTTGATGAACTTCTTTTCAATGTCTGTAATGCCACAACGGTCCACAAACTTGCTAAATAACTCACTCCCTTCTTGGGTACAACGAGTCAAATCTGCTTCTGATTTGGATCAAAGCATTTATCAAATAAAATTACTAAGCAATAATAATTGAACTGCATCATCTACCATAAGTGCCCCTTAATTCCTTTGTATATGTTGCAGATCATGATAATGGAAATTCCAATTAACATGACTTTAAAGCTGCAGTTACAGTGTACACGTCGAAACTTTTGGCTGAAACTTGTATGCACTGGTGCAGTGAAACAAGTTTCAGCAGGCATTGCACTGTGTAACATGGTCAGTTTCTTGAAACCTTTTCAACCTTTTATAGTTGCAAGACAAATTTCATGAAAAAGGAAAACTGCTTTCTACTTCTGCAACAGTCGCAATGATACCAGTGATGATAAAAACAAGGGTTTCACTGTGTAACACCACTTCTTGAAACTGGTCTCACTCAGTCTTGTTACACTATACTGCATAGGCTAATCACAAACTGGAAAAACAACATTTTGAGACCAGTTTCACCATTCCCGAACAAGTTTCTACCTTTTATGTTACATGGTGCAATGCCTGTTAAAACTTATTTCTCAGTGTTGTTGTGCACAAGTTTGAGCTAAAAGTTTCAACGTGTAACAGCAGCTTAACCTAATGGTTTGATTCCCAATTTCATTCGTCTCCTTTAAATAATTAGGTTTAGGAGACGAAGGAAATTGATTTCAACCTAGGTTGTCATTTTTTGACACCCTCGCAGAGGCCTATTGTAGGAACAACTGGCACATTTGAAAAACTTGCCAAGGCATATTGTTTTAACAGCTGGCATATGATACAAAACAAACAAAAAAAAAAAACCCAAAAAACAATGGATTCTACATCATGAACATACTGAAAACTAACCAAGAAGCCTTGTGACATCGTTGTGCAGCTCATCTGGCTTCCATTTGCAAGATGTGTTGAAGTTCAGCAGCTTTAGTGTGACAAGGTCATCAGTTTGAGATTCCAGTTTCACCACAGTCCTTAAACCAATAGCAGTTGCAACAGCTTTCTGTTAAAGTAATTGGCTCATTAACCGAATTGTCAAATATTTTTGGAGATTATGCTGGCTAAAACAGAGCACTGTGTTTTTCAGAGACATGGGCTAAACTTCAGAATACCCGGCCACTTATTTGCATGTGAATAGTGTGTATTGTTATCTGTCTCGTTCTTCAAACGATGCCACTTAACTACAAGAAGACAATAGTGGTCAGAAGTGTCCGGGTAACAAATGCACGCACAACTAACGAGTGTATTTTCTTTGTACCTTCCCGTAAACGACGGCATGTTCTCCGTGAAGGATGATCTTTCCCGGTGCAGTGACCGTAATACAACGAAACACCATCCTCTCTTCAATTTTAGGCGAGGAAGAACGAGCTAGAAAGTACAAAATAGTAGAGGAGAAAGTAGAGGAACTGTGGGTGGAATGGCCGCCATTTTGTATTACGGCTGACCAGAACAGCAGGCTCAAAGTCAGCAAACCAGTGCCCAGTGTCTTGAGAGCTTTTCTCGAAACTCCCGAAGCTTTTCGGGCGCAGTTCGGGTACCATAATTTCCTTCCTATCTTAAAAACGAAGGCGTTTCCAGGTATGCAAAACAAATTAGCCCTTTCGTATCTTTAAATCATATTGAAAGACCAGCTTTTTAGAATAAGCGGATCACAGTTTCTGAAATGGCTATTCGGGCCCGAAAAGTTTTCGGGAGTTTCGAGAAACGGGCCCCAGCTTTCATGTTGATGGCATCGTCTCGGAAAAAAAGATAAACTCTTCTTACTCGTCCTTTTCCATTTTGTTGGTTGTTCTTTATAAGAGGAATCCACTGAACAATTTAGAAACATCTGTGATTTGCAATTGAAGTTGTGTGGAGTCTGTACGCAAAGGCTGGGGTTCCAGCCAATAACATTTTTTTACGTTTTTCGGTTCTCAGAATGGTCAAGATGTAAAAGGAAACCGTGTATCTTGAAAGGGTGGGGGGAAGAGCTCTCAAGACTCACACATAAAAACGCAGTCTTTCGCTCTCACGCTGAAACTATGACTTCTCCCGTATGTAAGGTTTTTTATTCAAACAGTTCATTTTGTGGTAGAAATTACTGCTCAATGAACGGTTAAGGAACCACCTAATGAAGCATCATTCTGGAAATAATTAACAACATTTTCCCTTTGAAACGGCGTCGAACGCTTTCCAACAGTCGAAAATCCACTCATTGTAAGGGAAAACAATTCTTAGCTACTTAAAATTTTCAATAATTTCTGGGGAAGCATGCTCACAGATCAGGAATCAGCAGCAAAGCTAGAGAGCCAAACAAGTCTATACATACAGCGTGAAACAAGTCTGACACGTGTGATGGTCTTGTAGCGGCCTGGAATATGACCAACAAGCCTTCCTTTGGCTCAATGCAGCTACTGCTGTGAAGTTGATATCAAGAAAAACCTCTACGGACTTCACCGTCTCCGAGCTTCCTGCAATGTTAGCTCATCAAAGTCACGCTATATTACATCCAACTTTTATCTCATTTTTACATCAGATGAACGTGGATTCCGATAATAGTTTTGGTGTAAGTTTTCACGCTTTGAATACCTTTCAACAGCGCGACAACGACCATAACATAATATCAGTGTAAATTCGATGACCTTTTATTTTAACAACATTTACAACGATACAGTTCTGGAACATAATACCGTAACTTTTGATATTAAATATATTTTCTTTTAAATGTTAAATAAACTCGTGAAATCATGATATATTACGTTAGATAGTAATTTTCAGGAATTAATCTGACGAGCAGCGGTGCTGTCCCTACAGATACCAAAAAAAAAACAAAAACAAAAAACAAAAACAAAACAGTAATCTTCCTAGGGCTCCGTACGTAGATGGAAGAAACTTGTTTGTTTTAAGTTGCTTTAACGTCAACCAATATTGCAAAAGGCCATTTTAGTTTCGACGCAACCTTTCACTGTAACGTTACTGTTGGCTGTGACAATGCCACCAACAACAGCACTAGTCTTCTAAACAACCAGATCATAAACAAAGTAAATCTAAAATAGAAGGTAATTTCAAGGCAACGCCCAATCTTACAAAAAAATACTTATTAGATTCTAAACTTGAGTTTAAAATGTGGCAATTAATAACAATTACTATCATTACTGTGCACAAAAATTTTACGTCTATTCCCGACTATTTCACTTTTGAATTTCCCCCGCAAAGTCATTTTAGATTTTATGACGTTGACTGGTTTGTCGTCAGGCAGCAAATCAAGCAGTATATATTGTGTTAACAACTGGGCCACAAATGACACATTTTAACACACTTAAATATTATTTCCACGCGTTAAAATGAAATTTAGAACCTGGTAATTATTCTCAACGGTTTAGCGCCAATTTGTTGCGGGAGTAGCGGTTCTCGGTGTAAAATTCTGGCTCATTTGTTCTCTGTGTAGGAACAGGGGAGTACCCCAACCACAGGGACAAGGCTGAAACTACTGTTAAAGTGCTGTTATCATAAGGCCCGCAAGGAAGACGGTCCATAATAGAAGCGATGAGACTCAGACACAGAAGAAGGAAACCCATCTGATTCTACCAAGAGTGATCTTCTCTCTGATGCCTCACGGAAGCTCTTTCTTCCCCAGCCATACACGATACAGTTGAAAAAACCCTGCATGGGTGCCGTCAGACCCTGTTGACAAAGAAACGCAGGCAAAAATATTGAATAAATTAATTCGCCTGCAACAATACACCTCAGTAAAACGTTCTTTCGAGTCGAGTACGCGGCTTCCCGCTCAATTTTAACCAATTGCGCTTAAACCTAATCGTGATCAGCATCAAATTTCTCCTTGTAATATCAACGCTTTGCAAACCAGAGTGGTTACGAGAATTAATGACAGGATCACACAACATGAATTTGCTTGATATTTCAACGTCTCCTCACTACTTCAAAAGGAAATTTTTAGGGGCAACAAATGAGAATTTAAATTTTGATCTTAGAGTTTAAAGGTTGAAGTCTATGGATGAGACTTCTACCATTCCAAGTACCTAAGGAGAGTAAAATAGGAATCCCTACACTTTGAGAAACAAGACAAGTTCTTACAGGTTGCTCGCCCCAAATATCTGAAAGCCTGAAATAGGCTACCCAGCAGACCAGCAACTTTTGTTCACAAGAAAATCTGTGGCTATGAGATTACTTACTTGAAACACGAATAAGATGAACCAATGAGGCATCAAAGATGGCTTTATTTGAGGATCAATGTCGCACGATGCCACCACCAGAGCTAAAACGGAACGTGCAATTACGCAAGTAAGTGGTCCAATTCAAGAGAGAGTTAACAGAATCTAAATTTTGAGAGTTCCTTGTTGTCTGGTTACTAAAACGGAGCGCAAGGAATGTAAAAGTTTTAATTGAGCGTTTCAAAGCTTTTGGCCACCAGGCTGCGATTGTGTATGTCTGCTCTACCTGACCTGAATTCAAAACATGTTTCTTGCACCAAGAAACACGGGCGTGTTTTGGGACTATTTGTACTGGTTATTCTGAATCTGTTTAAGAATACACTGATTAAGGGTTTCAAAATACGCACATTCCGAGAGGTAAACGCATGCATTAAGTCGATTCGCTGACACACGCCAAGTCAATTTAGCCTGCGAACACGTTCTTTATTGGGGTCGCGCGAGATTTATTTCGGGCGCGAGCGAGGCAAGAGGATTGGGGGCTGAGGCGAGAGAAGAAGAGCTTGCAGTGATGACGGAACAATTTTCATTTCCGTTCCACTGGGAGAAGGGAAATGCCATTAGCTGAAAAATAACTTGTCATCAATCAGTAATGACTGATTAAAGACTTGTTCGACGTGCCGAAATGCTGCCGGCAATCCTCTAACGTCTCGCTTTGCTTCCAGCTCGTATTCACCCCGCCCGAAATAACTCTCGGGCGATACCTCAGTAGAGAGCTTGTTTGAGGGCAGAGTCAATTCGTCAACACGGAAAAACGAAAGATTTTGGCGATAATGACGGATACAAGCAAAATTTCACTGTCGAGAAATTAATTAAAAACCATAAAAAGAGTAAGCCGATCTACCTGTAGGCGAAACGACCTACAACCTACTGATCTCAGGAGACCTGAGATCAGCGCGCAACCTTCCAAGATCGCGTGACGACCCAAAAGAAGGTCTGCATGAGAGGCTAGGAATTGGTAAACTTCGCATGACTTTCACACAAAAAAGGTTCCAAAAGAACGAATGCACACCGGGAAAACCCAAATCAACGCTGAACACAGCCATAAACTACCTGGACTCCAGCATACTAAAAACACCAGTACATAAAGGAAAATTCTGTTCCGGATGGTATCGATGCTGGCTCGCTGAAGATCTGTCAAAACTCCTGGAGACGAATAACGCAACAAAAATGAAAACCACCACGCAATGAATTCTAAATCTACAACTGGTACTTAACCCCAAACCTATTTAACAGTTTCTTCTTTCCAGATTTGTAGGCTTGACAAAAGAGGGGGGAGGAACAGGGGAGTAAATCTCCCTTCTCCCTACTTTCTGAGCGAATTTCTCCCTCCTCCCTACTCGTCCAGGTCCATCCAGTTCAATTCTCCCTACTCCCAACTTTTCTTTTTCTTCCTCCTCCCAACTTTTTTTGGGCCATTTCTCCCTCCTCCCTATTCTGTTCCTCCCCCCTCACAAAAGTTGTTGGCCAAAGCTCCAAGAGAAATGACATGGCCTGGAACTTTGTGTTCTTGTTCAAACTATCAACCTTGAGTGCTTTCTTGTTTTATAAGAACCTTTTCTACCCGGGATTTTTACAAGCTCGTAACGTTGAGGCTGAGATTAACCAACATTTTAAGAACATGGTAAAAAAAAAAATACCCAGACTGAGAGTCAGTGAGAATGTCTTTATTTTGCTCATTCGTTTTTGTTGCGTTGTAAACCTCTGTGTTCAATGCTTTTTGTTAAGCCAAATTTACCAAGAGTTGGTTGGTGCGATATCTTGTTCGGGGCATCAAACAAGCCGCATAAGCTTGACCAGCAAGTTGATCTTTCCTGGTTAGGTCCGCATTGATTTATTGAAACACTATACCATGCAACTTGAGAACATAATTTGCATCATGCTTTCTCTAACGAAAGCAATTACTCTGACCAATCACAGCACATGCAAATAACACAATGAACCAATCAGAATTCGAATCAATTCCATGTGCGTAGCCGACGCAAAGCGTGGGAAAATGCACGCCTGCAAATCGCGACTGGTTTTGTTTTGTTTCTCATTGGTTGAAAAAGGGACACTTGTTTTTCCAACCAATCAGAGGGCGAGGTAATGCAAAGCCGACGCAACTACATGTCTATTGTAATCTTCGTTGAAGTGATGTGTAACAAAATTTGTACCAACCTGAGTATAGTACAGCCTTTCTATAGACTCTAAGCATCAGAAAATACAGCAGCTGTAAAGGAAGTATCAGAAATTCATGATTGCATATACAGTCACACTTCGAGCCACTCACAGGCAAAGGAGCAAAGGAGTGAAATCAGTCTCACACCTACAACTTGGAAATGGCAAATAGCCATTTTATGACATGAAATGACTACAGGATTTTGACTTCAGTATTCTTGAAGGGTCATGTAATGTCACTATCTGCATCTAATGGTTCATGTTCAATTTCACTGATTCGTTTCCCAGCTGAAAAGTCTAGAAATGGTACACGTGTAGCAGTGGTTAAATTTTTCTGTTCCCTTTAATCAAAACAAAATCGAACGTTCTGAAACATACTGTATTTGATGTCCATAATGTTCGCTTAGCAAGATATATTCTATGTACAAGGCTAACATCCCTGACGATGGCAAACAACCGAAAACGTTTAGTTTAAACATTTTAATTTGTAACCATTTCTTAACCTTTTAGCCTTTATCTCAAATAACCTCTGACCCATCACCTCTGATGTGCAACAAGGTTGAAATAAAGGCTGCAACTGTGTAGCAGTGGACTGTCGTTTCTTACCACAAGTCCAATGATAGAAAGGGACAGTGATGCTGTAAGCACTATTGATCCATACGTCCACCAAACTGCCCTTGAGTGAGTCAGGCCATGCTGAAAGAGAAAGAAAAAAATTGGCGATTACATTGACCTGTAGATGGTTTTCATCCACATGACTAGCGGTCACATTGGTTCAATAAAACAAAAGAAAGTTTTTAAATAAAAATAGAATTCAATTCCCAGAGGGTTAGCCTGGTGCACCAACATGGCCGCCATGTGAAAACGATCACGTTTATTATGATTATGCCATGGACAAGTTTCCAATGGATTTAGGAGGCGGGGGATGTAAAAATATTGAGATTTTATTGCACAATTCACTGAAAAACATATCAGAGCAGTTTTGTGTACTTTGTGACCTAATAGTCAACAAACAAGATTTAATGTTAATTAACTTACCGTAACCTTTGGTCGATCAAAAAGCAGAAGGCATCTGAAAAACAAAAAAGTTGAAATCACAGAAACACACAAAGAATGATCAAGGTAATTAAGCGGACATCGCTAGGCGATGAGCCGCTTCAAGTAATATCCATTTTTTTGTTCAGATAAGTTTTACCACTAACCGAAAGACTCAAAAGATTTTTTGCCTCCATAACAGCCTAGTGCACTTATTTATAATTTCAAAGGGAGCAGTCATACAGTTTTACTGTTTTCTGACCCAAACTTTACAGAGATGCTACTTAATGACCTTTACTCGTGCCAAAACATTCTGTGAAACGTAGGAGGAAGATACCAATCGATTTTTTGCAGGAAAAGTCATCCAAGGTACATTTTTGGCCAAGGCTTCAAGATGATGTACCAGAATTTGAAAACTTTAGGCTAAATTTTTCAAAATGCAATCCATTTCCATCCTTGCCACCCATAACAGAAGAAGTATTTAGTCTGAGTAAAAAAATTGCTTCATTAGTTTTCTGTTTTTCCTGATTTAAAGACATTTTTAGGATCTTACAGAAGACTCAAATGGCGTGACAGGTAATTTACAATAGAACAATAGGTCCCCTACAACGTAAATCACACAGGCTGGGGTTGAGATGAATCTCTCTGCAACAACTCCCAGCCCTGCTTCAGGCCTGTTAATAGACATCATAGCCATAAATTTGCAAAGCTTTGTAATTTACCTGGGAAGACTTTGGTGTGACATGTTGCTGATAAATAATGTAATTTGATGTTTATAACTGATAGTATCAGAAGGGCAGCCATATTTTGAAAGGATGGATTTTTAAACATTTGAACCTTTACTTATTAAGAAAATAATTTAATTCCAAAGACTCACAGTGAACAAGGATTTTTAGGGACATCCAGTCTATGCTTGACACTATAATTTATCAGTGGAAGCATAATTGCCACAGGGCACAACCTGGGAGAAAGAAGGAAAGTTAAACAAGTTGATCAACTTTAGTCATTCCAGATAATACTGTGCTGTCTATGGAAGACATCCTCGGAGACCCAGGGGGAGATAGTCATGATGCGAAGAAGATTGGAACTCGTGAAAGTCTTACCTGTTTGTCTTGAAAACTTTTGCAAGCTTCAATCTTTGTCCCATCCTGACTAACTGCCCCTGGGTCTCTGAGGATGTATAGAAGACCACTGGGACCACAAACTAGGGTCTTAACACAACTGGCAAGTTCATGCTGACTGAGCACTTAACATCTGCCTCACATCAGATGATCACATCATTTGACAGTAATGTTAATTTGTTACCCTTGTCTTCTATATCACTTCAAGGGGGGGGGATAAAAAAAAACACAATGACTGTATATGTAAAAAGTGGGAAATGCTGCTCCCAGAGCTGAAATCTGTTCAACTAAATATCTAATTACAATGCTGGAAATAATTTTTCTTCCATAACAGAACATTTGTCCTTTCAAATCTTCCTTTTGGTCGCACATTTTACCAATTTGGCTGGACATAAATAAACATACTGTAATTCAATACCAAATTGGTTTGGACATCGACATCTTGTCCATTCATAGTAAATGTGAAATTGGTCAGACATTTTCAAAATTTGGTTGGAGAATGTCTGATGACTGACTGTTGTTTCCAGCACTAAATTAGCGTTAGCCAGGGTAGATAATTTCATTGGTTTAGGTTGTTGTTCTGTTGTATTTGTCTCCATGAAAGCCTCAGTTTGTTACAGAAACCAGCAGTCATACAGCTAGCTGTTAACAGCAATATGACTTACCAGTAAGTAAACCAGGAAGTCATCCATGGGACATATAGGGGTGATACATAGGGGTTACATATAGACAGAAGCAAGGGAACTCTGTTTTTGAAATGGGCTGGTTGCTCTTTAATAAAGTAAGTTTGCCTCTTGGAGCTTGGGCAATATTACTTTCATCTAAAAGACAGTCAATTCACCAAGAGTGATGTAAAGAGGCTTATAAGCGAGTGATCAAACAGAGCTTGACCTGAGAATGGTGTTTATTAAGGTATGATGAAAAATGTTTTGTTTAAAGAATCAACCACAGTTAATGTCACTATTCCGTTATTCAAACTAAGAGTAGATGTAATGCAACCAGACAAAAGGTGACACAACAAAATACGCAAACAACAGTATGGTGTAATAGAGGGGGACACAGCCCTGTGGCAGGTTTGACGCGACTTCATGGTAGGTGCACAAACAAAAGGCCTCACTTATTCCCCCACTAATGTGGGAATAGAACAAGAGTGTTGGCAGAGCCTTTCTTATCTCCCCAGCACGGCACAGGCTGGATCGGACAAGATAAAGGCTAGGATATAAGATGGCAAGACACAAGCAATGCCAAAGCTTGGGGGAAGTCGCTACGCAGACTTAACCGAACCACAAGGAGTGACCCCAGTTTATTGGCACATAACAAATAAAAGCCCTTCTCCAAGGGAGGGAGGGTGGGAAATTTTAAAGCTAACTTGTTACAAACTATGTACTCTCGTGCATTGCCAGGATAATGCCCTCTGACAGTGTACTGAGCTTTATATAGCAAGACAGTGTCCCTAAGTCCGACCAATAGGTACAGCTGTACTATGAACTAAATAGACACAACGTGGCGAGCTTGTTAGCAATGAATGGAGCTAACAAATATGTGGGCCAATCTAGGAGAAGCTAAGATATTTTGCTAGATTATATTACGAGATAGAAGCTAAAAATAATACAGACATGAATAGTGTTTGTTCTAACTGCTAGAATAAGGGAATGTTCACTCATGAATTGAGCTTTCAGTATTGTACTATTGTTTATCCTACTGGATTGCGTGACGAACGTAAACAGCCTAACCTCCAATGGGTGTCATGTTCCATTAACTGCGTTTTACCGACCGGTAAAAGCGGTATTAATGTCACTATTCCGTTATTCAAACTAAGAGTAGATGTAACGCAACCAGACAAAAGGTGACACAACAAATACGCAAACAACAGTATGATGTAATAGAGGGGGACACAGCCCTGTGGCAGGTTTGACGCGACTTCATGGTAGGTGCACAAACAAAAGGCCTCACTTATTCCCCCACTAACGTGGGAATAGAACAAGAGTGTTGGCAGAGCCTTTCTTATCTCCCCAGCACGGCACAGGCTGGATCGGACAAGATACAGTGTAAAGGCTAGGATATAAGATGGCAAGACACAAGCAATGCCAAAGCTTGGGGGAAGTCGCTACGCAGACTTAACCGCCACAGATGCATGCAGGGCATGTATCCCCCCAAAGCAAGGCCACAACTAAAGAAAACTGCCCGAGACGCTAGCTATTTTTGGAGTGGCAGAAAGTAACACTGATTCTGGAGTGCGTATATAAATCTGGTAACAATCTGACGACCAGCGGCCTAACACCTTAATTAACCAGTCTGGTAGGCCCGCAGCCGCGGCAGCGGACGCCGCTCCTATACGAAAGCTGTGACCCTTAAGGCTCTCGTGCGGGAGTCCCGCGCATCTTGCAGAATCCCGAAGTAAGTGCGTGACAGAAGACCGGGTGAGGTAACGACCTGACTGGAAATAGAACAATGGCCCCGAACGTGGTTTTGCTAGGAGAAAATACTGTTGCATTGCTGTGACGGGACACAACAAAGAAGGACAATGGGCAACGATGAGGGAGTGCCCTGCCCTAAAACTGTCCGTTTTTGAAGACTTAAGGGTAACAAGCAAACGCTGTGGGCAGGCCAGACTAGGACAAAAAGTAACGCATTCCGTGGTAAGATTAAACTTAGAACTAAAACTATGTACCCCTGGATAGGTAAACTCGCTACACCTAAGAAAGGCGAAAAAGGCAAGGGTGAAAGCAGCCCATATCATGGAGAAATCCCTCGGCCCCAGCCAACTACGTAAGATGGGGCGAATGGCTAATAGTACATTCGGAGTGACTGGCTGTCTCCGGATACGAGGAGACCCTTGATAACGGAGAATTCCCCTTAAAATTTTTTTTAGGAGGAGCCGTCCCCTTAGAGGGTCTTTGTAACCAGAAATGATGTGGAAATTGCGAACGGCTGCTAAATAAGTTTTAATTGTACCATGGCGAACTGTGCGGGCCAAATAAGAGGCGAAATAGACAAGAGTTCCCTCTGATGCTGGGAGAATGTCACCTGACGGAGTTGTTAGTCTGTTCATGAGACAAAATTGGACGAAACGTTTCTCCCCAGAGGTATACGTGCGGTTTGTGTTCGACGACAAGGCCCAGTGGGCATATTTAGCAACTTCATCTTTCAGAGGGTCATGAACGAAGGCGGGATGGTGCAGGGGGTCTGGTCGGCACCGGGAGCGAGTTCCCTGAATCGTTGAACCTGAAAACGGGACAGGGCGTCAGCTATTGCGTTGTTCACCCCGGGAACGTGACGGGCCCTAACCAGGAAATTATGCTTCATGGAAATAAGTACTAAAAAACGAACTAGATCCATGACCCTAGGGGCTTTGGAATGACCCGAGTTAATGATAGCAACAACGCTCTGGTTATCACACCAGAATTGAAGGCGTTTGCCGGAAAAATGGGGGTACCACAGTGCACAAGCAACAACAATAGGGAAGAGTTCTTGCCATTCAATACTTATCCCTTTGGTCTTGTTAAGGAGTAGGTGAGGGGGCCACCTGCCCTGGAACCATTTACCATTGAAAAAGCCTCCAAACCCAATTGTGCTAGCTGCATCAGTATATAGCTGCAGGTCAGGGGAAGAGGTGACCCAGGAATCCAGGAAAAAAGAGCGCCCGTTCCATTGATCTATAAATACTTTCCACATTTGAATATCCCTGGAAAATTCCTTGTTCAAACGGATATGATGGAAACGATTCTTTACCCCCCGGGTGAGGTTGATTATGCGCTGAAGGAAGGTTCTACCCGGGACAACTACTTTGCAGGCGAATTGCAGAGTGCCGATAAGGGATTGGAGATCCACAAGGCGGGCAGAACGGCGGTTGGTAAAGGAGTTCAATAATTGCCGTATCCTGGCGAGCTTGTCCTCGGGCAAACGTGCTTCCATACGGTTACTGTCTAGTACAATGCCCATGAACTCTAGGACTTGTGAGGGACCCATGGTCTTAGAGGTGACGGTGGGAACCCGAAGAGACATAAACACCTTAAGAAGGGTTGCAAAGCTCCCTAGGCAATCGATTTTTGTATGCTCCGCTATGAAGAAATCGTCTAAAATGTGAATAACATGGCGGAGGCCGTAATTGTGCTTAAGAATCCATTCCAAAGCATCAGAAATTTGGTTAAAAAGGAAAGGGGCACTGCGAAGCCCAAATGGAAGGTAAAGGTCTATGTAGTACTGAGATTGCCAGTATATGCCCAAAAGGTTCCAGTCCTCGGGGTGGATTGGCATAAGGCGGAAAGCAGATTTCAAGTCCGTTTTGGCCATGAAACTCCCAGGGCCCAGAGACCGCAGTATTGTGATCGCGTCGTCGACACGAACATACTGCAACGAATAGGGATCCTTGGGGATGTGGTCGTTGATACTGTCCCCTTCAGGGTATGAGAGGTGATAGATAGTACGCCATTCTACAGAGTGCTTTTTAGGAACTACGCCTATAGGGTGGCACTGCAAGTTAGGTAGGGGCGGGGAGGGGAAGGGACCTGCAATTCTCCCCAACTGCACTTCCTTAGTAAGGTTCCCAGAAACGACTTCGGGGTGTTGAGAGGCTGATATCAAATTATGCGACACCTTTCAAGCAGTCGGGCATGACTTCCAGTGATTGGAAGATTTAGATTTTGGAGACGGAGCCGAAGAACTTCGCTTGAAAGGTTCTTGAGTTCGTCTGTTCGCGTGGTTTTCGAAGACTTAGAACGTGGGCGTGCCATAATTTTAAAGCTAACTTGTTACAAACTATGTACTCTCGTGCAAGCTGCCAGGATAATGCCCTCTGACAGTGTACTGAGCTTTATATAGCAAGACAGTGTCCCTAAGTCCGACCAATAGGTACAGCTGTACTATGAACTAAATAGACACAACGTGGCGAGCTTGTTAGCAATGAATGGAGCTAACAAATATGTGGGCCAATCTAGGAGAAGCTAAGATATTTTGCTAGATTATGTTACGAGATAGAAGCTAAAATACAGACATGAATAGTGTTTGTTCTAACTGCTAGAATAAGGGAACGTTCACTCATGAATTGAGCTTTCAGTATTGTACTATTGTTTATCCTACTGGATTGCGTGACGAACGTAAACAGCCTAACCTCCAATGGGTGTCATGTTCCATTAACTGCGTTTTACCGACCGGTAAAAGCGGTATTCACAATACTTTGTATATTTTTTGTAGCTGTTAGGAAAAATAATAATCAAATTTGAATACTTCTCCTTTGGAAATAAAAAATTAAATAATTTTCTAATACTGAATTACTTAACACTCAACATACCAGCAAACAGCATAGCATATCCTGGATAACCAAACAAAAGATTTCTTTGTTACATCTCCTTGAATCTGGTACAATAATGTTGCAGAAACCAATAGAATGTGCAGTCAGTTTGTTGGTAGCAAAATAATATAATTGATACTGTTTAGTCCATTAAGTCAACCACTAATTAGCACTCACTATTGTGTGGTTCCAGAAAATATCCATACCCCCCCCACGGAAGATCATTGGAAATTCCGAGGGGGACGGGGGGCTAAAAGGCAGTAATTTCCGAGGGGTGGGGGGGTTTCGTGGGGAGCTACTTTTCCAAAGGGTCGCGAACCATGTACAAAACATTGAAAGCAACATACGATCGATCTGAAGCACAAAAACATACTTACATACGTTGTTTTTAAACAAAAGTCAGTACTCCTGGCCATTGTGATAAAGTTCTTATTATTAGCTTCAATGTTTCTTTATTTCTTTGAGTTAGCTAGCGCTACAATCTCCCGAAGCTACTTTCTTCTTCAAAACATTCAAAATGGCGGTCTCAACTGGAGTCTTGTCCCCAGACTTCCAGCTTTGAAGTACTTTCATTCGACCTTCAGAAGGCCTGGCTACCTGGCTAATACATCGTAACGACGTTCACGAAACCTACTGCGTTAACATGTGTGCTTGTGAAGTTTTCGGTCCTTAAATAAGGATCAACCCAAAGAAACTGACAAAATGTATAGACAAAGGAACCTTGTAAGTTTCTGTTTTATTTATTAGTGTTTGCGAAGTTGTTTAAGCGAGTGAAACGTTCTCATCGGGGTTTGTACAAAAACGCGAAACAGTCGATGTGCTACCCAAATGTTGAAGCTTATAATCTTACATAAAAACAACACAAACATAATTTGCAAAGTTGATGGCGAAGAAGTTAAAAGTTTAGCTGGATAATAAACTTAACAAAGCGTTATATTTTTGTTAAAGTAAATGTTTACACTGTTGTAATAAAATTCTATCGTATTTACGTAACTGAGTTGGTATTCCCTTTCTTTTTTACAAGTACAAAACTTCTGGAAATTCCGGAGGGGAGGGGGGGTCATCAAGGACTCCCCTGGAACGGAAAATCCTGGGGGGAGGGGGGTGCAAATCAAAAAGTCTTCCGTGGGGGGGGTATGGATATTTTCTGGAACCACACATTATTATTGCATATAAATATATTACACAGACCTTTAGCACCAAATTTTTTATTGGGAACCGCAAACCGCAAACTGCAGTTTACAGTCAGGCATTTGCAGTCTCAGGTTTGCAGGGTTTCGAACTTTATCACTTTAGGTGCCATCTTGTTTTTTGGCAAGCCGAAATGCTTCACTTTGATCACCTTAAATATGTGAATTATTCAATACTTCAAGTTCAAAAATCTAACTAGCATAAAGCAGGTGAATATAAAAACCTTTTTCTTGCCTTTAAACATGAGACTGTACAATTTTAATGGTGCCCAGAAAAACCTTGCCATAAATCACTTACCGCTGGAAGCCTTCCCTGCAGTTCAAATAATGTGAACTGCAAACTACAAACGTGACCGCAGGACCGTGGTCACTTCACATCTTGAGGTTTGCTATTTGCCGTTAACCATGAAAAACCTGATGCTAAAGGTGTCTACTAATTACTTACTGAGAACTGCAACTTGCTGATACCATGAGCCTTATCCCACAGTCTGATAAATGCAGTTAAAGCATAGTTGACTGTCAAAAAGAATGAGGCAATGTGTGCCATCTGCAGTTAATCAAAAACAAAACAAGAGTTAGCTATTGAACTAGACCTGAGACATTCCTAGAAAAGTTTTGATTGTACTTCACTTTTAACCCCTCAACCTGACAGTGATGAACATTGAACCTCTCAAAGTACAGTACAAACAGTTCATCAAAATTAATACACACTCATGAGATTAAAGGTGATGATAATCAAAATGTCAAGTGCTATTATGTTAAACCAAATTCATCCAATCACTGTTATTACGAATTAAACCTGGGAACAAGGGAATGCTGGCATAATGAATAAAATAAAAAAAAAAGACTTTATTTCAACTTGATGATAAAATATAGCACACAGGATGCTAGTTGGACTGAGAGATTAACAGAAGTAAGTAATACAATAATATGGATAGTAAATAAAAGTACAATACAAATTAAAATACATGATTCCTGATAACATTTCTAAAAGTCTTTGGGTTACATCATGGCTGAGGGATGAGGAGCACAACCAACTAACGGTATCTCAACTTTTAGCCTGAGGTTCAGGGTTGACAAATCGTGCTAGCGACCGGTGATATCACTGGCTACTTTCCTAGTTTTGACGGGTACAATTCGCCAGTAAAAGGAGAAAGTACATGGTATACTTTCCTAGATTCTCCTTCTACCCTGGAGGATGATTTTGGTTTTCTTAGTAGGCTGTGATTAACTCAGAAAAAAAGGTGCTAGGCTGTTTGAATGACATGTTGACCACCACATGTGAGAAATAAGGGCAATCTACCCTAACTTCTGGGAGCTATGACAATCTATTCAAATAATGTCATGGTTTCCCTTTTAAAATAAAGTTGCAGTTGACTTGAGCAAAGAAGGCAGAGATGTAGGGGCACATCAGTAAAAATTTTTAACAACCCAAATGCCCAGTTGGAACCCAGTTGAGGCAAATGACCTGTTCACAAGTGATGAAAATAAATATTGCTGGTCGCCGACCAAAAAGCAAACCATGTATGGTAACTTTTAATAACACCATTTTAGCCCTGAGGTTGGTGACAGCTTGAACTTGAACTTTATTGTATTGTATTATCAGAGTACAAAACAAATTGAAATTGAAATAGCCACCAGAATGTAGCAAAGCTAATCGAGTCGGGTGGTTTCAGATAATATTAAAATACAACAAGAAAGTTGGAAATGGAAATTACAAAGAAATTACATTATTATTAATTTAGAAAAGTGAAATCGATTCAAACAAGTATATGATTATGAGTAACAACGACGCAAATAAAGTAAGTTAAAGTACGTATAGTCTACAGGAGGTTATTAATGTAAATAAATAAATATGGAAGGAGCTATTTTAGTTCCATAAATCCAGCTTGCTTAGAAAACAAAAATTTGGCGTAAAAGTTGACATAGTTGGTTATGTTCTTTGCCCTTCATTTGATGATAACCTGGATTTATAATACTTTTGATGCACTGATTGGCTCAGTAGTAGCTCACTATAGGGTGCAAGGTACAATGCATTTTAATCATCTGCATACTCTGCATACTGAGCATGCAACAATTACGAACTATTAACATGCTTGAAGGTGTGTATAACTATTAAAAGAGATACCAGTTTATGTACCTATACACTAGAAGAGTGTTTCTGCTTGGCAAGTTTGCTAACAAATAATTGTCAGAAATAATTACCTCTGCAACAACATCCAAATAAAAGCAATCATAAAACTTATTGTTAAGCCAGGTACAAGCTCCAGCAAACCACAAAGAAGCTAGAATCAAGTCTGCCAAGGCCAGATGTAGCAAAGGATGAACCTAAGGAAGCCACAAATTGTATGTAATGAGGAGAACATACAGCATTTTCTTCAAAAAGGTGGGGCACCATTGTCAATCCTCAGCCAACAGTATTTTCAAGGGAGTCAGACAAATATGGTTTTTCCACCCTGAGCCAAGAGTATTTAAAACAAGGCAAGTGGTTGCCCCATCCCAAGAGTATTTTCTGAAGCAATTATGTGGAAGATGTTTGACAGGGGTTCATGTATACTGAGGCAGGATTTACATCCATGTGGACGCAGTCTCATTTGTACCCACATAGAAAACATTGTGGTTACACCTTCTTTTTACACAATGCTGATCAAGACGGTAACTAAAACTGGGTCATTTTAAAAATGCTGACAAAAATGGAATGTTTTCAAAATGATGCAGTCTCATCTCTTGGGTAAGCTGCAAAACTATCAATTTGAAGGTGAATTTTAAGGCAAAATTTGACCAGTCAGAGGTGATTTGCACAGCCTGCAATGTTGGTTTAAACAATAATGACTTTGATTTCTGGATGAAGATGCCTTTTTCAGCTGTCATGCATTTCAAGAAGAGTATTGTAATAACAGAAAGAGAGGTTTTGAAATGTTCACTTTTTCCCAACCACTACTTTCCAGAGTGACAAAGAGGAAAGTGAAAAATTACTAGCCTCCAAGAACTTGTGTTTGGTGTGACAATTTTGTGCATGACGTTCTGTTTCCAAGAGAGTGGAAGGAAATCTTTGGAATGAGTATGGCATTAATGGTACTGAGACCCCACTGGTCAAGCGTGAGTGCCTGGGAATGAGATCACCATGTTGTAAACACTTGGATTGGCTTCATGTAAATGCCTCCAAACTGTATCGTTTTCTATGCAGGATTGAGGTCGTGAAACCGTGATGATTTGAAACTGCATTTGTTTAAACACTGCCTTTAGCCACAACTTCACAAGTTCAAAAGAGTAATATTGATAAGAAATGATAAGTCCACTAGCTGCATAGTACTTGATGACAATAATAATTGTTTTTCTTCTACAGGAAATTAGAAATTTATTCTACATTTTGGGTAGAATAATGACTGCACCACAAACAGAAAGGTGAGGCAGTGCTATAATTTCTAGAATTCACCTACCTCAGGACTCGTAATAATCTTTTTCCAAATGGCAAAAATAAGTATTGATCCAGCTCCAAGAATGCTAGAAGGATAACCATTAGATTATTGACAATTTATTCATGTAGAATGTGTGGTTCCCATAAATATCCCCCCCCCCCCTCCAACAAGGAAGGATTTTGGGTTTTCAACCCCACCCCTCTGGAGGTTCCAATGTTGCTCCATACTTTTCTTTAAAAACTTTTGCTTTTTCCACCCCCCCTCCCCATTGGATACTTTCATACTTGGAAATGCATAATGAAGTGAAAACACAAAATAAGACAAGAACTCACTGTACAAGAAAATTACTGTGTATTGATAAAAATAATTTAATGTTCTATATAAAATTAATGTTCATGAATTTGTGAAATCATAGGATACTATCTGATATTGTGATAAATAATCAATTTTTGCCAATAACATTAATGATAAAACTTGAGTTGACATACCTTAAAGATGATGTAATAACGTAAATGATGGCAATAGCCAGTTTCTGTGAAAAGTTCAGAAGAAACCAATAAAATATTGATAGAATAGGTATTCACAGAAAAATAAAACTGTTATGGTTGGGCTCAACAGGAAGTCATTTGCAGAGCCACCTTAAGTTTTCGATGAGTTAAGATAATGTGGACTGCAATTCAACTAACTATGTATAACTACAATGTATTTAATATAACCCCATTCAAAATTTAAAAAAACACAGACTGTAAATAAAAAGGTTATTAGAGAAGACAGAACATTTACATAAGAAGCTCATGACTTCACCTTTACAATTTTATAACCCCCAGCTATTTCTTCATTCACAGTCAAATGCTAACCTAGTGCAGAGCACACTAAGACACTTTAACCCTTTCACTCCTGATAGTGCCAAATGGCATTTATAGATTTTACTCTGTCTAACGCCAGACGATTTTACTCGTCAATGGAGAGCCCCTTAGGAGGGAAAGGGTTAACAACATCTTCACCCAAAAACTATGTCCCCATTAATCCTTTCACTCCTTATAGTACCAATTATGGCACTTATAGATTTTTACTCCCTGTCTAATGCCAGACGATTTTACTCGTCAATGGAGA
This sequence comes from Galaxea fascicularis, assembly GCA_948470475.1. Lineage (NCBI taxonomy): Eukaryota > Metazoa > Cnidaria > Anthozoa > Scleractinia > Euphylliidae > Galaxea > Galaxea fascicularis. The sequence goes on from OX419345.1 coordinate 13,435,804, forward strand.
GCCCCTTAGGAGGGAAAGGGTTAAAGATTGATACAGTCGAACCTCGATTATCCGGACTTTTTTCTCTGGTCCCATTTTTTTCATGAATATTAATTAGTTGTGATCTTGAAAACTCAAAGTCGCAAAAAGTCCAATAATCCTTTCAAAAGACTGTTGAAACAGCGTATTATCCTGTGCGCTTTTCAAAATTCGCAAGTGCAATGAGACAAAGAAATATTCTTAGACTAATACGTTCAGTTGATACATACATACAGGCTGTGCAGATTTCACAATTAAAATGATGTTTTCTTTGCTGTATACCTTTTGTTTACATGCCTATCTCATTAATATTCATATTTTCGATTATCCGGACTCTCAATTATCCGGACTATTTACCGAGGTCCCAACGAGTCCGGATAATCGAGGTTCGACTGTAACACGAAGTTGATGCTCTTCTTAAGGTACATGTAAAATTGGAAATCAATAATTATTTACTCATGACATAAAGGAACAAGTTTATTATCAGCAAATAACATCCCCAGAATTTTTCATGACATTTCAACGACAAGAATCCATTTTTCACAGACCGTACAAAACAAATCCTCTGGTGCAAAGCCACTGATGAAACAATGCATCAGTTTAGCAAGAAAACTTGGTGGTCTCGAATGTTGAACAGTTCCAAATTTTCAGTAATATTGGTCACCACCTTTTCTACGACTTCTGAGGTAGATATTCCCGACTCAAAGCAAAACGCCCCAGCAATAATAAAATTACAGTTTTTATTTTTGTGTTATCAAAATTTACATACGTGTACAAATACATGTACAAGCATAGGATGGATCATACACAAAAACTGGCCACCTCTCATTGAAAACGACCAGCAAAATTAACCTTTTCTTCCTAGCCTCTGGATTGTGGTGAGGGGTTTAATAATATAGAGTTTAAAGATAAAATAATAAAAATGCGGTAGAAATGTAAATAATTTTAAAAATATCTGCTACATTGTACGTATATCATAATATAAGACTATTACAATGCAGCTTTAAAAACTTAAATGAAAGTTACATGTAGATGTACCCTACACTTTGGAAAGAAACGTTCAGCTAATTTTACTTATACTCTTACCTTTTGCCTGGCATCCGGGCTGTAAATGCAGGACACTTCAAGTTCCACAGACGGCTCTGCAGACGAAAATGAGGAATTGCTCATGGCAACACTCGACATGGTGGATACCTGATTTAACTTGTTATCAATGAAAAACTCGTCAATAGATTCCTAACAAACACATGTGAATCATGAGATCTCCATTATGGTTGTTCCTGTTTTAAAATGGAAGTAAATAATTTCGCTTCCCTAGCACGTCCTCTCCCTTGCCTCTCCCTACCCTACACTCGTCTCATGCCACATCCGCCATTTTTGGAGTGAGTAGTTTCCAGTCTTTCTCGCAAATTGGTAGCCGGGTGGCTTGAACATTACGTAATAATTAAATCGCGACTCGTTTCGTCGTTTCCACACCAACAAATGACCTTTGCCAGAATTTTCACTTTTTTAACGCACACCCGACTGTTTCGGCGATCAATCCACAGACTTTACGTCCCGAAATGTGATATATCGGATAAAGAAATAACAGCAGTGGTAAGAAACATTGACGATTTTGTTTCGAGAAGTAGACGCCTCTTTGTTCTGACCGGTGCTGGTATCTCTACGGAATCTGGCATTAGAGATTACCGATCCGAAGACGTTGGTCTGTATGCTATAAGTGATAGTCGGCCAATTGAGTATAAGGATTTTCTTAATAGCGCAGCAAACAGAAAGAGGTATTGGGCTCGAAATTATGTGGGATGGGAGGAATTCTCAACGAGACAGCCGAATGCAGGACATTTTGCGCTAGCACAGCTCGAGAAACTGGGCAAACTCCATTGGGTTGTGACCCAAAATGTTGACGCTCTACACACCAAGGCTGGTTCACAACGTGTGTCAGAGCTCCATGGCTGTGCGCACAGGTAATCAAAGTTCTGTACTTTTACACCCATCCTGGACAGAAAGGACAGCAAAATGTTTCAGTAATTCAGCTGTCATGCTACTCACACAAATTCTTTTGCTGTAGTTCTCAAATAATGAGATAAGCTTAATTATTGTCATCTCGCCTGCATGAGGAATTAGATGGCATCATTATGATCATTGTCATCATCATCATTATCAACATCTTTTTTTTGCAGATTCTTATCATTCTTATTATCATTTCTTTGTCATAAAAGGGTTCTCTGCCTTGGATGTAATCAGTTAAGTTCCCGCCATGATCTCCAAAAGAGGATAAAAGAGCTTAATCCCAGCTGGGATGCCACTGCAAGTGGAGATGCCCCTGATGGTGATACATTCCTTACTGAGGAAGAAGTCCAAGACTTTAAAGTCCCAGCATGCCTCAGCTGTGGTGGAATCCTCAAACCACAAGTTGTTTTCTTTGGGGATTGTGTCCCCAAAGAGACTGTGTCTTTCATTCATGAACGGTTGCTTGAATCAGACTCATTATTAATAGTAGGGTCTTCTGTTGAGGTGTATTCTTCTTATCGTTTTGCCCGTGCAGCATTTGAGCAGAACAAGCCTATAGCTATTTTAAACATTGGACCAACCAGAGCTGATAAATTAGCTTCAATTAAGGAAACAGCCATTGCTGGAGATGTACTACCAAGACTTAGAAATTTATCTTCTTGTGTTGCTGTTAGTCATGGGAACTAGGGAAGGTTGTTTTGGTTGCAATACATTTTGACTGCTTGATACAATTATGTATAAAATTTATCACAGTCTTTCTCCACCATACTTGAAACAGATTTTCACCAATGTTTCTAGTTTTGATTTTTATAATGTTAGAAATTCTCAAATGAAGATTGATCCTCACAGTTGTGAATGCAATTATTTTATGCAATGCGTAAAGAAGCCTGAAAAGATTTCAAGACTTCAATGGGATTTGAACCGGTGACCTCGCAATACCAGCGCAATGCTTTAACCAACTGAGCTATGAAACCACTGACATCGGGAGCAGGTCAATAGGTTCATATGTTCCTACAATAATAATAGCTCCCACCACTGCACCAACCCTGCTTCCCTAATTATTGAATGATAAGGCTATTCTTAATATTGGATAATATCGTAGTGTTTTATGTGCTTTTGTTTGGCTCTGTAATTTAATAGATAATAATTATTTATATAATTCGTTTTAATATTATACTTCAATACCACACAGCTCTTAGGAAGACCATTTTTAATGATATGACTCAGGGTCAACCCAAAAAAAATTTAGAAGGGTTTGTATGGAATTTTGTAAGCATAACTGGGCTACGATCTCAGAGACAGTTTGTCCCCAAATGCTCATTTTTGGCAAGCAGGCCTCTTGGACATTGTTCTTTCAGAATATCCTGACAAATCCCATAATTTCAGAAATTTCAATTTTATGATGTCATCACTTTAGTACTCTATTCATCAAACTAAACTAAACTCGGTTGAGTTAAAAGTACTGTAACCCAGTAGTTACAATATTGAACTCACAACAGTTTGGTACTGGTATCAGCAACCCACCCTTACATTTTGCTTAAACATTTCCTTACATTGTATTACATTATAAATCACATTTCTGTGTTCTTTCTGTTTAATACTGTTTAAAATACAATATCCACAAATAGTACCATACCATATAATTACACTGGAATTCTTTGATAAGTTAGAAAGAGTGGTTTGGTGGTACACATAACAATCCAAATACCTTCCATAAGAAGGAGAAGAAAGGGTATCGATCAGTCAGTAGGTGGCACCTATCGATTGATAGCCTGAGTATCAGGCCGTACTGGGGAAGCAGGGACGAGGGGAAGGAAGAGGAGAAAGGCCTGACACAAAGCCATGGATTCGCTTGTGTCCAACATCCAGATTCTGGATGTTACGCTAATTGGTCAAAAGACAATAAGAAACGTCACGTGAGTCAACCGGAAGTCAAGCTTCCAGCGCAGGGGTTACAGATGCCATATTGAAGTTTACTCTCATGACACATGACAGTTACCGGAAGTGATTTTGATTGGCTAATTATAACACCCGCTGTCTGGGGGTGGAAGGCTTCTGAGAAGCTGTTTGTGTCAGGCGTTTCTTACATACATACATACATACATAATCTTTATTTAAACACGATGATTTTAAAGCTATAAAGCTTGTGGGGTCGTGCATCTAACAATTTAAACTAGCCTAATCTATATCAAAACATAATGTACAAATTTTAAATGTTATATGGACACAATGATCAATAATATATAAAATTATGTTGTCTGCATCTTATAGCAGATCCAGATGTACATTCAAACTTGAAATCTATAAAATAATCTTCAGAGCTGACTCGCTTCCTGAGCTGATTAAAATTCAGGGTCGCCGATACTTCCTTGTCATTGTAGTTAACAAAGTTCCATAACAATGCTCCTCTATATGAGAGAGAGTCTTTCATGTATCTTGACTCGTACCTTGGTACGAGAAGATGGTTCTGGTCTCGAATAAAGTAAGTGCCAACTCGATTTCGGCCAATATTCTCATACATTATATCAGGTAAGGATTCGCTATACGCTCTATAAAAATGTCTAAGAACATCTAACTTATAATAGATAAAAAAGGTAGGCCACTGAGCATGTCTTCTTTCGCTTCTTCCTTCGCTTTCTCGCTCTTTTTGCCTTCCCCACCCTAGAAACGCCTGATACTCGGGCTAATCGATTGACCGCCGCTTACTTTGTGTTTAAGTCGCTTTTCTTTTCTTTGTTTTGTTTCTTCTGGCTTTGCTAAAGAGCCTCCTTTTTTATCAGTGATCACCTCCTACTTAAAAATCTATTGAGAACAATGACTGATATCAAATTCATGGTATGTTATGTGTTATGCTTGATTATTATTTTGATCCTTCCCCACATACATAGTTACCACAAATACTGCATTACAAACAAGAGCTGATTCCACTTTCCACCTTACTTCATTGCCTGCAAAGGCAGAGGCTACAGCTGTACCTCTTTTGTAGGGCTTCAACCCCCCCCCCCTCACCCACTGTATGGGGGGTGGGTGGAAAGGGGTCATATGGTCCATTTTTTGGAGTCTGAAATTCACATTACAGAAAACGTTTTGACAAAATATGAATGCTTATTTGATTTATACACCTACAGTCACTAAACTGATAGATGCTGTTTCACATTAGAGAGAAGAAACTGGTATAGCTGTTCTATAACATCCTTTCTCTCTGCACACAGGAACAGTTCCTTGAACAAGTGCAAGTGAGTTGGCAGTTCAGAAATGTCGACTTTCAAAAGATGTGACAGGCAATGCATGCACAATAGTGGAGAGTTCAATCTAAGGCCATAGTCACAGATTTGCACAACAGTATTAGTGTCAATTAGAGTAATCAAAGATTGTTCAGAGACAACTCTCAGTTCATCCAACATGAATCTATCAGAAAACACCAGGAGCTGCAAAAAGAACTGTAGTTCACTGCCACTCCTGGGAACACTTCCTAGCACTTCACAACAACCAAGTGCCATGGACAACGTTTCTTGAGAGAAATTGGTGCACCCGTAAATATGATGCACAGCAAACTCAAAGACATCCGCAGAAACCTCTGGGATACTGATGACAGACTGTGTAGATTCCAAGTAACAATCAGATAACATAGCAGAGAAGACATCACTTGATCCTTTCAAGATCTGCTTGTGAGCACTGACAACTGTTCCCGTATCCACTTGAAACTTTACATCATAAGGACCAAAGGGATTTTGGTTGTACGGACATGATGTACAGTCCTGGGCAACTGCTTTGCACTTCTGTACCCTTGAATCCCTTGGATTTAATTTCTGCCTCTTGTCCCTGTGGACCTCAACTGAGTAATCATTGGTTTGCATTACCTGTGGATTTGGATTTAAACTGCAAGGAGCAGTTTCAGTCAGGTTCATACAGGAAGCTTTTTCCTCCTTGACGGCAACATCATCTGGAAGTTTGACTTGCAAATCATTTGCAAGAACAACCAAAGACTCAACCACAGTTATGAAGGTCTTACTGGTTGGAGCTACTGATGAAAACAGATCACAAAACTTCCTCAAACCATTCCTTTCCAACAGCATTTGCTTCTTTAGTTTTTTGGTCCTGAAAATGAGGGATACAATCATGTAAATAATTTATTAAAGCTTAGTCTTATGAAATGCAATTACTTGGTACAGTGTATAATTTTTATACTTTTGACTGCTACTCTACTATCCTTATAATGAAATTGAACAAATAAATTATGTATATTCCTTGACCACCATGTCCTTGCATATTTAGATTACAGTGCATGAGCAGAAATGTATTGATGTTCTTTCTCTGAAAAATAAGAACCGCTTAAGAACCTAATCAGCCTGAATTGTGAAAAACCACTCTAAAATATAAGAATCCTGTTCAGCTTGACCTAAAAAGTTCTTGGTTTTTACATGTATATGTGGATTTTTCCCATATCCCTTTGAAAATAATGGACTACATAGATCTGCATGTATAGGCTCCCTTTATTATAAACATGATTGTGTGATTCACTCCTCTTCAACTCCTCTTCCTGTTTTGTAAATCATTGTAGAACTTTTAGAACAGAGTGTTTTTTTAATGTTGATTTGGTGATTTCCATGAACCACTGGTAACTGACATAATTACATAATTAGTGGAACTGTTAATACTTGTTTGCCGAATTTGCACTATAACTGTACAGACACCATATTTTAGAGGTACATACTTTTAGTTGCCATGAAGGCTACATGTACAGTTGTACACTGTACAAATGACCTCAGACCTAAAGCAACTACAGACTGTAAGCAGGCCGGTGAAATTCCTTCAACATAGTTGTAATGAAGGAAACAGACTTCTGCGATTGCCTGTGACCATCTCTGGTACTGTGCAATCTTGATTGCAGGTGACTGCAATAAGAGATAATAGATGATTTAAAGCTCCACTTAGTCCCAATGCTAACATAGAAGCAAACATTAAAAGCTAAAGTAGACACAGAGAAACAATAAATAGAGCATTTTAGCATTAAAGGTTTTTTTTGGCCTATGTAATGCAAAATGGAGTCATGATTGTGCTACTCATCAACAATAACGAATATTTGTTTTTGTGTTACAGGTGTACCTGCACAATAGTGGTAAGACCAATACACATTCATCTTGCTCCTCCTTTGGTCCTTTGAGAAGCAAATTCTCAAGGATGCCTTTAGCAAAAGGGGTTTGTGCCTGCTTTGAAAATACTTCCAACAGGTGCTTTCCAGTTTCTTGGCAGTAGCTCTGTGACCCTGAGAACATGCCACCATCACTAGAAGAACTGGCTTTGCTGTCATGTTCGAGGACGCTGAGTTGAGGTCTTGTTTCATTGCAATCAATAACAAAACTCTGACAATGTGCTTGATCAGTAGAGCCTTGCAAGTCTGTTATGCACTCATTAACTGAAGATACATTTTCTTTGCTCTCACTGTTCATACAACATAGCTGGTGGTGAATTGCAACCACAGCACCACTTATAATCAAGGCTTTGAAACACAGAAGATTTAATGCCAAGCAATTGAGAATGCGAGCACATTTGGGACTAGGATTTTCCACCAAACAAAGATAATCCAGCAAAACTTGAATACAGGGCTTGTTCACCAGAAGAGAACTGGGGTCTGTCATATGAGAGATGCGGAACAACAGAACCAAACTGCTGTGCCCTGGGCTTCGATGATGATGCAAGCTTGTCTGAATCTTTGGGGATAATGGAGAGGTTAAGTCTTTACTCAGTTTGGTTTGGGAGCTCACAGTAGTTACTGGTGTCTGATCACTTATGCCTCCAAGTACTGGTGTACTTGATGTCATAGAATACTTTGCATTAAAAAATTCCTGGTTCCTTTCAGTGTATCCATGCCCAAGGTCAAGGTCAGGGAGATGCACGCTCTCTTCATCTGTGGAGAATGCTGTTTTTGATGGGGTAGAGACTTGAAATGATGACTGCATACCTGAGATCCAACTGCTAGCAGCTGTAGTTGATACCTTCTTGCTATCACAAGAAGATGCCACAGATGAAATAGTACGTGAAAAAGTACACACTGACACTAATGAAGTTGTGTCTGTGTTTCTGGAAGCAAAACTGAAAACTGACTGCCCAGAGCCCAATGTGCATACACCAGGAGGAGGGGTTGTAGGAATGGGTGATGGCTTAAGTTTCATTCTTCTTTTAAAATTTGAAAGCCTGCCACTGACTTTTGAGTCAGACACAAAAACCTCTCTTGCTGTTTCCTCCAGTTTCTCCAACAACCTTTCATCCATAACTGTTTCTCCACTTGTGTCAAGTATATCCTTGACTATGGTAGATCTTGAAGAGTCAGAGGAAAAATCAGAGGTGAAAGAGAGTTGATCCGAAAAATCATCTTCATGATCGTCACCCTCACTCCTAGATGGCAAGTGAGACAGAATTTTATTAAGGTGGGCAATTAGAGTTGGAACCAGGTTGCCACTAAGAAGAATTTCCAAAGCTGGCTCACTGTAGTAAAAGCATGTGAATGCTGTCACAATTTTTTTCTCCAAAGACAGACACACTCCTGAGGATAAAATCTTCAAGAGCAGTTCCAATGCACCAGATTCACACACCCTTGTACGATTGATGGCCTCTCTGCAACAGAAGCAAAGCCCTTCAATTGCTCTGACAGTCACATGACCTGGTTCTTCTCGTTTAAGCTGTTGAGTTAAAGCTTGGACTCCTCCCTCGCTGCCAATGCAAACTCGCACCTGGGCATGGTAGGCCAAGTTTGACAAAGACACTAAAGCTGCATGTCTGACTTGCACAATGCCACTGTTTGTAAGTTCAACAATGCACTTCACTCCACCACTATCTTGCACTTGCTGGGCAATTTCTCTGTTGCAGCTTTTTGTGAGTTCTGCAACAGTTCTAATACAGCAATTCACCAGTGCTGGCTTCTCGCTTTTAAGGAGGTCCATTATTGTCTTGATCGTATCAAAATCCAACACAGCTTGCTTTCTCTTGGGGGTTGAGCAAACCACCCTCAGTGCACGCAACACTGACTGTTGGCAGTCACTGTCAGATGTCTTTTGTAACAGCTTGACAAGCTCAGGAATGATTCCAAGCTCCTCCATAACAAGGATGCTGAGTTCATCTTCAGCCAAGTTTGCCAGTGCTCTTGACGCCCTGTTTAACAGGCTGGCCTGGTTGACTGTCTTCAGTACAGAAGCTGGGATTACAAATAAATTCAAAATTATTGATTGAAGCAAATATGAATAATATTCATATTCATATCCAAATCGATAATCTATCAGTTTTAGGCATGATCGTCACACATAATTATCAGCTACTGTACACCTGATCGGGTTTTTTCACTAAACAATGTACGTTATGTAAAATTAATGTGATTCTAATCATCATAAAATTGAACTTTTGGCTTGAATTGCTGATGGTCCAGAAAGTTCATCAGATATCTTGGGTAACAGATAGGTTTTAAAACAGGGTGTCAACATGGAATTTAAGTGATGACAAGTTCCCACTGCTCCACCAAACCATTATAAATTATTTTCCATCAGGCCATGTACCTGACCTTGTAGGGTCTCGGGGTGAGTATCATTGAAAATCGTGCCGTAGCATGGAAACCTTTCCTCCCCATCAAAAAGACCAGAACAACAACAAACAAACTGGTTATAGCAATAGTGCATTAATTTTTATACATGTGACTACATGCTCAGTCAACTGGCCTATGAATCAAACAAGGCTGGTAGTGATCTTGGTATGATACAGCCCTTACTGCTTTTCTCATGTGAATTAGGTTTTTCTTCTGCTTACAAGTTCATGTTTTCACAGGAAAGACAGAGAGCTTTGTTTCAAAACAAGGGCACCTCCAGCCTTGCTTCTTCTCAATCAAGGCCAACAGGTGGCTGATATGGGGGTAGTATGTCGTGTAAGCCTGCACAAAACATCCCAAGCAATGCACTTGTCTACTTTGATACATTGTTACCTTGTTACCTCTGATACCTTAATACCCCTGTTACCTTGTTACCTCTGTTACCCTGTTACTTTGTTACCCTGTAACCTTGTTATCTCTGTTACCTTGTTATCCCTGTAACCTGAATGTTACCTCTGTTACCTTGTTACCCCTGTTACCTTGTTACCTCTGTTACCTTGTTACCCCTGTTACCTTGTTACCTCTGTTACCTTGTTACCCCTGTTACCTTGTTACCTCTGTTACCTTGTTACCTTGTTACCTCTGTTACCTTGTTACCCCTGTTACCTTGTTACTCCTGTTATTTTGTTACCCCTGTTACCTAATGTTACTCCTGTAACCTTGTTACCCCTGTTACCTTGTTACTCCTGTTACCTTGTTACTCCTGTTACCTTGTTACCCCTGTTACCTTGTTACTCCTGTAACCTTGTTACCCCTGTTACCTTGTTACTCCTGTTACCTTGTTACTCCTGTAACCTTGTTACCCCTGTTACCTTGTTACTCCTGTAACCTTGTTACCCCTGTTACCTTGTTACTCCTGTTACCTTGTTACTCCTGTTATCTTGTTACCCCTGTTACCTTGTTACCCCTGTTATCTTGTTACCCCTGTTATCTTGTTACCCCTGTTATTTTGTTACCCCTGTTACCTTGTTACCTCTGTTACCTTGTTACCCCTGTTACCTTGTTACTCCTGTAACCTTGTTACCTCTGTTACCTTGTTAGCCCTGTTATTTTGTTACCCCTGTTACCTTGTTACCTCTGTTACCTTGTTACCCCTGTTACCTTGTTACTCCTGTAACCTTGTTACCCCTGTAACCTTGTTAGCCCTGTTACCTTGTTTCCCCTGTTACCTTGTTACCTTTGTTATCTTGTAACCTCTGTTACCCTGTTAGGCCCACATACTACCCGGAAATGGACTATTCAATCTTCAGGCAAAAAAAATTACAAAAAAAAATACATAAAAAAAAAGGATTGCTTGAATGAATGAAGAAATGAATGAATAAACAGTAAGAAAATAAGGATAAAATAGATTTGCAGTTAACATACAAAATTTACAGTGTAAGCAGAAATTGAGTGAAAATAAGAATTATTTTATCTTTACCCCAATGAAAAATGGGAAGATTACGCTGAAATGTTTATTTGACCTTTTCTTACTCCACTCATCATGTTAGAAACTTATTTTCACGAAGAAAGAACAAAGACTGGAGAAAATTACGACTAGTTTTAAAGCTTAATTAATCTTTAATAGGGATTAATTACTTACCCAGCGAGGCTATTCCGTCCAATCTCCTTATCTACCAAATGAAAAACGAAGCGGGGATGACGCAAAGTAAAAACTAACATACAAAGAAATAACATTAATTTTTCTCTTAACCGGCACTAACCTCTCTTCTGCTCTCCGCTTCGCGAGCGCAGTTCGCCAGAGTGCTTAGCGCCATGTCAGCAATTGTAATGTTTGGTCTTGTTATGAGAACAAAAAGTCGTTTTAAGCCTCCTTTAACGCAAAAATAATGCACATTTTCTTTATTTTTTGTCATCTTTGTCAAATCTATTAAGGCCTTCTTAATTTTTGATTCCGATTCAAGGCCTAATTTGACGATCAAACTATCGATATACTTGGCACAGCTGGACGCCATCTTTTAAATTTTGGGTGCGCAGTGGTGTTAAAATCGTCACTTCAGCGCGCATATAACGCGTCTGTGTCACGCAACGTTCACGATCGTCTTCCAACTTGGTGCTCGTTTATAACACGCTCCAGTTAAGGTTTGTATCCGCGCTTTTGTTTTGTATGGTAGACACTACAAGGTAGCTGTAAAAAAAGGGTGGCCGGAAACTACAATTGGGGGATTTTCCCGGGACGTTACCGTGCTCCTGGTGTTGTCTCTCCTTGGAGACCACCCCTAAACTTAGTCATGATGGGAACAGAATTTGTTTTTTCATGATCGTAATTTGGTTGTACAGGTTGGTTGGATTTTACTTAATTACGTTTTACCTATGTGTAATATCTGCCAAGCGTTATGTACTGATCAGGGGATGTACAAAATGTTTAGCAGGAGAAGACTGAAAAGAAGGAGCAAATGACCATAAAAGAAGGATGGCCATTTTCCCAGTTAAAAAGGGCGCATAGGGCTAACGGCTAGTAATTGACCAGTGCTGGATCCAGACCTAGAGGTAAGGGAGGGGTCCCCTGGGCCGGCCTTTCAGAACAGTTTTTGCCTTTTCACAGTTTCTGGCGTTTTTCTTGTTTTTGAGAATAATAAAAAGCCATCCCTAGGCCCTGGATATGTCACTGTTGACAGTTGGTTTCTGTAACCAGGAGGCTTTTCTGGAAACAAATTGTTTAGCCTTTTATTAAGCCCTTACCTGCAGGGGCCATGCAGAAAGAGGGGCTGGCGGGGCTCCCCCTTCACTTTTGTGAAGTAAACTGAATAGAAGTGATAATAAACAAAAAATGTATCACAAAATGTGTCCCAAAAAATTATGTCGTAAAGGGAAAAAAGTTACAATTACTGTAAGCGAATTAGACACGTATTATAACTAGCAGCCATAAAGAGTAACATTTAAGTAAGCGATAAATATTAAATAATTTTTCATTTCTAACCTAATGCTACTACAGGTTTATGTCCTTTGACTGGCTTTTTTCCTCTAGTGGACCTCTCTGGAAAACAAAGATTAAAATATGCTTGCGCTCAGCAAAGACGCAAAAGCGATTTATTAACCTGACAATATTTTATCATTCATTATTGTTATAACTAACATTTTATCATTATAACTGTTTAAAGACAGTTACAACAATTAAACAGACAGTTTCTCTTACTGAGATTGCTAACAAATTTACTGATCGCAATAACAAAGAGAAATTTCTGTGTCTTCAAAGAATGCGATATAAAGTAAATATCAGCCACTACCTCCACTAAGGTTGTTGCAGTACCTTTTAGGTCTTAATTGAGCCTACGTAAATATTATGGATTGATCCCAGAGATCAATAACTCTGTGTTGGTGATACAAAGTTGTCATTGTCACTTCCGTTCTTTTAATACTTTGATTGTTCTCTGGATTATATATATATAACTGTCTTAACTGCCATTGAAGCTTGTCAAAATTGGTGTTTTAAAATAATTTTATTGGTTTCCTCAGAAGAAGACATAGTGGTGTTACCTTTCAGGGTTGAAACTTTTGGGTGGCCACACCCACTAGTTGAAATTTGGTACCTTTCAGAGGTTCTTTTCAAAATTTCCGATGAGCACCTCCGTCACTCTTATAGGGAAGCCCCCCCACACCCCCCAGGATCCCACAACCTTCTGCTCAGCGGGCCTGTGCTGTTACCAACTGAGTTAACTGGACCCTTGAGAACATAGCTCGCCCAATAAAGACCAAGCCCAGGAGCCAAGCCCCAGTTTAATTTCCTGACTAAGGTTTTGGTGTGTATATGAGGTACAATGTAAATACCAGTATGTTTTATTACTATTTTGTAGTTCAGAATACTTAAAAACCAGGTAGATACCAATTTAAGCACTGGTACGTTACTTTTGATTAATTGCTTGTAGCTGTGAGCACATGAGCTAGTAAAAAGTGGAAAAACATGGCATCAGGTCAAGTTCAGACTGTCCTGGGTCCAATTGATCCTGGCACCTTAGGCCGCACACTCACTCATGAACACATTAAGATGGACTACAAATGCTGCCTTAGACCACCCTGGAGAGAGGCTGATGCCAAAACAATGACAAACTCTGAATTTACCCTGGCTAACTTGGGATGGATCCATCAGAATCCATATAGTCACATATTGAACTTGGCACTGGGCGATGAACCATTTGAGGATATGGTAAAAGAACTGAAATTGTTTAAGCAGGAGGGAGGACAGAGTATAGTTGAAGTCACTACTGTTGGTATAACAAGGGATGTTGAGTTCCTGGCAAGGGCTGCTTCAGCAACTGGTTTGAATATCATTGCCGGCACAGGTTACTACTTGGACCACTCCCTTCCACCTGAGGTGAAGGCGTCATCTGTAGAGGAACTTAGTAAGGTAAGGGTAATTTAAATGTTATTTTGTGGGCATGCCATAATTATAGATAATTATAATTACTGGTATTAGGTCTAGTATTTGAATTGAATCTTTAATATTTCACTGGAAATCATTCTCAAGAACAGCATTAATTCTCACCATACATATAGACATTATGAAGAAAATTAAGGTTTGCAGTCTGCAGGCTTATCTTATGATGGGGCTGGGATGGAGGTAATTGATTTAGAGGATTGTCTGTGCCTGAGTTTTTGGAGGCAATAATAATATTTAATATTTCTATAGTGCTTTTTACAATGAAAGATCAAAAGCGCTTTACATGTCTTAAGAGGCTTAGTTTAATTGTGGCACACACAGCCAAAATGCAAGCACTAA
>OX419345.1:13452681-13487681 GCA_948470475.1 Galaxea fascicularis
TTTTTTTGATTTCAGTGACGGACGAAGTGCTTTCTGCGTAAGTATATTTGAAATGAACTGCACTTGTCTTGCAAACAGCACAGTTCTGTAAAGCTTAAAACAAGCTATTAGCTTACGTACGGTTTCTTAACTTATTAGCCATACATATTTTTGTTGTCTGTAATTTTTAGTTATCTGGAAATCGTACTTGATATACTGTTTATTGCAATTGTATAAGACTCCAAATTAAAACATGTCTGTCTGTCTACGTGTTACCATGCCCCCCTCCCCACACTCTACCAACTGGTGCTGGAGGCACTCAAGCAGTCTGACACACCCTCCAAATCAAAATCCTGGCTACGGGCCTGTTATGCCATCAAGCCTGCCTACATATCAGTCTCAGAGTTGTATATGACCTTGCTGTTGTTCTCTGCATTTTTTACACCTTTCCTGAATCTGAATATCAAGGTACAAGTCAGAACAATTTAAATCAATAAAAAGTGTATTTGTTCTTGGAAGCAATGCAGTTGTCAGTAGAATTATGTGTTTAAGGATAAGACTGATGACTCTGCGATAAAACTGTGCAATGGTGTAGTCACAGGAGACCAGAAATGGTGAGGCCCCATCAGGAATATCAGGAAACTGAGCACTGTAGTGACCCCAACACTTCCAAAGCACCTGTCGTACTCATGAGAACATAAGAAGAAGGAAATGCCATTGTTTCTGAACCCACTTGAAATAAATCAAATTTTGGGACAATGGTGCAAGTTTACCTGACCTTACAAAAATGTGTTATCCTGATGACCCCACAAAATAGTGCAAGAAGAAGGCTGCTATCTTGTGGAATAGGGATTGCACATCAAAAACATTCTACATTATGTGCATGCTACTATAATATACTACAGTCGAACCTCTCCTTACGGACACCTCTATAATACGGACAGTTCACTTGGGCCCGGGAAAATGCCCATACATTCTTTGTAAAAAATAACCTCTATTATACGGACTCTCTATAATATGGACAACGGACACGAAATCTTGGCCCCAGCGAAATTCATACAAACTTAACCTCTTTATTACGGACACTCTAAATGATGACAGTTCTTATTCAACACGATTTCCTGTTTGTCGTTACATACCAAAGTGTAATCAATTGTCTCATTGTTCATACGATAACAGTATCATTTGTTTTCAATCAGTAAAAATTATATATCGACATGTCATTGCCATTTATCATCAAGATTTCTTATTCTTTGAAGACTCTCCAGTTGTTGCTTTCCTTTTTCTACCTCTTTTCTTCTCGACATTTTCACTTGAAAGACTATCTTTATGGACATGCACCTCAAAGACTTGTTTGGGCCAGTTTTGACTTAAAGAACACTTAATGCTATCAATGGAGCCTTTAAAGTGACGTAATATTCATGACCTCTATACAACGGACACCTCTCTAATACGGACACTTTGCTCTGCCCCTTCGGTGTCCGTATTAGAGAGGTTCGACTGTAGTGAACTGTATTTTGCATCAGCATTTGCTCAATAAGCCAAGAACTCAAGAACTACTATCTTATCAGTAATGCTGGAAGAAAATGTATTTTGAGAGTTGATTATTGAGGACGAAACTTTATTTGCTTGCAAAAAAGGGTAAAATTGCCTTAACTTTAAGGTTGTCATCAGTGATCACAAAAATGCATGAGCAGCAAAGAAAGTTGAGCTTGCAATTTCCTGAGTAGCAATTGGGTTGTATCTTTTGAGGAGATAGTTGTTATCTCTATTGGCTGGGCATATCTATCTATTTTGCCCTTAGAACTTGCCTTAATAGCTGTTTTCTCTTTTGCTGACAGATTACACTTCATTTTCCACCAGCCTTTGCTACATGCTTTAGACCTGGTTGATCAGAAGAATGTCACCAAACTAACCACGCCCAGTGGAAGGGTGCTGTATCAGGTAAGTGGTGAAGAGTGCTTTCATTTCCTGAGACAGGTTGTTTTTGGCCATGCTCTTTGTGCATTTTTCGTGATTTAGGAATGGTAAATGATAAATCACTGAGAGAGTTGGGGCCCAAGGGTTTTTCCAAGGAAAATGACAGACATTTGAGAGGGCCTTGGCAAAAATTTGTTTGTGTAGTTTGGCTAAAATGTTATACCACACCAACTTGTTACACCATTTTTTTACCCCTTCTGTGAAGAATGCCTTATGATGTCCCTTTAATACATCGCTTTTCTATCTTATTCTTTGGAAGGTGCAAATTTTATTTATTATCATTTAGTTTGTGGTTATTTTTTTAGGTTGTGGGTAGTTCTAATCAAGTTTACAACTGCCTGACTTCTGGAGATTTTTGTACATGTCCATCTTACACATTTACAGGTATAATTTAGATTTGTTATTTACCATGATTTAATAAACTTGTTGAATATTTTGGTTGCTACTATACTGGTGGGACAATCCTTTCAAGAAACCCTCTTTTCTTTAATCAGAGATAAATGTCGCTTGATCATGAAAACTTCCAAAGCATCTGAAACAAAAATTCAATGTGCTTCTGTGATCAAATTGTTTGTTTTCCATATTTTTCCATTTTCTATTTTGAGGGTAGCAAAGGAAGGAGGGGGGGGGGGGGGTTGTGATCCCGTTTCACACATGAATTTGAACAGAATTCCTGCATTGTGTATACTTTTAATACTTTTAACAGAATTTTCATTCATGAATTCACAAATCACATATCTCTTTTGGTTCCTTCCACATTTCACATGCTAATTTGTGCCCTCGTCCCCTTGCCACACTCTACTTTTAACACCTAATCAGACCGAGGAAATTGTTTCATGATGTTCTAGAGTATTCACTAAAATTAATTCCATAAGCATTTTTATTTCCTTTATGCCACTGAATCCTTAAACAAAATGTTGTTTAGTCTAGGTTTGAACTATATGAGGCAGAATTGGGCATTCTTGTAGATAAATCCATATAACAAGATTGTCTGAATGATGAAAGTGGAGTTTTGACTGTATTGCTCATGTTTTGTTACTTCTTATATTTTATTTACTTTTATTTTTTCACAGTTCTAGTCAAGATGGAGTCACTCATGGTAAGCAAACTTAAAAAGCGTTCAGTTACAAATGTCTTGTCAGGTGGGAATTTTACAGAGGGAATTATTCTAGAATGATCAATGTGCAGTACATTGTCAAGTAATTTAAAAATTCTGGCCAATCACAACAGAATAAATAATGATGCGAACAGTGCAATGAACCAATCAGAATTGAAGGGAAGGACGGGAGAAAAACGCAAATGAGAACAGTTTCTCTGTCCTTCCCAAGCCACTTTGCGCTTATTAATGCCTTCCCAGATTACAGTGCCAGCAGACAGAAAGAATAAATAAGTGATGCCTGGGTACGAGTTGGCGCATGCTGTATTTCACTGTTGTGCAAATATGTTTATTTGCCGTGGAAACATTATTTGAAATTGATATTAAACATGAAGATTCAATATGGGTGCACATTAGTAACCCGCAGACCAAAAACGGAACCGAATTAAAGAAAACAACAAGTGCCGTAAATTTTAAAAACACTTTAAAGCAACTGAGGAAGTGTAATTTATCATTCAATATATATTGATGGCAGTGCTTGTTCGCTTAGTGTTTTCGTCTTCTCCAGCAGTAAAAATTCCTTGTATTTTTGGGTGCCTTTGACAGTGTATAGAGAAAAAAAAATGATACAGTTGATCAGGGATTTTCAAAATTTCGTGTTTAATTCTCGTTTTCGATTTATCTCCCCTAATCAGTAATGACAGCAAAAAAATATGTTAAGCTGAGCGTTATTTAATGAACACTCGTTTTTTCACCACTGATTTCATATGATAATCATTCTTTCATGCTATGTTGCTCAAGTGGCCATTTCAGACCGACGACCTCTGACTGTTGTTGATCTTCACAGATGTAGAGCCGCATTTGATTGACATCACTCACTCACTTACTCACTCACTCAATCAATCAATCAATCAATCAATCAATCTCGAGGCCAGACTAAGAGAGCATTGTCTTGCACTACTCCACAGTGTAAACACCTGCTAGCCATCCATCTGGCAGAGGCTCTTGGAGAATGTAGGCGCAAAGCTATCAGCGATGAAGATTTTGTGGCCTACATGTGTTATGACAGCGTTGGAGGTGTCAAAAACAAGAAAGAACCAATGGCTACCAACGTATAAGTGCAATACACCATTTTGTTAACGATCAGTCCTGAGTGAATTGTGGGTAGATCCAGTCCTTTGTGGGGGCAAATGGCCTTTTAAAAACGTAATTTGAAATTTAATTTTGACCGTTTGCCCCCACAAAAGGACTGGATCTACCTACAATTGACTTGGAACTGATTATTAGCAAAATGGTGTATTGAACGAACTTCAACGATTAGTTCTGAGTGAGGGCTGTATCCCCCGCTTGCCACTCGTTGACAGATTTCGCACCGAGCCATAATCGGCCCATCAATAAGGATACGTCGATACCCGTTATTCAAAGCGATACAATATTCACTACGGTCAGATGGAAAATTGCAATTTCAGTACTGCGCAGCGTTGTGGTACAGTACAGAAACCTTCCAACATTCAGAAGTTTTTAGTAAGGATGTCTTGTGCAGAAACAAGCTTAATCGCACAGGCCATTTGCCCCTAGATATGTAAAGATTAATCAAATGAAGAATGATCGTCGCAGTTGTGATCGCAATTTTTGCAATTGCGTAAAGAAGCCTGAAAAAAATTCAGGACTTCATATGTAAAGATTGTTGCATACCTCCGGAAAGAGTAATTGGGGTAGGGTGGTATAGACCTTTTGCGTTATAACGTCATGCGCGCAAGGCATTCTGGTAGCAGCTGCTGGTAGTAGACCCGCGGAGACTGGACCTAGCAAGCAATATAAAGAAGGCGGCGGGAAACAAACGTAGCTGGCGATTCGTTTTTATGTCAGTCTTACCAGGTTCATCTACGAAGGTGGCCGAAGTGTTAACACTGTCTTAGCGAAGAGCGTAGTAAGTTCATGGCGTTGATCTTTTAAGCGAGCCGCCGAGACACCGACCTTTATTTCTCTCGCTCACATTGACTGTTACTTTCTCGTTTCAAGCAGCTGAAGTGTGTTTCCAGCCATCTTCTAACCTATTTACAGTGAACATTAGAGGGTTTCTGACCTTCAAACGAGACGCAAGTGCTTCTTTAAAAACAAATCCTTTAGCACCGTCTTTTTATCACTTGCTAGATCCAGTCTCCTTGGGTCTACTTCAAGTACCAGAATGCTTTGCGCGTGATGAAGTCTTGCCCCAGAGTCTTTTCTGTTAGTCACTGTCCTTCAATAAAAATAACAAGTTAAAGAAATGACAGCTGATGTGACTCTCTTGCTCTGATGTAGAAGCTAACTTCCCGCTACCCCAGGCCAGAAGAAAAATAGGCAGTGAAGCACTGCATGTGGCTATAGCTTGTAAACAGGAAGCATTTCTATGTATGGAAATGACCGGTATTTTTATTTTATTACAGATTCGGTTTATTGTATTTTGTGGAATGACGAAATCAGAAAAACCCTTCTCGGCTGAAACTATCGAGCACCATAACTGTCATGTCGGTATGACAAACATCTCTGTGTGGATTAGCTAAGTGAAAACTGCAGTGCCTGTTTCCGAACTAAATAGTGTTTGACGCGGGATATGTTGCCGATGTTAGTTATTCACGGTTCAATATAGCCATCGCTATCACTGCCAAGGAGAAAGACGTAAAATACTCATTTGGACGAGAGAACGAGGTTGTCTTACATATACAAAAAACATGGAGAGATGAAAACACGCAAACTAAATGCAACGAGTTTGATTTCCAGTTATATAAAATTGAACAATAACGACGAGAAACTCAACTGATATGAACTTTTCATCTCAAGTTTTTCAAAATTAAAAAAAAACATTCAGATAAGCCTCTATTTTAAATTAAAATATGTTCTTTCGTGCGACTGACGAAAATTTGTCTGTAAAGCACCCCTTAAGTGCGCAGTGAGTGAATTCTGATTGGCTTATCAAATTATTAGGACAACTTACGGACAGACTCACGTACATGATGACCTAGTGGCTACTGCTTCCCAAGAAGCAGTAGCCACAACAAAAATGTTTTTTTGTTCACACTAAAAAATGTTTGGCCCATTCGCGGTTTTTGGCGCCTCGACACTACGGGCCTCGACTTTGGTCCAAAAGTAAGGAGCAGGAGGTGGCACCCCCGGGCCCCTCGGATTGTCCCTCGGGTCCTTTCCTTGGATCCACCACTGGTAAACTCGTAACGTGAAACATTCTGGAATATGTATATATCACGATTTTCTCTCTGCATATCCGCTGTGTTCAAAGAATGCAGGAAAACTGTTGTGTATTCGTCGGTATTCCACTCGACCTTCCCATAATGCACCGCATTGATTGTGGAAGGCGATGTATTTTCTATGGCATGGTTTAAAATAGTTATGCAAAGCTTTCTCCATTAAATACTCCACTTATCACTTGTACTTTCTTTGCATACACACTCGCTTAAAGACTGGTGTGTATACAAGGAAAATGCAAGTGACTCGTAGGATATTCCACGGTATACCACTCAAAAGTATTGCATAACTAGTGTGTATATCGAACGACTAGTTAAATTATGTTTAAAGGCTATAACTTGTATCACTCAACAGGTATCAGAAAGAAAAATGAATAAATTGCTCGTAAGCAAAACAGAAGGAAACACGAAATGGCGTTTGATATTTCAAACGCCTATGAAACGAGCGTTCCTCCGGACCAGTGTTCCGCTGGAAACTGAGCAAGAAGGGAGCGAACCTTAACAAAAGTGTATTTATAGTCATCCTGTAGTGTCATGCACGTATTTTATGCACACCTAGCCAATAACATGCTGGTATTCAGTGCGATTCCATTTCGTTATGAATAGCGCCGCGAATTTCACGAAAGTCTGCCATACTCAAGGCACTGGACCTTCAATCGTTTTCCGTTTTATAAAATCACTTCTTAGCGTAAATTCGAATCTGTCTTTTTTTATGAAAAAAATACCGGCATTTGTTGGTTGTGTCTCTTATATGAAGCGTCAAAACCCCGGCTCGTGTCAACGGTTTCTACCAAATTTCTGTCAACAGTTAATAAAATTACAAGATTTTTATCCTATTGTTTTCGCTTTTTATCGATTGATGAGTACTCCAGGACTAAAAATATCGTTCTCATCAAAGTGTTGCCCTAGCGTGCTTTCTGTTAGCCTAAATGTCAATTAAATTTCGATTAAATTTCAATTAAATTTCGTTGTTTGTAATCTCATACCCAGATCTCCCTGAAGATGTGGCCGTGGGAGATATACGCGATTACGCTATTGACGACAACGTTAATGAATGATTAGGGAGATTAAAGTGACAAGCGACTGGTTTGGATGCGTCCTTGTAATCTTTTTTTAACATCGCGAACACCTTCGTTCAACTTTTACGTTGACGGGCGACCTTCCTCGCGTGGTCTATATTTGATTTTACACACGTAAAGGCAGTTAAAGTTCAGTTCTCGTACATGTGCGCACATAAAAATTTGTGACACTGGAAATGCACCTTTACGCGCGACCTTCCGCACATAGTCTCTGTTTTATTTACGCACGTAAAGCCAGTCAAAGTTTATGCACGGATTTGCACGTAAAACGCCGGTCACAACAGTGCAATCTTTAACCATGCTAAGTGGACACCCACGCAAGAAAATCGAAAGTGTTATTGATGGCGAAAAGCGGATGTATAGTTTGTTTGAATAACATTGGCTGTTTGTTGATTGTTTATCTTAGTTGATTCTCATTTGCCTTGCATAGCAGGCGATATTGTGTCTATACAGCTATCTCTAGGCGAAACGAGAATCTCTGAGATGGGGAATCTCTAAAATGGAAAATTTCCTCTGTTTAGCGCAATGAGGGATACACCATTTTTTGGAAGATATATATCATTGAGGCCCGAGTAAAGTCTAATGCTTGCCTCTTGTGTCTTGTGAACTCAACTCCTAGTCCAATCCCCTAATAAAGGCAAGACTTTGAACTTGTTTTTCTTGTACGTTTATAAACAAGGATTACATGCTGTCTGAAATGTTGAGATGTAAAGAGAATTAACTTCATTGTTTAAATTAATGTCCTTTCAAAACCACGAAAGATATCTTTTTCTTAATTTTCTCTAAAATTAATAATATCCAGTTAAGTACCTACTTTTTTGCGTTTTTCGCATGTGGTTTTTCATGAAGTGAAACCAGAGATAAAAGCGTGCATTTTACGTGAAGAAGTTTTGTTTTTACATACATTGAGTAGAATTTGAAAATTGCCCAAAGACTCAAATTTCACTGGGTTAGGCGAACACTTTCGGCTTGGTTTTGTCACTGAATCAACAATAATTTTAATTGTTTGTATTCAAGTTACTTCTAGATTTTTTTTCATTTTTAATTCTCGTGGGTGAAATTGTTCTCATCTACAATAACGTGATGATTTCCATTCAAAACAGAACACACAACAAACTAATTTGTCTTCGATAAAGATACTTGCGCTATCACGGATCACGAAAACATGGTACAGAAAGTACATTAGCGCTAGCCGGTATTGGTAAAGCCACGTATGTAGACAAGAGAAATCTTCGAAATAAAACTGCCAATATTAGCCCAAATAATCTAACGTTTCGCTGTTCATAATTTGCTTTATTTTACAAGAATAAAGCAAACACTTGCATTGTATCGCTAAAACCTCTCTCTCTTCCGCTAGTACTTTAATTCACAAGCCGTCATTAAAAAATCATTATTGTAATAGGTTCGGCTCATTTTTATTGGATTTTCTTGTTTGCGCAAGTCGTTTCGCCGCAAGCGCAGGTGGAAGATGCCTTGTAGCAGCTCGCGTCTTTAAAAAGTCGCCAGGGTTTTCAAGAGAAACTAAACTTAGTTTGTCCACAAACTTTTTCCGAGACGAGTCATTGAAGTTTCAACGGAACACACATACACTGGGGAAAAATGTTTTTTACTTGCAGGTCATTGATACGATCGTTGTTGAGCAAATTGAACAACTGATGCATGAACCAGGTCAGTAAATTTCCTTTTTAGTTCCAGTAGAGTCTTAAATTTCCTCTAGTGGGTGTACATGTTTAACTTGAACTGTGCGATAAGCAGTGTTTTGCGGGCCAGGGGCAATTTTACGGAAATCACACAAATATTGTTTGTCGATAATAAGTGTTCTCTAAAAGCCACTCGACTTGGTTTTATTTGTTCACTCTTATTTTACAGCGAAATTTGGCGTCTGTTATATGTAACTTCCGGATGGAAAATAGTAAGGAAGTAAGATATTGACTGTACAGCAAATTCAAGCTACCCCATTTTGCTTTGTGTGTACAACAAATCTATCGGTTTACCGTCTCATTTGAATTCCAAATACTGCATAATTTTATTTTAAATTTTCTCACATGAATGTCTCTTTTTTCAAAGCTACTTAGGGTCTTCGACCTTCAGAAAAGTTTGCAACTGCTCTCAACGTTAAGAAGTTTCAGACTGTTTAGGATTTTGGCGCAAAATTACCTATACATTGTCTTCGTGCTTCTTTGAGCAGGGCCTTTGTCAACCGTTTATTTCTTACAGAAAGAACGCAAGTTTGACTCGTGACATCGTGATCAAATTTTCCTGTCAGTTTGTCAGCTTATTTTTTTATCGCATAAGTTGTTTTAAATTGAACAAATTCTACTTTTAAAAAAACGCGAACCAATTTGTTTTCCAAACACGCAGAGGCACTACCTGGTGGTTGACAAAAGTACTATCTCGCAATACGCAAACAAGATAGGTTTGGCACTCACTTCTATCTAAAACGTATTGCGCTTTTTAGGCCACCATACTGATGAATTTAAATTTCAATGCAACCAGAGATAATACTCAAATGGCGCAATTTCCATGTTAAAGTGAGTTCCCCAAAACTTTTCTTTAAAAAGTGATGATAAGTGCGGTATATACGGATAAAAATTAAGAAAGTAGTTATGAGGAAACTTCCTCAACTGATGATTCAAATGTTATCACTTAAATACTAAAACATGGTAGGCGTGTGGTTGTTCAGTCGTATTCTGTGGTAGGTTATTCCACAACCTCGGGGCAGAGAACACAAAGAAAGCACAGTAAGGTGCCATCTCTTGAGTATTGTGAAGGCTGTAACGAGGTGTTGCAATACAGAGAAGAAAAGACAGATGAGGAGAGTCCATATTTAAGTGAGTGATGCATATGAAAGAAACATTTGAACTGCGGACATGAAATCAAATGAAGAATGATCGTCGCAGTTGTGATCGCAGTTTTTACAATCGCGTAAAGCCGGAAGCCTGAAAAAAATTTAGGACTTCAACAGGAAGTCCTGAATTTTTTTCAGGCTTCTTTACGCGATTATGAAAATTGCGATCACAACTGCAACTATCATTCTTCATTTGAGGGTCCATATTATGCAAATTTTCAAAGTAATTAAAATAATCTTGAAATCGGAAAAAAAGATAAAAAGATCAGAGAACAGAATTTTACAATCTGCGCTTGGTTTTCATTGCCTTGAAAATATCTCGGTACCTGTATGGGGTTAAAATGATATTCTGCAATTGAAAAGCCTTCAGCCAGATCGGAACCACGGTACGAGAAAATAATCAACTGAGAAAAACTAATTGTGATGTAGAAAATCTACTTTCGGTCTTGTCCTGAGGCAATATCAAGTACCACGTTCAACACATGTATCAGATGGAGGCCAATTTCAGTACGACGTCCGAATTCTAGAAACTTCTCTTAAATGCGATGTTTCATCTTACCCTGGTGTCGACTCATTAGAGTTCAATTGTAATAACTGAATATATCAAAAATTTAATAGCAGAGGTGGCCAGCCGATCTTGATGGGAATCGGTTTCCATGTGAACTGACTAATTTATCTTTCCAAGATCACAGAATCGTTTATATACGGTCTCAACAGATGAAACCACTTTGTGCAACATAATGAAAGAATACTTTAATCTGAAACTTGCTTTTTGTATCTTAAATCCATTTCAACGGTCACGCTAGCTACAAGATCAGCAAGATTTCATCCGAAGACTCCAAGGCCCGCTGAAAAGCTGGAAACACCTTGTATGGTAAGGCGAACGCAATGCTTCATAGGTCTTCATAGCTTTCATTTCAAAGATCCAAACATTTCTTCCACAAATCTTTAAGTCAAAACTATTTTGCACAACTCAGTAAACAGCACCTCACGAGCTCCTGAGAGTAATGCTCTCTCGGTATTTCACTAGACTGCTAAAATCATAAATTTCCTTCAACGTATACAGCTTTTTTAATTAGCTTTATCGGAAAAGGCGACGAGTCCGCATATAATGATATGTGATTTATCAATAAAGTTTCCAAGTTCGGCTGTTAACTCTACTCTTCAGTGATAAGATCACACTGTCAAATACGTACGGTATTTCTTCTCATCCCATGGCACTAAAAACTAATGCAGTATAAGAGATAAAGCTACCGATATCACTTCTGTTTCCTATCCTGTAGCGCAAGCTGGAAGCTTTACAATCCCGCGACCGACAACGTTAATTAGAAAAGCTATACATGTACGCGAAGCCCGGGAGTGTACACCACGGGATATTAGGGAAGATTAGTTGAACTGAATTACTGTAAACATTGTCCTGACTCAGAACAAACGAAAATTACCTGCATGGAAAACTCTTAGCCTGCGTAGCGTTGCCGTTGGGTTTTTCACTTTTTACGTTCATTAACAGCTTTCATTCCAGTTTTCGTGCAGTCTAACAACGGAAAAACGTAAACTGACAAACATATCATATAGTACCAGCGACGAGGAGTTCAGTTTCATGTTGGAAAAATTCAGATACAAGTATGATTATTTCAGTTAAGAATGTAATTCGTGTGTTTGTCATTAAAAAGGAGAAATTTCAGCATCTGCTTTAAAATAGCAATATTTAATGCACGTTAGAGGATCTCCTTTAGCGAGGTGATAGTTTCTTAGGATTTAGTGAAATGGTGATCTCGAAATCGGTAGCTAGCACCGACTCTCAAGAACGGTAAGTAGTTTCTTATGCTGATGTTCATCAGGATGTGCTTGATAATCTTCTAACCTCTGATACCTGTTCCTTGGCCGGTTGAAATTCAGTAATCGGCGGTATAACGTTTGTTTGTTTATTATGCCTCGCATGCTTTGATAACGCAAGTTTAAAAAACTCGGCAACGGATATACAGCTGAACCGTAATGATTCGATTTCAATCCGGGGCGCTTATTTTCTTTCGTAGCTCAAGAGCGGCGCTTATCCGGAACAGGGCGCTTACTTTTTTGAAAAAAGTCGAATGTGAAGTCTGATGGGAAGATATGAATAGTACAAACAAATCGCTAAGACTTCCAACTATCCGTGGAGAGACAAGCGCGCTGATAAAAGGCTGTTCATAAAAAAAGGCAAAACGTTTCAGGTGTTCGAAGACTCCTATTGATTATTAATTAGATGAATCATTCAGTTCAAGTCAGTTGTCAGGCCTCCCTCCTCTCTTTATGATTCAGAGCAGTACTTTCACGATACTGTTTTACTACTCAAGAGGTGGATCTAACTTTTGAACCTGTCCATAGCTGAAATTCGGTTAATAATTACACTTTCCTGTGGTCAGATATCTGTCCAGCTGTGCGAGGTGGTTCTAACCGTTACGTATGTGGATAAAAGTTTTATAGTGTGACCATACAGTCAATAGCCTGCGTGGCAGGCGTTTGTAGGGGAAGAGGAATGGTGCTTTTTATTTTCCACTCTCCTTCTGGTCTTTGAAAGCCCACCACGCAGGCTATACAGTCAGTTGGCTGGGCCATCAGTCTGATGCTGTATCTGAAGTGCTTGCAACTTTGCAGCTTGTGGAAGAAATTGATAAGATTCAAACGAACTCTTCTTTCGCTAGTCCCGAACCTGCTAGGAACTTAGAAAGCGCTATAGGTTGAAAAAGCAAAGGAAATGAAACTCCGGTGCGTGGTCATTACTGACATTTCTTATGAGAATCAAAGGCTCCTGTGAGCCCGCTCATGGATGAAGAACATTACAACACTTTCAGTTTACAACAGCTTTATTTTCTTAAAAAAAGATGAGCAAGAAACCCGTACACTTCGTTTGTGTTTTGTACGTGCGCATCTTTTTCAGGTACACCTCTTGGTAAAAGAAGCGTTTATACTCCAGTCAATTGAAACCACGGCCCCCCGACCCCCGGGACAAAGTGGGGGAGTAACGGGGGTATGGCCGTGGAAAAACGTTATTGTAATAAAGCATTTTACCGGGGGGACGGGGCCAGTAATGCTTTTGTCGATTTGCCGGGAATTTGGAGAAGGGCTCGTAACACCCGGCCCGACAGAGAGGGAATGGGCCCGAGTAACAAAAATCGTACTTCCTTGCTACGTGACAAGATGGAGGAAACGTCGACTGTAAAAGAGAAGGTTAGCTAAATCCTTCTCTATCTTCCCTATTTCAAAGCCATCACAAGGTTTTAATAGAACTCAGGAATAAATGTTTTATTACCTACCGGTAATTCATGAGTGATGTTTTCCATATTTATTTCCTCAAGAATGGACGCACATACTTATCTATTATGCAACGGTCCATTCCGTCTGTATATAAAAGATTGGTCAACTATTGTGGAAATCAAGCGTCCAAAATATTGTACATACCGGGGCCATGAGGGCGGGGATTTAACCAACATACTTCCCCCGATAGGCGGGGTAGTTTACACAAATGTAACACTGTCAAATTGTTTCATTCTCCGTTATGTCCCGAGTCTAGCGGGGCCGTGGTTTCAATTGACTGGAGCATTCATATTCTCCGTAATATTCATATTCTCCGTAATATTTTCCGTAAAACTACGCAGTTTTAAAGCATTTAGAGTGGTATCCCTAAAGATCCACAGGCGCCGTATGCATTAATGAAATAACATTCGACCAAGTACGCCAAACGTTTTGTTGTCTGGAATTTTGACAGACGTAAGTTCTTTGAACTGGCGATGGACTGACAGATATGCAAATTTTTATTACTGGTCGACGGCTCATTTGAAGTTAGTTTTATAAACGTTTTTGGTCGAAATCAGGGGCCCATCACTGGGAGCGTACAACTGCCCTATATGATCCTATATTCCTGCCACGGCGTTTTCACCGATTTTGTTTTAGATTAAATTTACCGCGAATATGGGACTCCCTCAGGAGCCCCATTCCCTCGTGCGAAACTTTTCCTCGACCTTTCTTTTGTTCTAAAGTTTCTCTGCGAAGCTAAGAAACTTTAAAACAAAAAAAAGGCGGATACGATATCACGTGGACCGGAACTGCCTTTTTTCAAGGGAAAGATAGTCTAAAAATAAATCGCTCTGCAAAAATGCAGTGACATAGGCTCAGTTTGGGAGTTGCACGCTCCTAGTGATGGGCTCCTATCGTAATGAAATTTCTGACTATTCTGAAGGCGAGACAACATCACAATAATTTGTGAAAGTCCTGGGGGAAATTAGTCACGCTTTACAGTCACGATGTTTTTGAGCGACTCGGGCACAAAAACTCAACTTTTGCTTTGCAAGGGGAGATATTCAATCCATCTGTTTATGCTTTGTGCCACAATTAACTTGACTTTCCAAACATTTTTTTGTCCGAACAGAGGGAGCTGCCTGTCAGACCAAAACTTGATCCTCGCTGTCCTCGCCTGGCAAGTTACTTCCTCACGGAGAAAAATATTGGCATTCTTGTGCTTTCGTCGAATCACAAATAAGTGTTATACTGATCGTTTAAACCAAAGGACATAGACTTTCTGAACTGTAGATCAGTGTTTTTCGGCTTCGAAGGCCATTTATTTGCAATCGAGCATTCACCTTGAACAGAACCCGGCCGAAGCGTCTTCAAAAACATTTCATTACGTACCTGTTTAAGCAGTAATTAAATCGATCATATGTTGCTCGAAAATCAAATGTGTTGCTTGCCTGAATACAGTTTTTTGGCCAGAAAGCCTTTCTTCCGTTTCCTTTTTTCGCCGATTCATTCTTCCTTATTCCTTCTTCTTCGAGAAATTCTCCAGATTACTACCGCACAGCGATAAAAGTCGCCTTTGAGATCTCCAAGTCCCATTTTCGCTGCTCTGAAGATTTCGAAGGTCAATTCACCCAGCATGTGTTCTTTATCTTATTAACTTTCCATTTTCCAACTCAACAAAGGTCTATTTTGTTTAAGGATCGAACGAAAAACGATCTGCGTTACATCTTTATTTCTGTACCTATACCGATGGACGCCATGAACATTAAACACGTAAACAACATCTGCAGAGCAAAGAATCTACGCCTTTGTACTACCCCCTGAAACTTGCAAATGTTGGGCCAACAAGACTATGCAGACAAAAGCAATACTTACCAGGGGAGGGACAGGAGGAGTCTTGAATGAATAAATTAATCAGAATCAAGTGAGTGAGTGAGTGAGTGAGTTTGTGAGTGAGCGAGTGCCATAAGAGCCCCACCGAAACCTCATGGCGCGCATGACTACGTCATCCATGAGCTAAAAAGGAACTAAGGGAATTTAAAAGCTTCCTGGGTAGAGTTAACTTTTCTTAGTTCAACAAAAAGTTGCTAATTTGGAAAGGAAATGGACTAGGCGTAATCGTATGCTATCACTATTCTAAGACATGCCCTCTGGTCTAGAATAACGACTGTCAGAAAAAATCCGGCCAACTTGTGGTCAGCTTTCAAGTTCTCAAAGTCATTAATAATTCATCAAGTTAAAACAAAGGAAATCACAACCGTGAAGGGGGTTTGGATACCCGGTCTTAATCAGCGTAGATTTCGACGATTTTTCTTCTCCGTTAATTCCTTAGTTTTTGTTGCAATTGAGAAGATATATTAAACACTCGAGACAGTGTTTCATCGGCCATCCAAACACCTCGAATTCCGTCAAAAATACTCCGCTGCGCGTCGTATTTTCAACTCTCTTCTCGGTGTTTGGATATCCCGATGAAACACTGTCTCTCTCGTTTGACATATTACTTGAAACAATTTAATCAGGCACTGAAGCGTGGGCTAGTGAAGTGATAGACTGAGGAAGTTCCCTTTCTTTGGCTTCATTTAAAGATTCATGCATGCTGTTCCGGTTGGAAAAACACTAAACGTATCTTGTGTCATTGACCTCATTTACGGTCGTTGAAATTACATTTTGAACCTCTACTTACTCCACTAAAAGAGTTTATTTTTTCAGTTAGGCTATTGATGTCTGAGATTGACTAAGAAACAGGCCCCTTTACCGGTGTTCCACGTGTAGCACTGTTTGAAACTCGGAACTCTCAGTTCTGTAAGTAAGTATGCTGTTGTCAGTTTGTTTAGTTGCTGAACAAATTGTAAGCGTTTCCAAGGGCGTATCTGCCTGTAAAGCCGGGTAAGCACTGGCTTTCAAGGTTTTTTTTAAAATTAAAATTACACAAAAATCTTTATAGGCGTGAAGGTCATCCCACTATGGAAATTGCAACAGGTTTTGCCAAGAACGACAAGTGAAGAAAGAGCTAGGACTACTTTTTGAATAGCCATTACAACTGTTGTTTTAGATGAGATAAAGAAATATAATTTTACTTGTGTTCAAGAGTACTTGTGTTTGTCTTTTTTTTTTTTTGGTAAAAAATAGAGAACATTCAGGGACATAATAGATGCGGTCGCTCTTCACGTCCTCCCAAAAGCTCCCCTTGGGGAAATGGCTTGGGTTGGGTTCACAAGCTGATAAAGCTGATAAATTTACAAAAGGACGATGATGTTACGTCATCTTGATATTCTTGATGTACATTTAGATGCTCTGTTCCGTTAGTCATACTGAAATAATCCTACCACTTTTAAACCCAGAGGTGACGTAAGTTCCTATTAAGTGCTTAAGTGATACTTCGCCTTTAAGTTTAACATTAATTATTTTTCAGTTATGTTGTCTCCGTCTAAGTTGAAGTCGGTAAATTGTGTCTCCTACCTGTATCCTGCTATGTGAAACACTTTTTTCAACTTGTGCATCCTGGCTTACAGGTAAAAACTGGCCAGGGACGCCCCTGGTTTCGGTGTGAGACCATACGGAGCTGGGATTGTTGCAAAAGCCTCAGGATCTATCTTAGAGAAGAACATGGTTTTACACAGTGTGTTACTTGTTCTTAGCCTCTTGCATTCTACAGGTAAGCAAGCGTTATCGTGAATGACTAAGTTATCCAAAGTTTTGTGATCTCGCAATGGTAACTAACACCGCTCAACGCAAAGTCAACTCCGGTTTTCATTTTTTCTCTCTAAAGTTCGCCATAACGGCCCTTTGTTAATTTTCGAACTTTTAAGCAGTTCTGGCATTGATCAAGGCACCTGAAATTGTTTATGGCGATAAGAGGAAACATATATAGTCCGAGACTGAAAACATCTAATGTACTCGATGACTACTGGCTTGAATTTATACAGCAAACGTGAAAGGAATATTGATGAAAGTCAAATTACGTTCCTCACGGAAACTATACACAGTTAATTTAAACAACGTAGATTAACAGAGGTCGCATGCGGGGATGAAATCTAGCTACACACTGAAAATGTTCGAGCCCTCTATTTGATTTACACCGAGATTTGAGTATCAAGAAACAGTTTTCTTCTTAATCATAAAAATTTAAATTGGCAACGTATGGTTACTCATTCATTTGCTTCATCAGCGAAAGGGCAAGTCAAGTAAAAAATCGGTTAAGTTACGTTTTTCACTTAAAACCCGGTTTAAATGACCATATATTCTATTTGCAGTTGCCATGGGGAGCTTTATAAGTTAGTACGAAACTTTCTCCATTTTTCTTTTCTTTCCTTTTGTAAGTTAACTTCAAAGTGGTTGGCTTGTGAAAATTTAAAAAGTTCCCCTTTGAAATACATAATTCCGATGTTTCAGGCGTCGTCATGAAAAATGCTGATTTTACGTAGGGATTGCCGTCTCATTTTCACGGGTCGCGGGGTGTTTTATTAGGGACCTTCAGATTTGAGTACGAGTACGAGATCGAGTACGAGTACAAATTTCTAATTTCAATCCAGTCACCTCCCCTGAACCCTCACTCTTCCTTGTTGCTTACCAGTAGATCAGGAGATTGTAGAAACAAGATTGATGTCATTAGTGATCATCTAAAGCGCGCAAACAAAATTTAAAAAGTCGTACTCGTACTCAAATCTGAAGGTCCCTATTGTTATTTCAATTTGTCTACCACATTGTTTTCGGTAACACTGTTAAGTGTGGTGTAAGTTTATTTTTTACTGAAGAACTTAGTTAAATTCGGCCATCGGTGTTAGCCCGCCTTTGTTTTCTCAGTTCCAACTTTACTGACTTTTTTCATGAGCATCACCATATTCATATATGAACGCCTCCATAATCTGGCAGTATACGCTCTTTTCACTCACCGTTGCGAAGCGGAGCTGTGTTGATTTAACTACAGGCCATATTGGCCTTCACTGGGCCTTCCAAGTGGCACATGGATGTTTTGGAAATTGTAATTTGCTACAAGACAGATTGACGGTTGTAATTATACATGTAATACAAAAACTTTGCATAACGAGATATGAATTCATTCTATATCGGTTTTATTTTCACAACGGCATCAAGGTGATCATGTACAAAAAATTGCATTGACTTCTCTAACACATCGCGTTTTTCAAGTACATCGACATTCATGCACAACATGCGAAGTTACAACATTATTTACACATAAAATTTACACATAAAACTACACTACATCGAAAAACTGATAGAGCCGACCAGCCACTAAGAACAGTATACAGAATATACTGATCGTAATAGTCATAAAAGTAAAGACGTTATTTCCATACGATACGTGGCGCTTCTTCATAATCCATCATGGCGGCCGTCTTGTTGTTGCTCTTTTCTAGGCCCTACGCAAATGCACCGGAAGTAAGGTTTGCGAATGAACGACGACGACGACGACGACGGAGAAGAACGGACGACATTTTTAGACAGAAGGCCCGAATAACAAGTCACAATAGATGTTTATACTGATGAAAATTCGAAATAATGGCCCAGATGTGTATAAAACTTACACTTCTAATGCCAGAGGTTGCCAATAGGAATTCGAACCTTTGCTTAATTCGTTCCGAAATACTCTTCTTACACGGCATACATTGATTGTAAATCTGTTAAATCTCTCTCAACAGACTGTGCACTGGAGGTGAATGAAACACGTTTGCACAGGGAGCTCTTCCAAGGTTACAACAAACACACTCACCCTAGGCTACCCGGGACAGGGCCAGTCACGGTCATGTTTGATTTTCAGCTGATTCGAATTCTCGATGTGGTGAGCGGTTGAGGCCGGGCTGTACATGCCCAAGGAGCCTGTATTGTTTTCTTTACGTATACGTGTGACTACGTGGTACAATTACTTAGTGCCTTTTCGAAAAGCAGCTCTTAAAGTCAAACATGCCGACAATGAGATTCTGAGTACTTATTGTACAACGAGTAATTTGGGATTTCCATACGCTTCATATCAGATGGAATTTGCATGCGCCAAAGTGCATGGACGCAACGCTTAACTTCCTTCTGAAGTTTACTTGGGTTGCTCTATTAGAACGGCAATTCTGACTTTTTTACGGTTCTTTTTCCGTCCCTGTTGTCAAGTTACTCAAACTTCACGCTCTAGCCTATTTTCTAGTCTCATCGTAAATGTTAAGTATAACTGATGATCGGGAGTTTAGTTGGTTTTCAACCAAAATTTCCTTTTTTCAGTTGTAATGCATATGATGGTAACCAGAAACTAATGGGCCATGTTCGAGTTGTTTTAATTTTTGAGCAGCATCTTTCTTAAAGCAAGGCCTGATGCACGCTTATTCTCTTTAAAATGAAGTTTCAGTCACGTGTAAATACAACCAATACTCACATGACAAACTTCTCATAAGGACTTACTTTGAGGACGAGGCTAAATAGAGTATGAGCATTGGAACAAAGGGGTTTTCACATGTGAAGAAGATCGACCCTAGTCTTGCTTACAGTGGCGAAAGGCCAGGACGCTAAGGGTACGTTCCTTTGGGATGATCCAGATCAGGATCTATGATCCAAGATCACTCGGATCATGGTGCATCAAAGGAACCGAGAAATCCTTGCCCGGAGTGGATTCTTCGGTTCCTTTGATGTGCCATGATCCGATTGATCTTCTATCATTGATCCTGATCTGGATCATCCTAAAGGAACGCACCCTAAGTTAAACTGCAAAATAGACTATTTTCATTTGTTTTATGTCAATCGTTATTCTATTCTTCTTTCTTTGGTGAAAGGTGTGTCTTACATTTAGTGGAACCAATTTTCCCTTTACGTTAATTGTTGCTATTGTTTTAAGTCTGCTTTGATCCATGTTTCAATTGACAGAGTGCAAGGGATCAGTTTATTAATACATACGCTTGGGTAAACCAGGTATGTTAGCTATACTCAAAAGAGTTCTGTCTTAAGACAGAGAATTGTTCATATCGTTTTGAAGTGGTGTAGTTTGATAACAAAGGCTTTGGTAAATGGTTTGACACTTGAGAAGGCAAGGCTACTATTTTCTCCACGAGTCAATGAGTTTTTCTAGCTTGAGGAAGAAACCAACATGGCTTTCGCAGAAAAATGAGAGACGAGGAGACCCATTAAATTTGAGTAAAATTCTGCAAGACATTTTATCGGATAAACCATTCGCTTTGTTGTCAGTTCCGGTTAGAGCCTTGCCACGGCCAGAAATGCAAGAAAAAAACTTTCTAAGTTAGTAAAAATGCTGTGAGAACCAAATCATAGTTCACATCAATAGGCTCTTCTGTAGCTCTGCGGTAAACTATATAAGCGTTTACCAACGACCTGAAACGAAACAACAGGATCAAGACACCGAAACTAGTTAAAAGCGAAGCGGCCAATTCCAAATTTAGCGGGCCGTACAGTGGAAGACGGCGCGAAAAATTGACCAATCACAGCGCGCGCACTAATTGAGAGATATGATAGGAATCTCTTACAAACGCACTGTAACTAAAGTTTTTCGCGTTGATTTATGACCCATGCACGAAGCACACGGGACATAAATCAACGGGGAAAACGTGGATCCATAACTTACAGTACGGACCGAGAAAACGAGGTTAGTAACGTATTATTATATCTTTGAGGTTAATCGAAATCGCGAGAGGGGAAACTAGATGAAATCAAGCGGCCACTTTCAAATTCAGCGCGCCGTACTGTAGAATACGGCCCACGAAATTGACCAATCACAGTGCGCGTACAGTCGGAAGAGCACCGGATTACCGTGCGGGAGGTCGTGGGTTCAAGCCCCGGCCGGACCAACACTCAAGGTCTTTAAATACTTGAGGAGAAAGTTCTTCCTTTGTAATGACCTCTGCAAATGGTTAGACTTTCTAGTCTTCTCGGATAAGGACGATAAACCGGAGGTCCGGTCTCACAACTCTTGACACTTCTGTGGGACGTTAAAGAACCACTGGGGACATAACGAAACCTGGCGGTGACCACCCCTAGTGCTGACCTGTCTGACCACTGCAGGTCGACCTTTGTAAGGGACTTCGTGTCCTCTTGTTGTTCCTTCATGGATGTATTTCCCTAAATGCTTCTAATACTTTTAGCACTACATCATCCACTTGGGCTCATTCTCTAGCTAAACAAAATGATTAGTACTAAATTCATTGACTGCAGTGAAATCAATCTTGCTCTGTGTATTTCTCTCCAGTATTGGACAAATAATCTTCTACAATGGAACCCGGAAGACTACGGCGGAGTGGAGGAAATTCACGTTTCACCTGAGAGCGTTTGGGTGCCAGACACGCTTTTGTATAACAAGTAAGTTCTTCTGACGAAATAAAAACGCATACATTGCTCTGGTCTCCCAAACCCGAATTGACTCCCGTGTACACTGAGCACGTGAAGCAAATGTTTCCACTAAGGGAATAAGTTAGTTGTTCAAGTACTTTACAAGTTGGTGAAAGACGAAAACAAATTCAAACTTTCCCGCCCTCTTGAAGTCGTATACATTGTAACCATGCATAGTTCATTATAGGGGAAGTAAGGATGTGATAATTTTGCAGCGTTCTTTTTGTGAATGTGACATTTCCTTTGATTCGAATGTTCAGTGATGAAGTCCCAAGTGTTATTCTAATCATGAGGTCCACGCATGTCCCTGGGAAACTAACTGTCGCTTCCTAAGCACAAACCATTCGCCGATTACAGCTCTGACAAGTCACTTACGCAGTATAAATTAAGATTGTTACTTACCAAAATGCACTCTGCGTCCGGATGGATGTGGGCTCTTGAAGGTTTTGCTGTAAGTAACATGCGCGTAAGTGTTTTAAGATGGTCCTTTTTTTCATTTTAGTATAGACGAAGAGGAGAGGATTGGAGGGGGAAGGACAACATACACCACCAATGTGGCTGTCAGATATGATGGAAGCAACACGTGGCTGAACCCAGCCATGTTTAAAAGCATCTGCGGCGTCGATATCACCAACTTTCCTTTTGATGACCAGGAATGTCTGCTGAAATTCGGCTCCTGGTCATTCGACATGTCCAAAATTGATCTGACTGTGAGAAACGACACTATCCTCAACAAATACTACATTAGGAACGGCGAGTGGAAACTGTTAAACATCTCCGTGAAGAGGAACGCACTGAAATACCAGTGCTGCCCGCACGCCTTTGTGGATGTGTCAGTGCGGGTGAGAATCCGACGAGAATCACTGGATTACATCCTGAAGTTGATCATTCCTTGTTCGCTGATTTCTTCAATGATATTCCTTGGTTTTGTTCTTCCGCCTGAATCCGGTGAACGTATCGGACTGAGCATCACAGTTTTGTTAGCGATGACCGTCTTTCAGCAACTCAGCTCAGAACTGATGCCTTCATACGGATTTCCTTTGCTCGGGCAGTTCTACTTCGCAATAATGTTAGAAATCGGCGCTTCTCTTGCTGTTACTACGCTTATTTTGAACTTCTATCACCGGAATAGACGACGCATGCCCAAGACCATGCGAAAAGTTATTCTCCAATGGCTGGGGCGCATTCTGTTTCCATGTCAAAAGCCTAAGAACGGCAACGAAATTCAAAGAAGGGGTTGTACTATTAAACGAAAAACCATGGACACTGTCGATTTGGAAAGTAAGGGGAGTCTCAGTGGTAGCGATTCCGAAGTGTCATGTGGCAACGAATGCCAGGAAAGAAAAAAAGCTCGTCAAAATGGTTCCATACACACTTGGGTCATTGAGGAGTCTGGGGCCGCGCACACACTTCCTGGAGATGGCCCCTCGAGTGGGGACCATTCATTATGTAACTTAGAGGCGTCCTCCACGAACACTTGCAACAAGAACGGCAAGTTCAGGCACGTGTTACAACGGCTGAAAAACCGCAGACTTTTTGGACGCAGGGACAAAAAATCCAGTAGAACGAAAAGGCCTTCGTCTGCCAAGCTACCGAAGAGACAGCTCGCAATGGACTCTCCGATGTATATATCAGGCACATTACTAGACTTGACTGAGGAAAAGCTGAAGAATAAAAAAGAGTGGATCAAGGCGGCACGTGTTCTGGACAGACTCTTCTTGATTATTTCCATAATTGTTTCCACGTTCACACTCTTTACAATTTTCCTTCGAGCTCCAAGGTTCCGTCTTGAATGAATAGAGAAAAGTTACTTAAGACGTTTTTCTTAAGTTAATGTTTTTTCTCTTGTTTCACTTTAGAATTTGGCCGGAAATCTTTAGCCATTGCAAAGCCAGGCACAATAAGACGCAGTTACCATGTAGGTCGAAACTCAAAGGCCAGAACAAGGTTGTGCTTCATATTATCTGACACCTGGAGGCCATTAACTCCCCTCGACAATGCTGATAACGACATGATTATAATGATAACAATCTTCGATCGAATTAACAGTGCATCTGGCATGGTAAGAAGTGCCTGGATTAAGTGATAACTTTAAAATGTCTCTAGAATTCTGCACGGGTTCATATGAAGTATGCCCCGATAGGGTATTGCACATTTATACAAATGGTTCAGGGTTTTTGCCATAAAAGGGCGGCCATTTTGAAACTTGTCGAGGAAATCATGAGGCAGATTTTGTCAAATTTTTGAAACGAGGCTACTTTTTTTTGCTATGACTACTGCCATAAATTCCCAAAGAGCCGTCCTTTCCTGCTTCCATCTTGGGTATCATTCTGCATCTTACCTGACGAACGTTTCTAGTGCCAAGCTGGTTTGAATGGCATCACTCAAAGATTCCCAGAGATATTCCTCAATTTGTGATTTATCTTCTTACTTACACCATTTATGACGTCAGCATTTCTTAAGCAGAAAACAGTTGAATGAAAGAAGATCTTTCAAAAAAGAAAACGCCATTTTTCTTCACTTGGAAAGGCCTTTCAATATAAATTTTTATATGATAGGCACTTAAGAAACAACGCAGTTTTTGGCGGCGCGCCATGCCTCTTTTGGACGTTTATGACAGGCCATCAAATGGTCATTGACTTTCTCGTGAACTAAAACGGTCAGATTTGCGAGAACTGATTTCAAGAAATCTCCTATTATTGGGCGAATGTGGCAATAATTGATCACCTTAGTCGGAAAATGTTGGCCTCGCGAGATTAGTTTTGGAGACAGAATCCTAGTCTTGGGGTAAGTGTTAGGCTTTGTGCTAAAATCTGTTCCAAGGAAGGATATCCAAGCTTGTTAGTGATGGGATAGAAGATGCGAGGGTTTGAAGTTCGGGTGACATTACCTAACTCGAATTTTCTTGGTGTTTATATTTTGCTCTTTTGAGATGCACTCTGAACAATAGACTTGCTTTGGGTCCAGCTTTTCATTTTCCCAAGAAGATTTTCGTCGGTTATAAATTGACTTTATTTGCGTCGTCTTGTCCTTGGGCGCTGGATTTCTGTTTGCGGATGTATTTTGCGAAGGTTGAATGTTTTTACACATTTGATGTTAACACACTGTTATGATGTCACGCAAAAGAAAGAGAGATTAATAAAAAAATGATGTCACCAACTATTTGGCCGCGTTCTCTAGCCTGCAGTGCAGGCGGTTTTTGGCGGGGGCGAGTGGATATTCCCATCGGTTGTTCAGGCCGCCATCTTGAAATAGGAAAACGTGGAGAGTTGGGGCGAGGTAAAAAGTTTACCAAGGCAGTGGGAGGAAGAAAGAAAAATTGGGGAGGGGGGGAGGGGGAGGGGAAAGTTTTCCCTCCCCGCCCTCCACCCCCTCCGACATTCTCGCATCGCTTTCTCGCCCCAATTCTCCCAGTGTGCAACGAATCCAAAATGGCGGCTAAGCACTCGAAAGATGAAAACCACGTCACCAAAACCGCCTGCACTGCAGGCTACCGCGTTCTCCTGCTAAAGAAACACTATATAACGGCCTTGTGGTCTTGTATCAATATAATTTGAAAATTTGCCAATCCAAATAACATCTTTTTTTGGAGGAGGGGGTAAGTTTTTGGACAGCTCCGCTTTCCTCCTTTGCAATGTTGGTTTCCATGATCAATAAGCAATCACCATTTAGGACCATCGTTGCCAGTTTCGGAAAGTTTCAGACAGTGCTCTAACTTCAGTATAAACTTTGCACTCGAATGAACCTAAACAAAAGGAAACTCGCTGGCCATGGGAGAAAAAACTTCAAACAAGCTGATAGAATAAACTTTGCTAACACAAAGCTCTCTCTCATTCAAGATTTACTAAAGAAAGCTAAAGATACGAATTTGAAGGGAAGCTTTTTTTTATCAACAGTCGCATAGATGTCAATAAAGGACATAACCGCCGGCGGGCGCCGCATTTTTATAGTTCCTTGTGATGATGGATGATAATCACTTAGATAATCCTGCAGTTCAGACAGATTCTTTTATTTTCATTTCTCAGGACAGTTCACGCTTTTAGAAAAACAAAATCAGAAGTAAACCTCCAAATATTGTTGAAAAGACGATGATTATGGACATTGCAGATAACCTTGAATGTTTTTCATTAAAACGAATATTTGGGAGAGAAAATAGCCGTTCGTGTTTCCTAAAACATTGATTCGGAATCAAAACCAAAACAATTTCAGGTTTGGGACTTTTTTTTCGGGTAATCGTGGAAGAAAATAATGTATCTTTGCCGGGTCAAGTAAAAAGGAATACCATCGCTTTTTTTTAAATCCGAGGTCATTGTCCATTTAGAATGGTGACCTCGGATTTAAAAAAAGCGATGGTATTGCATTTTTGACGTCCCAGAAAGTGATAAGAAACAGTAGAGTGAAGGTAGGAAGGCTTTATTTGACTAGAATATTAAAATTTCCACCGCTACTCGGTTCGTTGGAATTCTAGGTTTTTTAACGGTCAAGTTCTTTATATCAACTTTTGATGACACACACCACGATTGGGTTACCAGTGGTTTTATTTCAAAGAATCAAGTTTTCTTTCATAGAATCAAGTTGTTGTAAAATCGTTAATGACCTCCATCGTAACCCGTACTACATTAACTCTGGTATACATGCATATCTGTATCACGCGTCACCACACTGTACAACCTTTCTGGCCTTTTTGGGTTTTTTGGCGCCTCGGGATTGCGGACCTCGGCAACAATAACGGGGCCCATTCCCTGGATCCGCCGCTACCCGTGGGTAAATTTTCACTCTTTTCCAACTTTTTTAAGGTCTTTTTACAAACATTTATCGTGCGAAATAAAAAGATGAAATTTCCTGAAACAAAAGTCATTAAAAAGACCTTCCATTACAAGAGTAAATCTTTTTTGATCGCTATAAAATATTACTAAAGGATTCTTCTTTGTGACTAAATCATTCGAACACCTGATCAATATTCGAAAATTCCTGTTCTTGTCTCTATGACGTCAGACGGCCCCTCTCAATAAGCTTCAATCCTGCGTCACGCAAAACTAATTACGGAAAGCGCAAAGAAGTGAGGAAGTAGCGAAGTCAGTCTACGACGAGCACTTCACCCCAAACGTAAGTGAGACTTTTGACGTTTGGGGTAAATGATCTTGTTTGACCTCCAGAGCTCGAGCTTGTTTCGTTGAGAACAGACATGAAACGGGAAACGTTTCATGTCGCTCGTCAACAATTCAACGATACTGATCAATATAACATAGTTTGTAGCCAAGAAAAGAGGAAAACCGAATACACAAGAATACATAATTGAATGATATCAAAGGAAAAAAAAAGACTTTCTTTTAAACTCAACACAAGCCAAACGACAACTCAATTAGTGGTGTACGTACTAAACTAATTAGCAGAACGAATAAGGGCTGTGCATTCCGTGTAATCTAAGGTGTAACTCATTTCAATTAAGTTTCATCTGGGGTCCATTAGTTGTGTTTGGACGATCCGTCTTACCTTGGATATGACGACAAACATGGTTAATGTCGGTTAGAGGACCCTTGCATGTCCCTGGATCTCGCTTCCGTTAGCAAGGTTCTCCAGCTTTCAATCGCATGGCAGCGAACACGGCTTCATGAATAAGCAGCTGAGTTGAAATTATTTGTTCTTCGTCGCCGATGTTGGGGTGAATAATTAACGAACTGCTGTGGCCCGTTGTTGCCGGACATTTACTTTCCTTCAAATTCTAGTTTTAGTAGATGGCTAAGTAATCCAAGTGAAAGTCTTTTGAAAAAGAAATAATCGAGGTTCCGATCCGTGATGACGATATGATTTAGAGCCAAGCAATTGTAATTTGTGGGTTTCGTTTCGGTGCGTCACGTAAGGATTTGGTCTGAATTGGAGGGACCGATTACGGTATTACAATCAACGCTAAAATAAAAGTTACCCTTTAATTTTTTTAAATGTCCATTCCTACTGGTTTGAGAGTGTGATGGCCAAAACTGAAAACTGTTGAACTGTAAACGTGAATAAATTCAGCGCCATAAGTCAATATTAGCAGCTGAAAACCAAACACTGAAGTACTAGTGGCAACAATTGGTAGGCCATCAGTACAATTAGCCTTTTGATTGTTGTCGAATACCCCGGAACAAATGCAAGATGAATGGTAAAGATAATATTCAGAGTTCGAGTTTGATGATACCGAATAGGAGCGGTATATCAGTAAAAAATCCGCCTGGAATATCTTCCTTGTTTCTTTTCAAGGCCTCTCATTTGAAGTTTGCATTCAGTTTTGTCTTTTTAATAGCCACCACTTGAGTTGTTTTTATTCGTCCAGTTTAATCAAATCGCGACTATTTGGGCCGTTATTTGCATTAATTTACTGCCGTAATTAAACAACCGCTGCTTTCAAGTCAAGTCGATATCAGAATTGAAGCAAAAATTTTAGAAATGTTCCACCGCTTTCAGATACTCTTAAGAAAAAAGCATTTGAACAGATAATTTGAACCATACTGAGCCTACTGACGGCAGTCTAAGGTCAGCGAAGCAAAAACTATTATCCCACCCTTGCTCAGGAGCTATCAGGATGAATTATTTTGCATAAACACTTCCAGGTTAGAATTCAGGCGAAAAACCAATATCGAGTGATGGGCTACTCAATCAGTTTATCAAGTGAATCTTGAATCGCATAAGTTACAGAACAGCAAAGGACGTATTTTGCTTAGTCTGTATCTTGTAATTTTGAGTTGAGTTAAATAAATTATCCTCATCCCGCTCTGTGACGGCCAAAGCGTGTACAACAATCAGGGGCACCCATCGACAAGTTTCGGTGGATATCTGTTCGATGGAGAGTAGCCTTTCGCCTTAGGTTTTCGGCGTCGATAAAAGAGTACACTTGGATTTTCGAAACAGAAACGGTGGGGGTAAAAGATTCACAATAGGGAAATGATAGCCCGTGATGTTCTCAAGCATGTTAAGGCATGGCTCATATCCAGTACAGACCACCAGAAAGAAAAAAAACGTTTTTGAGCTAAAGCAACGTTGTTTTTATCCCAGGGGGAGCCAGAAACTCACCCCAAACAAGATTTGGTATCCTTAAATTTCTTAAGGTGTCTTTATGGTGTTCACGTGACTTGTGACGTCACAAGCCTGCTTAAGATGAATTCTAAAATGGGCCAAGGATAGGGAGGTATCACGAAAAACTAACCCTACGAAATTTTTAACCACTTTCTAAGGCAACTATTTCTGTCCTGAATGGATGAACTCCTCAATTATATAAGGCTATATATGGAAAGATAGAAGGTCACGTGACCTTTTTTACGTAATAACTTCTTAGCTTGATATTTTAGTCGGCCATTCAGGACAGATTCTTGCAGGGGCCATTAGCACAATTGTAAAAATACTAAATTTGACAGTGATTGTTTGTCATCTCGGCGGCCCATTTTCAGTTGTTTTTTCAAAAAATAAAACAATTAATTTTAGTCACGTGACCCATTTTATCAGATTTTGTTGGTCTTAGAATATTAAGGTCGTCGACATTGGTTAGCCTGCCAATTCTGCAACGATTAAACCAAATTTTGACAGAGTAATTACTATTTTTCAGATTTTATGCAAATGAGGCTTAAGCCATGCCTTAACATGCTTGAGTTTTCGCAATGGTCATATTTCCTGTTCTTGGCAGTGAAAAACGTCAGCTAGCATTTTCGGAAAGAAAATAGTTCCCTAGAAAGTCCGTGGACAGTTCACTTTATCTAGCAATTTCTCAAAGGAAGGTTTTGTTGCCTAAAAATTTCATCTTAGGAATCCGACCAGATCTTAGCTAACGAAAATATCACTTTAAACAGAATTCAAACACCATACAAATGCCTTTATTCTACAGCTGTCTGGTTGATTTGGCTCGTCGGGCGCCCCTGAACAATACTAATGACCTCAAAGCTACTTGCGCTTAAAAGCAAGCCAATATTGAAATGAAGCTCAAGTTTAGCATAGCAATGGTTGTGGCAAACATTAATTGCTATTGTTTTTACACTAACTGACTTGTTTTGAGTTTATATCAACCAGCTAAAAGTGTTGTGAAGCCAGACCGTAAAAAGTGCCAAACTTCTACAAATTTTCATTGCTGGCCTTCACCAAACAACGTCAAGGTCGTCAAGGCGACACGTGAAATCGGCCTGACTCAAACAGAGCAAGAACTTTGGACAAGAAAGAAGGCAATATTGTTAGTAAAATTTTCTGGATCATTAGCAAGATAACAAAGAAACGATGAGTGGTAATGAAATTCATGCATTCGCTGCGAATTTTATAGTACTTTAAAGGTTTTTGAATTTTAAAAACCGTAGCTAAAGCTTGTTTATCCGGCGTATTCCTTCTTTCAAGTTAGATTCAGATTTGTGCCTTGGGATAAGCCCAAGGATGTGTTTAGTTTTGCTCACGCTATTCCGGAGAGCTTTT
Organism: Galaxea fascicularis; assembly: GCA_948470475.1. NCBI lineage: Eukaryota > Metazoa > Cnidaria > Anthozoa > Scleractinia > Euphylliidae > Galaxea > Galaxea fascicularis. The sequence goes on from OX419345.1 coordinate 13,482,943, forward strand.
CATTTAATATTTTTTCTCCGACGAGCTAATTCTGCATCGAATTTTCGCGTTAAAAACCGAAATCACGATTCGTACACACACATGACTAGTTCCGGCTCAATTGGTTCTTCAAGTCAATGTAACGCGAAATTCACGCGCAAGGAAATCGCGTAAACCTGAGAATAAATTATTTTTCCTCCCTCTTTATGCAGACAACAAAGCTTCAAAAAGCCTATGTGTATCACTTATCGAGCTAAAAATTATCCCAGGGTTCAAAGAAAAAATTTGGAACTCGCGGCTTTCAGACATTTTGGAGATTATTTCCTTGCAGACATGCATGGCTATAGTTTGTTCGCTGCATCGAGCTTTGCGACATGATTAACAGATGGTGCGAAATGTGATCGAAACTTGTAGTTCCTCCTTGGTGGAATGATTTTAGGAAAGATCGTTCTTATCACGATCAAACTTCGGTACTTAGTTATGATAAACCAACAGGCTTGTTTTCGCAAACTCGCTTGATCCATTTTGATAGAGTTCGAAAAATATCCGGCTTCAATTATTTGACTCTTTTACTCTTCTTTTCCCCTCTTTGTTTTTTTGCCATCTGCGTTTCTTTAGTTAAAACCAGTTTTGATCATGATACAGGATTCCTCTTTCAGTAGGCTTGTGCAATGATGTGTGCTTGTGCTATTGATGATTCAAGAATTACCTATTATAGTTGATAGAAGAAATAATCAAATTGTGTGTTCTTGTGTCTGTGTGGGTTTTACACGGTTTTCTTATTTAAGATTCATTGAACTAAAAATGATGTTCTCTCTAGAGTTTATCGACTAAGTAAAGAAACGCTGTCCACATTAATTCAATATTAATAACAATATTTTCACACTAACGACTGAAATCTTAAAAGCCGTATTGAGTAAGAAAGACCTGTTTTTCTAACTTCGGTTATTGCTACATGCGCTCAACTCCCTTTAAAAGGCTTTGTGATCTTTACTCATCGAGGTTTTGTTCATCGCACCTGCTTTCACCACCCCTGGGTCCTAGTGACATCGAGGACCCTGAAAGCAAAGTTGCTGCGACGGATTTTCGGCACAATTCAACTGCGGTCAAACGAGAAAGAAAAAAAATCTGTTAAAGATAACGTATTCATTTTGGGAGTTGAAAACTTATTATTGTTGCGAGTCTGTATAAGTTAACCAAACCATTTTATACGGTTATACTAACAAAGTGTGAAGAAACAATGAGAATCTGGTTTCTGGAAGTCACGCATTCGAACAGACGTGTCTTCACCAACTTTGCTTTAAAAAGATTAAAAATGTTTTAGCAAACCGTAAAAGGATGTAATGAAGACTCGGGTAAACCTTCTCATCTTTAACTTTTAAGTGGAAACCTCGTGTTATCTTTGAGCGTGTTTTAGGCGCAGGTACGTATCTAGATGTTATTCATGGTGCTTGCAACTTTTACTGCGATTTTCCTAATTCCCACCTTCAAGCGCCATTCGCCAAACCGCGTTTTGGCTTCCATCAGTCAAACTTCGAACATCGCTCTGATGAGTTCCCGAAGTTTAAATAGTTTGAGAACCGGGCAACTCTGAATTTGAAAACTAACGTTTTTCATTGACACTCTTATCCGCCGAAAATATATGTTAAGTAACTCCGTCCAGTCACGAAATTTAGACGATAGACCGGGGGGGGGGGGGGGTTCTCACCGCGCCTGGCGTCAATGCCTGGCACTTTTTTGTATCACGAGGATCATCCGACAAAAAAGTGACGTGACATGACATCCGGTGCAAAAGCGAAGACTTTTCAGGCGAGCGGGAAAAATCAAAATGGACGCCAATCACTGCGGTCTCCCAGTGAGAAAAACTGCAATATTTCGAATTCGGCTGTAAAATGCTGCGATTTCCTTTGGTCATACTAAAGAAAATATACTCTTCTTCTACACGATTTCATAAGTTTGACGAATACATCAAGTAATTGCTCAGAAATGTTTCGTTTATGACGGGTAGTCTCTTTAGGATGTCGTTTCTCTCTCGTTGAACTTCACAGGATCGGCTTTTATCGTCCACATAACGCTTACAAGGTGAGTAACACTTCTGTTCAATAGCCTATCATTGTACTTTAAGAAAGTTGTGAACAGGTTTTTCTCGTTATGTGAGAACCCAATTAACACTCGCAGTTTTTTTTTTACAAAAATTGTTGACGAAAAAGAGGTTAAAAGACTTCATTGCATTTTCACAAATTTAATTTTTTTTTTATGTCTATAGCATATTGTTCCTGTGTAATGATAGCTAGTACCCAGTTATTTTTCTGATTTTATTTCTTGCTGAATGTTACTAAATAAGTAATATAATTTAGTAGGTCAGGAGACATGTTATAGAAATACCACCATTAGCCATTAGGAGAACTAGTAGCAGTTCCTAGCTAGGCAAAGACACAAAGTTTTTGCTTCCCATGGTGTGGTGACAGTGAGGCAAGGAAATTTATTCATGCTAGACTAGTTAGAAAAATGTCATTAACAAGAGAAAGCACCCAAAATAACAAACTACAAATTAAATAGATTCCATCTACATGAAAAATAACATGCTACTTAAAAAAGAGACTTGCTAATGCTCAAAAGACTTAAAAACACACCTTATAGAAGAAAATAAAATAAAATACTAATACTTAAGCCACAAGGCTTATGGGATTATCAGTGCAAAAAGTTTAATAACTAATTCAGGTCAGGTTTTCAGATTGGCTTTAAACAAGCATGTGTAGTCGAGTAACCAATGTTGGTTTCTAAAGTATTAGAATAGTTCAGTCCAGGGTAGCATTTGGGGAATTGTCAAATGCCAGTGTGACATTAATGGACAGACAATTAGAAAAGTGATGGGGTGGGGAGCCAAAAAAAAGAAACATTCATGCAAGGTACAAGGAGAAGAACAAAACTTGGGCAAAGAAGAAGGGGAAGGAAAGAAATATCATGAACCTGCAAAAAAAAAAAAAAATCCTGCACAAGCAATGGGCCAAAAAATGGAATTATGCAAACTGAAAACCCCCATCCCCTATCATTTTTCTAATGGTCTGTCCCTAAGGGTATGTGTATGTGGTATGAATCAGGGTAATTTAATAATATAAACACAAGTTTGGTTGCTCAATAATTTAAGTTATTAATTTTTTTGCCAAAAGACTATTTGAATGAGCACACTAATATTAATATCATTGTTGACCTTGCTGTTGCAAATGTATGTTTATATTGAGCTTAGCTTGCTTTGTTACAATTATGTGAAAGAAATAATTAACACAGAGGGCACAATAATTAGCAGAGTGTAGTGATGCATTTGCTTGATTGTCAAGAAAGGAGCTACTTGCAGTTTGCTGTTAGAGGTATAAGTATTCTTTTTAAAAAAAAAATGTACATAGCAGGCTTTGAGAAACAAAATGACAAAACACAAACACTAATTGGTAAACAAATCCAAATCAAACCCTTAAAAGTTCCTTTAAAGATTTTCAGATGATCTTGTCAATACGAGACAACAATTTGGCCCTAAATGCTTACACCAGGCCTCACCCTCCACCATGGTTCAGTCATATAACTGATATTTAGATAGGACAAAGGCTGTGGGTGAAGTATCCTGGAAGAGTCTTCCTGAGAAAGGCAGGAAACCATAATCAAAAACCCACAGAACAAAAGCTAAATAATTTAAAAGAGCAGGTATAACAAACTAAACCCAAGATGAGTTCAACTAATATATTTCATTTCATTAAATATTTTGCAGCTCATCCTCACATCTTTGCTTAGTAATCACTGTAGACATTCTTTTTCAGTGACTACATAGATTTCAGTTTGTCATACACAGTAGTTATATTAACAACACTTTTAAAGTATCTCTAAAACCATTCCTTGGTATGCACTGTCAGCATTCTCAATGCCAGCTTTAAAAATAACAAAAGTTAGAACAAAAATCATTAAAACAAAATGTAGCCACAAAGTAAAGTTAATCAACCCCAACTGGGGGTTACAGAATCATTTACAATGTTACTTTGATTGGTAGGTTACAAACAAAACTTATCAAGGCAAATCTGCATGAGCAAAGAACCTAAAAAGCTTTACTAAAGGGTCTTATTTAACTGAAGAATTTAGGGCTCATGAATGGTTTAATATAATCATGAATCTTGAACAAATCCATTGGGTTAAGTGTCAAACACTTCAAGCCATTAAATTGTACAGTCCCCTAAAATACTCTCTCCATGAGAAAGCTGAGTGGCATGGTTCAAATACAAAAAAGGAATTAAAAGTGATTTACTTGCTATGATTCATGTTTTGGATTTTCAGTGGGTATAGTACAACCACTGTCTAGCTAAAAAATAAAAGTATGTGACGTCCTTCTTGGGGCTGGCCTCATGTGCAGCTACCAACCTAGGGAGCCAGGGTTTGTCTGCACAGGGTTTGTCTGTACCTCGGTGCCAGAGCATAGAGAATCTAAAGCAATATTTCAAAAGGGGAGGGTTAACTAATGATTGTTAATGATGGTAATGGTGTAGATATGCCCGTGAGAATGATGAGATATGCTAGTTGCTTGGCAACCACTGACCAACAGGAACCCCTGGTGAACGAGGTTGTTTTTCTGGGTTCTTATACAAAGTGTCTCACTGGTCTGTGGGCTTCGAGCCACACAAAGTTTAAAAGGTGTAATGAACCCCCTTCCAGCAGCCTTAGTGCCCAATGAGTGGTTTTCAGCCTACCTAGACACATTAATTTGTGAGGTATTCTTGTCA
>OX419345.1:13492681-13515181 GCA_948470475.1 Galaxea fascicularis
CGGCGTCTGAATAATTAGGAACCGCTATTTTAATTTGGAACGGCTCAAGCGCTCTTTTCGCCTGGCTTGGCCGGGAATTTCAACTTTGGAACGGCCTTGATTCAGACGCCAAACTTTTCATGTGCCGAACTTATAGCATAAATTATTATTTGATATGTATTTTTAAAACCACTGACGGTATTGAATTTCCAACGCAACTCGGAGCTACTTTGAAAGTAAGTGTGAAAATTGATCCTTTATTCCGCAGGGCCTAATCGGATACATATACTTATGTTAATTAGCTACAGCGCTTGTCATTGACTCCCGTCTGGAAGAAATCAATTAAAAAGAAACAAAAATAAAATTCTGGAAGCCGAAGTTATCGAGTAAAAACTAGGCTCTGGAGTTGAATTGTGGTCAAAAATTAAAGAAGAATTATTGAAAACAGGTTTGTCAATCCATCGCTAAAGAAAATTTGCAATTATCATCAGAGATTTTCGTTCCCGGCAATTCACAAGTGTTTATGAACTGTGAACTGAAACTGGATAATTGTATTACTTTTAGCACAATATCGGCGTTCTTAGCCAAAAAGAATGCTAATTTTGATCCGCGCGATTCTCTTCTCAAAGCGGTTAGAGATCCAAGTTCGTTCCGTATTTTCAGCAATAATGGAGACCACTTCCAGGTACTGCCTGTCTGTCTTTTATTGCACATGTCTGACATAAAACTTTGTGCTGTTTTTCACATTTTGGTTTTCGTTAGCGTGGACTTAGCCTTTTTCGATCAAAATTTGCAATCATTAGCTCACCTAAGCAAATTGGTCTTTGTAAGTGCCGGCTTGCTAAGAATTTTCACACGAAATGAACGTCGGTTGCTATAGTTCTTGGTAGTTTCAATTCCCAAATTTATAGTTGTCTCAAGAAGAAGCCGTTCAAATGCATGCTTAAAAAGATCACTTCGTTATACTGAAATCAGAACTGGAAATTTTAAAATTTTGTCCTTGGAATTGTGTTTTTTGTATGAGGCAGCCAGCCTTTCTTTTCTTTGGGAAGGAGGAGATTAATATGATTTGAATTCTCAATTAGTGCAAACTGATCTAGATTTGGATTGACGGTGATCAAAATCAGCCACGACGCGGACGCGTCTAGATCAGTTCACTGTCAATTGTCTCGTTCTTCGGTTATGTTCGTAATGGATTGTATTGCAATTCAATATTGCTTCTTCTCTTGATCAACTGTCATTCCCGTCATGCTCTTCGAATTGTTTATTGCCTTCACGAATCACCAATGAAAAACGACGCCTGGCTGCAGGGAGAAGCCACTCGCGATCAGCTGGGTGTGGAAAAATATAGTCTCGAAAGAAGTGGAATTAGATGCCTTGAGGCTTAAATTTTATTTCTTCAAAATACATTTGTTTTTTTAATTTGTTTTTCGCTCACCTAATTTTGTTTATCTTGATTGTTCTTCTTTTAATTTTCCGGGTATTTCCAGCCTGTACGCACGTGCATATGTGCGTACAGGTAGCTATGCCCCTGCTACAAGATCACAAACGAATGTCATGTATGCAGACAAGCGGTTGGTGTTGCATACCGGTAACACAATAACGGAGTGACTTATGACAGAATTTTGACATTTATCCCAGAGAGGGTGCAGGGAGATGTGGCGTTAAATTAATTTTAGAGAAGGAACATCCATTAGCATCACGTGACGAGTACTCTTCTAGCGGTCTTCAGCTCTTGGTTGGACAATCGTCTATCGTGGTTTTGGCTCAATGCCTGATGAAACTTCAACTTTAAGCGATGTCCCAGTTCCATTTTCCTTTTTAATTTTAAACCCAACTATGATTTATGCATTCGGCCTTTCGATCAGATTTGCGGAATTTCCAAATGTTAATTAACGCTCCGTTTATTATAAGTTTTCAGTGGAGATGAATCAGTTGGCAGCTGTTCCAGCAGTGTCAAATTTGCTCTAAAACTCTTAAGCAGAACGGATCCGCATTTAAGAGTTATGATTATTCCGGAAGAGTTCAATCATTTGTGCCGTTTTTGTCATAAATGGCATACTCCCCAACTCATGGAAATTTTCCTTTAGAACGCAAAGCGAGATACTGATTTCCGCAACCAAAGTCTTTGCGACTTATCAACAAGATTTCTGATAACAGCACCAATTTAAAATTTCCATTAAAAGTTACCTTTCAACCTTCGATAGCAATAACTAGATAGGCTCGCTTTTTTAGATCTTCGGCAACTCAAGGCAATCTCTCGAGATAAGCCCATGTTTATCTGTGGAATATTACATTTTCATCCCATTTTCTTCATTTTGTAGTGAAGGGATCGGGTGGGAGGGGAATGGTCATGTGGTAAATTTCCAGTTACATACTACACGCACGTAGCCAGTTTTTGGCAAGATACATTTACGGCACGAATAAAAAATTGTCTTTAGATTTTTTTTTGGTTGAAGGGGGAAGCGGTGAGTGGTGTTGGTGAGAAATGTTCATAACGGCAAATTTCAAGTTAAGTGCTACAGGCGTGTAGGCGGTTTTGGAAGTGAGTTAATTCTGGCAAGATCCATTTACGGCATGAACAAATAGACAGGTTATCAGGGTAATGTGAACTGTGGTTTGTGGTTCGAACCTGAAGATAGCTAGCTTTGTGAGACTCACGAATGAAATCACATCTGTATCACACAATTTATATCCTTGTTCGTGCTTTGAGAAACCCCAGTGAATACGAAAAGTTGAGGCATGCAGTATGCCGTTAAGGTGAGACTTTCTCTCTCTATTTATTAATGAGACGAATATATAACTTGAGGGTTCTTTATGCTGATCATAACAGTGGACAGAAACTCACGGTCCGCCGTCAAATTGTTATACCAGAACCCATGTGCCGATTCATTCATCAAACAAAAAGTAACAGTCGTTTATTTCCAGCTGGTTGGATTGCAAGTTCGGTAGCTTTCTTTATACAGCCGCCGCAGGCGGTTCATCTAACATTAGCACGTCACTTCGTAGCCAATTCTGTTCTGAGTTATGCAAATAACTGCTGACGGGTATTGTTGTTATAAACGCAAATGTCACTCACTGTCTCTCATGAAATTTAAACAACATATAGGCGACTTGCTGTCACAAACGCCACGATGGCTTCCAGTTTGTTTATTTCAGTCCTACTGTGTGAGGTTTTTTCTCGGTGAAAACGTCGGCTTTCAATGCCTGGGAGAGTTCAGTGGCCAAAAAACACAGAGGTATAATCACAATAACATATTTCATATTCTATTTAATTTTAAATGATTTTTGTTTCAATTATTCGCTTTTCTTCACATATTAAACAGACATTTTAACTAAAAACACCGAACTGGACAAAACCCTCTAAAATAATAAACCCGTTATTTATTACTTGCTATCATTATTATTATTTTTATGATTATTTATTCAGTTGTTAGAGTTATTTTTTTTTGACACTTTTTTTGGGTACACTAAACCTAAGAAGCAGAGTTCGTAACTTGAGATAAGCGAGAGAACAACTTGGAGTTATCACTTATGTGTTGTTATTATTTTTTTTTCAATTATGTAAAACATCCGCATCGCTGCTTTTTTTCGACGCCAAAACGCAGACCGACTGTTAGTACCTATTCAAAAAAAGAACTAACCTAAAATTTCAGTTGTACACAAAATAAGATTTGTCTGTTCGGACACGAGAAGAACGGCGCAAAAATCAGATGCCGCTTTAGTGCTGCATCATGCGAAAAGCCCCAAACTGACGCCGACTCCGTTCTTTTACCGGAGTTAATTCATTAAGTAGGTTCGATACATAAGTGGAGCGGCGGCTGAAGCGGGCCTTAAGGTCCTTACGAAGGCTCGTGAACATCGTTTAGCTACTGTTGGGAGTTTAGTGCTGGGAGATGAAACGTCTATCAACAACCAACGCGAGCGTGCAAACGCGCGCGACATGTTGAGCCCAACAATGTTGGATCTGATTTGCACGTGCCTTACGTTAAAACGTATCAACACCGCTCGTTTTTATTAAGGAAATTTTAATCAAATAATTTCATCCTGATACTGCAAGTTATCTATTAAAATGAAACAAAATTTGTTCGTTAAATGTCATTACTCCTGGTCGTTCTTTTTATTTTGACGGCGCCGAATAGAAAGCCCTCCCATGCCAACAACTGGTAAAAATGGAACGTGTCGAACGAATTATTAGACTTTGGTTTTAGAAAGACTGATTGCATAGTATTTTTTAAAACTTTCTTTATTCTCTTAGGCTCGGTTCAAACGTCGGACTTCTCATGTGCCGATCGAATGCTAATTAGGAAAATCTTTTGTTCTAACTGATTTGCATCAGATTCGGCACATGAAAAGTTCGACGTATGAATCGTGACTAAGCTCCTGCACGCAACTTAAAATTGCAGAAATTTTATGTAAAATTAAACATATAAATATCAAACAAAAAAAGAAGAAATTTCGAGATTATATTAAACGACATTTCGGGCATTGATCGGTAACATTATTCAAAATTTGAATTGCGAATTGTATCTGCATTCAAAATTAAACGTTTTTGCAAGTTTATTTTTAAAAGCAAAAACATCGTTCTTTGTTATCGTGAATAAAGGGGGTAGTTTCTAAAGAAACTGTGGTGCTGCGTCGAGTAATATAATGAGTTATGTAAATTGACCACCGTACAGGGATTCTAAAAGCTGACGTTTCGAGCGTTAGCCTTTCGTCATAGCGAATCCCTTTGACGAAGGACTAACGCTCGAAACGTCAGCGGGGCTGGTCAATTTACATTATCAACTCCGTTGATATAACCAAATTCTTTTTTATCGTGACCATGTTATTGAGATTTTTAAGGCCCATTGAAAAAATGGCGAATACAACTTCCGCAAAATTTGAGCGGAAGTTGGGCAAATTTGAAAGCGAAAACAATGTTGCATGAATCCGTTCCTCCTTTTCGTTTATGGCTATAGAACTGCGTGAATGCTCAGTGAAAATTAAAGGCCGAAGAAAGAGTTCAAACGGCTTTAACTAAGTTCAAATGTTTTTCAAGAACGAAGAGCATGTTGTGGTGATGTGGAATGTAAAAGTTTAAAAAGGTATTTAAATTTGGTCTCACACGCTTTCAACATTTGCCACACCTTCAGTGAAGCTGACGAACAACCTGTTAAAACAGAGATGACCATCTCTCCGGTCTCCCTCGACCATGTGTGTCGACATTCTAGCTGTGCATTTCACCATCTGTTTCATCCTCCGAATTTTGATCAGCAATCCAGCGATTGCGTTTACAGTCTTCACGCCTTCTTGTTAGCGTTTCGGTTTGGTTAGGTTTATGATTGCAGGAGGAACGACGAAAACCTTAGAAATACTAGGCTATCCAGGTTAAAAAAAGAATAAAGATTACAACTAGAAGCAATCAAAGATCAGGAAGTGTGTTCGAATGTCGGGGTTGAGATAAATAGTAGATGTATATAAAATCTTAAGTATGGAATAGAGGCTTCATAGCTGCTTTTGCAGGAGAAGTCTGGAAAGCGTTTATTATAATAATCACACCATTTGGACATGGTTTGATGCTACTCTGGTTTGAAAATTGATGAATGTAACTTAAAAAGTTACAATTCACGACCCAACGTTTCGACACTCCTGTCTAGTGTCTTCATCTGGGGTGATCTAGTGTTGCAAAAAGGATCCTTATATACGATCACTAATTAGGTGTCAGGTTAAAGGCCGCCATCGTCACGGTACAAAGGAGCGTTGGCGGAGTTGATGTGCCAAGCTTCAAAACTTTTTTTATTGCCGGTGCGATATATTTCAGGTAACTAAATTGCACCGTTCTTTAGCAAGATATGTTGTTTCGTTGTATGTTATGTAGTATTTCTACTCATTATGTGTTCATTACTTTTAAACGTGAACCGAGAAAATATAGCAATTATCTAGGGTTTTAGTTACACGCGTTGCGTTTGGTGTGTGGTGTGGGCAAGCAAACGAGATTCGTTGTCAGTTTAGCAAGTCTTATATATTCTTTTCGATTCTTTTGCCACGATGGACTCTGGAGAACATTGACTCGCATTAAATGTCGTCTGTTTTGAATTGTTCCTTTCGTGATGCTTTTAGATGCGCGCGCACCTTGCTCGTGGACTCTGTGACGTATTTCCGGTACCTGAACCAAGCTTGAAATCGAGATTCTTTCTGCTAAATGGTAGTGCCCAGGCTTCTTGCGTTCAGTTTAGGTTGCGTTCTCTAACGTCGAACGCAAATATTAGACTTCATGATAGATTCATGAGTCGCATATTTATTTACAGTTCAGTCCATTTATCGAAAGTCACTGGTGGCCTGGAATCACCCTCGGAACACGTGCAAGTTTTATGAGAATCGTTTACAGTTCTTAAAGTCTTTAATGTGCGAACTGATAGCGAGTGAGGAAAATTTATCGCCGGTTGAGTATTTTTCCAAAGTGGTGAAGAAATATCGAATACTTTGGACGTGCGGTGAAAAGAGGATTTCCTGTATAGTATTGGATACCGCTTTGCGTGAAAGTCTTGAAAACAACTGAAACCCATCGAACAATACAGGTGAGCAAAGCGAGCGAGACTTAAACCAAAAGATGTCTCATCAGTGCTTCTTGGTTTTAGTGATGCCGGAGGAACTCTACTGGAGAAAGCTTTAATACTAGTACTAATTTTATAAGATATCTAGTGACTAAATACCCTTGTTATTTTCACTGCACTGATTTATTTTATGTTGGGGGAATGAAACCATTGTGAGGCTTTAATGTTGATATCGCAATTTTTTTCTTGGCTGATATAAAAATATACGCCACAAAAAATGAAACTACAGTTTTATTTCATTATCATCATTGTCTTCGACAGCGTTAGCGTTTTTGTTTTCGTAGTTGATTCTCTCTGTATTTGTTGTGGAAAAACGATCATGTTTTCTCAAAGCGGTTTCCTAGGAGCTGTTCTTAAAACACAAGGATGTTGGCTTTCACGTACTTGTCAGCACAGCTTTTTCACGGGTTATGTTAAAATCGTCGGCTGAGTAAACACTGACCGAAAGTGCTCTTCATCATGAAGTTTTAAATGTCCGTCGAAGTAAAGCGACAAAACTTTAAACCTGGCGGGCATCAATTCGGAATACCATTCAAGGTTTCCTAGTTTTCATTTCGGTATATTGGACCACCTGTCGTTTTGTGACTGGTCAGTCACTAGAAAAAAATTAAAAATATTGAAGATGAAGATTACAGGGCAGATTATATAGGAGCAGTCGATCAATACTAGCAAGTACAAACTGACGAAAATATTCGCTAAATTAATTTATAAAGTGCATGAGCCTCTTTCCTAGACTCCGTCTCTGTCCAACATTATGGGCTAAAATTGCAAACCTATTTTAATAATATCCACACAAATATTTCTGTATTTTGGCAGAGAGCATGCCAATTAACCCCAAACAGTGCAAAAAATTGAAACTTTTTTAGTACAGAAACACGAAATTAGTGCAAAAATGATTGACGGGTACCTCGAAAAAACGTAATCACAGAATCATCCGCAAAGCTATGCCAATTTTTTGGAATCGAATTACAGCGCAAAAAAGTTGAGCTCTTGAAACAAGCAAGCCTGAACTTGTTTTCACTGTTTGTTCTATTTCGGGTTTCTAAAAGCGAAAAGCATTTTGAAAGATACCTGATTTTAACACTTGTTCTTTTTCCTCAGAGTGTATTTTTGATCTGTGTTCCGCAAACCTGTCAACAAGCCTGCGTTGTCATTTTTTGGACCAGTCGGGTTCTTGTAGGCGGAGCGTGTTAACCCCGCAAGGCAAAATAGAAACAAAAGTGTCTGCTGTTTGTCTGAAATTTTTGTACATATATTGGTAGTCTTTACACTAGAGAAAAATAGGAATATTTCAAGTCAAGTAAATTTTTGATGCTTCAAGTAAATGTTTGTGACTTGACGCTTCACACACAAGTGATGTTTTTTACTTCAGAGATAACTTTATTTTCAAATTGACTGACATTCTTCGCCCGCCTCAAAGCTCAACAAACCTCAAGTTGGGTAAGTTGGTTGTAACAGGTTGTAAGGATGGTTTTCTTAATTACATGTAACTACCTGGGAAAATTATCTGGGAAAGTTATCTTTGAAGTAAAAAACATCACTTGTGTGTGAAGCGTCAAGTCCCAAACATTTACTAGAAGCATCAAACATTTACTTGACTTGAAATATTCCTAAGTTTAGTTTTCCTCTAGTGTAAAGACTACGATTATTAACAAGTAATCACATGATTTTTCTCGTGCAATTTGGAATAAATAACAAATTGCACTCGAAATCATGTGATTACCTACAGACTTAACTATTTGACAATTGCATCATGCCTAATACACGGGCTACCTCCGCCAAATCGGCTGCAGCCATTAATAGAGAGTTTTAGCAATGAGGACGGCAACGGCGACGGGAACGCTACAAAACAATAGGCTTAATGAGCAAAAACAATCGCTCTGCACGTGCGTTTTACAGTTTTGTCCATTTCTTTGCCGTCATCTGCAAAACAAGAACGTCAAATGACCAAATTTTATGTTTTCTCGAGAACGTGAGCACATGACGGCAAACTTTATCTTTCTTTTTCCTTGCTTTAACGCCGTTGAGAGTAATTCAGTTCCTGGACAGTTTGTCAGCATTTTCTAAGTTAAACAAATTTCAATGATTGAGAAAGAGTTACAGAAACGAGAAATTATATTTTAAAGTGACGTTTTCGTTGCCGTCGCCGCCGTCGCTGCTAAAACTCCCTATTGTTTTTAAATGGAACACCGAGGCCTGAGATCGAGCATTAACTCTGTCGAGCATTTTTGGAAGATACCCTGTTTAAAATAGGTAGTGAAGTAATCTGAACAGAACAGAAGTTGAACTTCATGTTTTATATTCAGACTAACAAAGAAATTTATTACAAAGGAAACGATTATGAAAGATGATATTAAACATATCTGGTTTCAATAGGAACTAGAGGCTGTTGCTCCTCAGAGAATTTGCCATGATGTGTTGTTCTACATTCGATATGTACCCTTGGTCCTGATCACGTATTTATATACGTTTATAAGTTTAAAAAAGTTATCAAAGAATGTCATAGTTTGTCGGGGTGATGTGACTACATAAAAAGTGCCGTCAGAGATATTTAGTATTTACAGTGAATCCAACACTGGTCCAGATTTTTCTGTATAATTACCGAAGGTTATATTCCTGATAAGTGTTTTTTTTAATTGTCTCTCTATATGTGACTGAACAGCAAGTTTCCGACTGAGAATGTCCTAGGCTCGGGTTAATGTGTTTGCTTCGTAATCGTATTACTGGCCCAGTTCCATTTTCAAAAACTTTCGTCGCACTTTGAAATGTCAAAATGACAGACCATTTTACCGATACGGCGGCCATCTTGAATTCTATTGTTTTGACTGAGAAATTATGGGCTGCCGAGGGGGCAATCGCTGGAAAATTTATCGTATACACAGCTTTCAGGATAAATTTTTACTGCTTGTCTCTCATATTCCAAAACAAATATTAAAAGCGTTACATCTTTCTGTCACGGTATTTGGCAGTGGTTTCTATGGTTAGCGAAAAATTATTGTTAAAAGTTATCACGCCACAGTATTCTTTATAATTATTTCTCATCTGCCCCCTGGGTATCCCATAATTTCCTGGGAATTCAAGATGGCCGCCGTATCGGTAAAAAGGTCTATTGGCGTTGATTTGCTATCAACACACAAATAGCGGCCTTTAGAAGAAACGTCCAACCAGTAGGCCATTTCCGAGTTCATGTCTGCCTCCTCTTTAAAGCGAGTCTAAGTGCGAAGTTTTTGTGATGGTAATTAGTTCTACTTGACATATGAATGAAAACTAATTTTCATAACAAAAACTTCGCACTTAGACTCGCTTTGAAGAGGAGGCAGACATGAACTCGGAAATGGCCTGTTGCTATATATCTACTATTAAACCAGGATTACTTACGTCTGAAACGATAACAAAATTACTGGCACTAAACGGATATTATATACAATAGTCCAATCATTTCTATGGAACTTACTCGGTCGCCACCAAATTAACACCCAGCTAGTAGAGCCTTTCTTAAATTCCGAAAAGAAAGACTCTGCAGAAATCGAGTCTAGTCTTTTAACGCCGCAGCCCCAACTTGTGAGCTAGTCAGTCTGGTTTTCTATCGTCAAACCGGTTTTTTTAATCGCACGCTTTAATTTTGTTGATAAACCGAAGGTCAAATCTGAGCCCACTGTACCAAAAGTGTGTTAGTTTGAGTACTAAGTTGGAATCTGTCTTTGACGAGAATCTGTCTCGAGTGTTGAGTAAGTGTCATAGAATAGAACAGTTAAGTCATCAGCAGTCAGCAGCGATCAAATATTTGTTGTCTGGGTCAGCTACCTTCGTATCTTCCCACGGGCCACGGTAAATTTATCAACCTGCCATCCCTTTCGCAAAATGGAGTTGTTGCTGTCGGAGATTCAACTGCCACGTCGTTTCCCGTCTAATTCAATGTTGTTGGTAGTTGCGCCTTTCATTGTGCTGATTGACGACCAAATGGAATCATGTAAACAGTTTGGCTTAAGGTGATTCCTTGGTATTGCATTGCACATCCCTACTGCGCACGATTTTCGCGTCATTAGCGCGCGCACATGAGCGCGTGCGCGTAGAAAACGTAAGAGATTTTCCCGCAAACTAAGCTCGATAACGGAATAAATGCTCCTTTTCTCTTAAACGAGCACGGTGACTCCCACTTTTTATTTCCTAATTTCATTGAGAACAATACCCTTAATAACTGAAAAAAATATCAGCAGAAATCTATGGCCACTTTTTTGGCAAATGAAATAAGTACTACAGAGGGAGACATAACGGGCCCAGCAGCGCATGTCCAAATTATGTTTCCTTTAAAGGATAAAAAAATGCAGGGTATTTGAAGACTTTTTGTGGGACAGAAATGAATAAACAGTCAAAGAAAGTCAAACTCTGTTTGATATCACAGGCTGCATTGAAAAATAATCGAGCTTATCATGTGTTGCGCAAGGAGATTACCAAAAGTCACCTAAGTAAGCGTATTTGTCAGCATTGTGGCGTGAAAACAAGTACGGTGACCCCCTCTTTTTATTACGTTTTAATATCTCCTTGTCCTGTAACAACAGCATACCAAGTTTCATCGGAAATCTATAATGGCGGGTTCTTTTACTAGGGAATCACCTTAAACTCTTGTAAACTCGAGGATTTTAAAGAATGTGGCGATACCAGCAGATATATTCTCTTCAACAGCCCAGAGACTCTTGGAAACCATTACGAACTAATTTCCAGTTTGAGCGAAAATATATTTGGTGTGGTAGTCGACGAAAGTCATTGCGTTGTTGCTTTTTCCATCAGTTTATTTTTCTTCAGGCTACGCGATTCGAGCTGGACTCGAAATTGTATCCAAGCAACAACAAGCGCATGCTTAATAAAGACTTGACTCGATTTCGGCAGAATCTTTCTTTTCGGAGTTTAAGAAAGGCTCTGCTAGCAGGGTACCAAATTAAAAGAGCACTAGCCAAAAGCATAGTGTCGTATACAGCTAAATGTGGATCAGTGGAGACTTAATTAAATAACGTATCACGTGTTCATCAGCCAAACTCACTCAGCTCATTAAGTTCATGTGAGGTACAGCATTTGACCTAATTAAGTTCGACTGATTTTATTTGGATCGATTAAAGCGTTCTTTACGGCCAGTCCTCGTGGGAATAACAGCTGGAGACCACTTCATTTCATTATCGGTCAAACACCGATCTTCAAACAAAGCTTATCATGTTAAGGTATATGTTGTGATTCAAATTTTTGTTTGGTCTAAAAATTTTCAAGCCAGTTTAATTTTTGGTTTCCATTGTCTCAGATTATAGCAATGGCTCTGTGGAACGTTTGCCTCGATCTGTTTATTTTTGAGGTCAAGTTAAGTTATGCTGAATAAAATTCTACGTTTGGCTCAACAGGCGAACTTCATACTCAGTGATTTGGGTCGACTTAGACTGTTTTTTATAATTAAGTTCGGCTCATGTGCAGTACGGCGTTTCCACCCGGACCTTAGCTTTCTAAACTAATTAAATAATAATAATAATAATAATAATAATAATATAATAAATAATCCAACTTTAATAACAACTAAGATAAAGTATACAACATTCTAAAAAGATCAAAAGTGAAATAAAAAAGTATCTGATTAAATTACCGCAACTTGGTAAACTCTGTCTACAGGAAGACGACTGCGATTATGGGAGCCTATTCTGCATCTATACAGGCGTACTGACTGCGAACTGCAACAATTGTGTTTCTTTGGAAGCCTAGGTCCTGGACCTTAATATAACTTAAATAATAATAATAATAACAACAACAACTTTATTTAAGTCACGAGTGCACTACTAATTGGGGAGACTGTAAATCAAATAAACTCTAAGCCGTAGTGTAAATTCCACTGGGGTCGTGCAAAAGAACACGGTTTTAATGTTGCTCAGAAGGATGAAACGTTATCGTGTTTGCCATGTCATTGCCCCGCGGGGATATGAGATGTATTACCCTCGTGCCGCCTGAGGGGTCGGCAAGAAGGGAATATAATTACATATCCCCTCACTCAAAACCTGCAATTGAAAAGTTGTGCCACTAACAGTGAGGTGCACTAGTGACTTCGGCTTCGGTCACGAGTCTTTAGTCTGTTGTTCTTTTTGGCTTTTGATCTTTCTACACATTCAAAGAGACAATGAAGACAGTGAAGACAAAAACATGATATTTATGCCAGTTTCAGCGATAGCGGATGTGATTTTAAGGCGGCCAATGAGACCTTAGTGTCACGCCAAATATGAGGTCATTATCACAAAGAGAGTTAACCGGCGGGCAAGACTGGGACAACAGACTTCTTTAGAGTTCTAAAGTGTGACGTCACAAAAATTACATTTGTGCTGGAATTGCAGCGGAAACGCAGATGCTCGCGAGAGATTATACTGAAATCTTGCAAAAAGAGTAGAAAGGTGAATCGGCACAGACATTTTGTCGAAGGATTTGTCGAACCTCTCGAAATGTGGCCGAGCGAGCGAGGGAAAAAACTGGTCGGAGAGTCGTGGAGTCGAGCCAAATGACTGTCTTTCTGTAAGTGTTGTTGTTGAAGAAAATGTGGTCTACACACTGAAACATTGCAGAAACGAGGAAATAATACGTTTTAATAGCTTTATGCATTAGTTAAAAATACACCATCGATATTTTACTTGTTTGTTTGCATTCGTTAATGCTTTTCTTACATATTCCTCGCCGCAGAGGACTACCTCTACATTTTTCCCCCTCAAAGAAAGCCGAAATTCAGTTTTTAGTCAGGCAATATGGATGTTCACATTTGTTTAAAATTGAAATTACGAAAACAGGCTGAGCTTACTTACAGGCTCGTTCATGGCTGAAAATTTATTGCTCGCGTGACATTGCCGGCTAGCGTGAGTAAACGTGACTACCAGTTGAGCTCATTTCGCAATATAGAGATCTGTAATTTGAGAAATGAAGCACTTCGAACCTTTTGGTTCGCCAACTTTTGTTCAAAAATCATCATTGCGGCGAGGAATATTTAAGAAAAGCATTAACGAATGCAAACAAGTAAAATACCGTCGGGGTCTACCAAGAGCTCATTTCGCAAAATACAGATCTGTAATTTTCCAAATGGAGCATTTCGAACCTCTTGGCGGGCCAACTTTTGTGCAAAAATCATCATTGCGGCAATATATATATATTTAGCAATTATTCGCCTCAGGCTCAGTGAATATTGGTGAATATTTACCGAGCCGGGGGCGAGGTAAATATTCATCAATATTCTAAATATATAGAGAGTGGGGCCTATAAAGAGGCCCAATTTTATGTCGCCTTAATTATCTCACAATCTGATTGTCTTTCTTTCTTGTTTCAGATTAACAGTAGCTCTTTTTTGTTGCTTATGTTCCTAACGGTTTGTCAACAAGTTATGCATCAATGGACTTTTTTATAGCGACGAATATACATACAGAATGAGATTTCATCCCAGAAGATGTGTCCGAAATTTGGCGGTGGTCGTGCTGTTCCTATTTGGAACTTTTACGATCACAAAGTGGCAAGGACGACTGGTTATGATCAGGGAAAACGAAACAGTGGAACTTCACACAACCGAACTTTCTTCAACAACAAAACTTCATTCGACAATAGTCAACATGGTTTCCACTAGATTAACTTCATCTTCAGTTAAAAATGTTGTTTCCAATAACACTTCTTCAACGACGAAAGACATTGCTTCCACAAGATCTCCTTCATCCCCATTGAGACGTATGTCGCTTGAAAAATTACCAAATATCCTTGTACTTGTTTACACGTCGAATGGCGGCCAAGTGAAGTGGGTGGGCGAGAATCGAGATGAGTGTATCTTGGATCAGATCGATAAAAAGCAATGTCCCCTGGAGAAATTTGAAGTGACATACGACAAAACACGCTTTATTGAGAGTGACCTAGTTGTATTTCATTCCAATAACATGCCAAGTGTGCAACAACTGGATGAATTATCAAAGAAACGACCGATTTCGCAGCGATGGGCTTATCACACGATGGAAAGTCCTAAAGTAACTCCTGACCCAGGTCCGCTAAAAGGCTTATTCAACGCCACTTGGACCTACAGAAGTGATTCCGAATTTTCCGCCGCATATGCGACTTACTACCCTCTGAATAATGTAGAGAGGTTGAAGGTGACGACCAGAGACTATTCTCAAGAAAAATCAAAACTTGTGGCCTGGATGGTGAGCAACTGTGGAGCCCAGCTTCGAAATAGATTTGTGCAACAACTTAAACGGTATATAAACGTTGATGTGTACGGTATTTGTTCTTCTCAGTTTGGCAAGCACCAGTCATGTTCTAAATCAAATGAGAAGCACTGCCTTAAAGAGTACAAATTCTACCTCGCTTTTGAGAACGCTTTATGCAAGGATTATATCACGGAAAAGTACTGGGAACGTCTAGGTAAGTTTTAGCGCTATTTTTGTAAGGTAACATTAAGATATTCTATAAGATTATTCCAACAAATAGCTGCAGTCTTGGAAAAACTGTTGAGAAAACAGAGGGTTTCGTGAAAATTCTAAAAGAATATCTTCTACCCTTAAAACTAAAACAATGCCATATCATTGGCCGTGTACAGTTACAAATACCTAACAGTTCAAAATCAAGCTTGATTATCTCCAGCGTCTTGTCCCATTATCTACGTATTCACAAAATGTAGGAACCGCAGGAGCGTGGCGTGACGAGTTTCTGACTATTCCTCTATGCACAGAAATTATGCGCACTAATAAATGTAGCCGCCGACGTTAACAACTCGGTCTCCGAGACCGCAGTATCCTTATCCAGCGGAAAGGGAGTAAAGAATATTTCGTCGTTTTATGTTCGCTGGCCAGGGGTAACGCTGGCTCTAGAAAGTGATGTGGGACTGGTTCTTCTATAGGAAATTAATCACCAGACGAAGGCACCTGACGAAGGAATTGGACGTTAAATTTGACGCGAAAAATTGATATCGCACTAATCGCGAAGGTTTTCATATGAAATTTAACTGACATGGAATTCACGAGTCAGGTGACTATTTTTTCTTGAATTGCAAAGGTTTGTCATTCATAAAAAAGAAAACCAAGCCGAACTTTCAATGAGCCCTCAAGAAGCTATTTTAAATGAACTGTCACGACTGTCAGAAGCTAGGGAATAGGAATCAAGCCAAATAAAAAAAAATACATATATATATTTGAACCTCGTTTTCTGAAATTTTACAGAGGCTTTAAATGATATTTTTACGGTGGAAATCATTTAATAGAATGTGCTGGGTGCTTTTAGTATCCGATATCGGTTTGCCTCGTTTCCACTCTGAATAGATCGTTTTCAGTCACGTGACCAGCCGCCATATTGGTTCAATAGAACAAAAGAAAGTAGAAGTCAATTCCCAGAGGGTTAGCCTTGTGCACCAACATGGCCGCCACTCCTTTGTTTTTGTGCACCAACATGGCCGCCGTGACGTCATGTGAATCAGATGGCGAGAATTCATCTTGCTATGCCAATAGCTAATTAATATTCACCTTTCACGTCACAGTGGAGTGCACAACTTTTGTGAGTCAGTGATTAATCCCACATTTTCGTATTTCCTTTTCCCTGAATTGCCGAAGCCTTGATGTATGTGTAAAATGCGCTCTTTCAGGTGAAGAAAATGTCGTTCCAGTTGTCATGGGAGGGGCGGATCGAACAGATTACAAGAGGCTGGCTATTCCAGGGTCCTTCATTAACGTAATGGACTTCAAAACTGTTAAAGAACTGGCAGATTACCTCCACTACTTGGATAGAAATAACACAGCTTATAACGAGTATTTTAAATGGCGACGAATCTACAAGATAAGTCCGTACCACTATCCCTTGTGTAATTTTTGCAAATCGTACGTTTTGAAACCAGAACTGAGTGAAACCAAAGTTTATAATCTTAAAGACTTTTGGGTTGAAAAAGCAATGTGTAATAAAAATGAATACCTCGTTAGAGATATGTGGACGACGTAACTGAAGTTTCACACGCGGTGGTAATGGTTTTCATTGAGGAGATTTTGGATACTTCGATAACGAGGATAAACGCCAAACTAAACATTAAAACCAAAAGAATCTCTTGGCTGAACGCAAGTGCATTGGAGAAATCGGAAAACGAGGCCAAATATATGAAACCTGCGCCAAGTAAGTTTGGATTTTAAGTGCGGTAAGATCATGTTTCGTAATAGTGTTAAATGGTTGAGATACACTTCCTGAAGCAGTATTCTAGCCGGCCTGGTTAAACGGCCCATGATCATCGTGGGCCGTTTGACCAGGCCGGCTAAAATACTGCTTCAGATTTTCAAGAAGAGTTCACTGTCGCACTCTTGATTGACCACCAGACATCATCCGCTACTATAAGGACCACTATTTTCTTTGAATTCACACAATAGGTTGGGTAAGGAAAAAAAAAATTCATGTTAAACTTTAACCGACTGTTATACACCGTTCGACCAGGGCTTTAAGTCTTTGGTACGGTTTAGAAAGGTGTTGAAAGGTAATTCGTGTTTGCTTTAGTGTTTTTGTTTTGCTGCGCTTTGTGAGTGGTTGGTAATACTTGTGCCACCTTCGTAACCAATGAAAAGCAACACCAAAGCTTCACGCAATCGTGACTTGGCTTAGTGCGTGCATGCATTTTCCCGTGCATGGTGCCGGCTACTTGTAATTGGCTTGAAGTTTGATTGGTTCATTGCACCGGTTTGCATTCTCCTGAGTAACTTGCAAATAGAAGCTCATTAAGCTTCATTATTTTCGAGCCTAAAACGAGCGGTATACATCTCGAATACAGGACACAGCAAGAGGTCCACCAATGCACTTTCTCTCTAGCCCGGTTCACTTACCTCTTTAATTAATTTAGTTTGTATAGGTAATCATTATTCGTGTTTTCAAAAGTTGCTGCGCGATTCGGGCAATTTCAGCAACTTCTGAAAACACAAGTGATGATTAATCCTTAATTTTACGAGGAAACATGCGATTACTTGTTTATCACTAAAAAGGCAAAATTATTTACAATGGTAATTGAACTAAATGGAGTGCGATTTGTATAGGTAATCACATGATTCCGAGTGCAATTTGGAATAAATAAGCACGAGTAAATTTTTTCAAAGACCAACAAAATTGCACGAGCCCGTAGGGCGAGTGCAATTTGTGGTCTTTGAAAAATTTACGAGTGCTTATTTATTCCAAATTGCACAAGAAAAATCATGTGATTACTTATTAATAATACACTTGAAAAAATAGACTACTTATAAAGCTTCAAGCCCATACATTGACTACTGAGGTACGCAGAAGGCATTAGAGACCTTTAGCATCAGGTTTTTTCTGTAACCCGCGAACGGCAAACCTCAAAATATCACGTGACCTACTCTCTGCCGTCACGTTTGCCGTTTGCGGTTCACGTTTTAACCGCGGGAACCTCTCCTTGCGGTAAGTGAAATACGGCAAAGTATTTCGGCCACTTTAACGGGATAAGCCCGCGTTTAAGACTAAAAATTAGGCTTTTGTATCTGTATTCTACTTGAATGTAAGATTTTAGCAGTCCATGGCTGAACGTTTACGAGTTTGGGGTGTTTTTATTGAAGTAATGGGAGTGAATGAAAAAACAAAGATGGCGCTACTAAAGTTACACACTTACTTGTCGACTGCAAGAGTGGTGCAATTTTATAACCATTTAAAGACAAAGTCACCTTTATTTTCTAGAAAATGGCTCCTTTCAGATGGCCTTTGCCGTTAAAAGACGTGATGCTTGCCACTGAGGTTGAAGGAAAACGAGAGACGCGTTGCTAAAGTTGAAAATTCTCGTAACATCAAACGGCAAACGTATAACCTCGGACTGCGGTTTGCGGTTCGCCGTATCATACGCAAAACTCGATGCTAAAGGTCTCTATTGCCCTCGATTTTGCGAAACTTGGAGAAGCTTCAAAAATATCCGGAAATCACCGGAAGTGTTCGGGTGATCTTCGGAAATCGTCGGAAGCATTCGGGTGATCTTCGGAAGTGTTCGGCAATCTTCGGAAATCTTCGTGTGGTCTTCGGAAATCTTCGGAAGGTTTCGCACGATATTCGGCGGGCTTCGAAATACATCGGTTGGTCTTCGGAAGTCTTCGAGTCTTCGTTTTAACTTCGGAAATCTTCGTTGTAATTTGCACTCGTGTTACACTTTTGCACTGGTGTTACACTTTTTTGCACTGGTGTTACACTTGAACTGCACTGCTCTCAGCCAATCACAATCGAGTAATTTTTTCAAGTGTATTATTAGGTCTGAAATCACAAGTATGATTTTAGACCAAAATTGCACGACACGAAGTTCAATTACCACTTTATTACACCCATTTTGAAATCACAGTTTTTTTGTCAGTACTAATATTTAGTTAATGTTCACTTCAGGAAAACCAGTTTTGAATTTTGATGGCTTGGAAAAAGGATGTGATTTAGAGCAAAAAATGGTGCAATTTGGGAATAAATTGCAAAATTGCACTGTTGGGAGCCAATCCGATTTCATAAATCACGAGTGATTTCAAAATGGGTGTAATAAACTAGATTATCGTGCATGCGGTTTTTCTGGGAAGCCCTCTTCGTGAAGGTACAAATTTCAATCAAATCATAGTTTAACTAACCAATCTATTCATTGAGATTTATTCTCTGCTAAAGTCACTGGAAAGTCCTGGCCAAAAAGAAAACGAGTTCGATTGCCAAAGGTGATGGCCAAAACATATTACCAAAAGGAAAAAAATACCCTCTATCTCAGCCAATCAGCGTTCAGTAATTTTGCCTTTTAGAGATAAAGATACAAAGTAGCTTTTATATTTTAATCTCTAAAATTAGCTCAGGCGTTAACATCGTTTCCAAGCGTTCAGGATTCCGTGTGTTCAAAACTTTCATGTTATCGTCATCATTACTTTTTATTTTTTAATAGTATCGTTATTACTTTTCTTATTTTAAGCTTAAATTATGAATTTTTACGTCTTTTTACATTTTATTCAGTATCTGCTTTTGAAGAAGGCGAGTTGCATTTAGTTTCTTAATGTAGAATAGCACCGGTTACAACAGGCGTTGCAAGCAAGGGAGATGTTCAATAAACGGGATTACGCCTGATATGAGCCTCATGACTAATGATCTTCCCTTACTTTTGAAAGGCGCACATTCAGCCGTCATGCCCTGCAGTAGTTTATAGTGTTTTGGAAGGCACCTATCTGATTGGCTAAGTTGTGTAGAGATCAACTCGGCGGGCGTAAAGCACTAAAAAAGGCCGTTTTCAATCTTCCTTTTTTTGCCACAATTACTAGTAATCTCGCAATGTGATTGGCTAATTTGCCGTTATCGTTAAGAGTCTAGACAACCCATCTCTGACATGGTAAATAAAAAGCGAAAGTGGTTTAGCGTTGTCTGTACTCTTATCGATGACAGTCTTCACTCGAAAACAAACTACGCCTGCAAAGCATTATGGATAAATGTGGGCCTTTAAGTCAAACGCTAAAAAAAAAAAAACATCCACACTCAAAACAAACTTCACTTCCAGAGCTCATCAGGCAGCCACTACAGATGAAAAATGGCTGTAAACTTAGCAAAAATCGCAAGGAAACCGAACTTGGACCGTTCTTGTAGCTCCACGAATGAAAAGTAGCTACGTCAGAATGACGTTTTCAGAAACCTTGAGCCTCCAGTGCCTTAGAACAGCACCACTTTCCACGGTAGTTTCAAATAAAGAGTCGCGAAATGCTATGGATCGGCAGGTTTCTTTTGCAGGTCACATTCCACAGGTCAAAGTACAGGTTACCGTGCTACAGATAAATAAACAAGCCCAAAAGTGTCTCCTAGCCCTGATAACTATCCAAAATTTGTTTTTAAATCGTGATGAAACTGTTTGGCTTAGTTACAATCGACAAAGCAGTGACCTGCACCTGTGGAATGTGACCTGTAAAAGATACCTGCCTGCTATGGATCGTTTATAGGTGGAAAATCACTCCGAAAACGTAAAAACGGCTGATAGTCGATGGGTTAAAGAGTGTATAGAACAATTACATAGCCTGGGTGACATGCGTTCCCGTTCGAAAGAAGTTTGCCACAATGTACTGTTGCCGCACGAAAATTGAGGGCGAGAAGACGGGGTGGGGGCCAAGGAATTCCCTCCTCCTCTTCCCACTCCCACCCCTGTCCTCCTACATTTTGCTCGTCCCAATTTTCGCGCGGCCAGGCGTGGACCATGAGAATGCGGGAAAACGAATGGGTTTAAATGGGAACGCTTTCATCAGGCTAACAATTACATTTTGTAGGTGAATATGTTTTCCACATTCGAACGACGTAAACACGACACACAGCGCCGCCTAGACACATCTCTAAGTCTCAAAACCTTTCAGTAAATCAAAAATTGATTCAATAACACAGACGCACGGAAAACGTAGGATCACTGCGCTCTCATGTTTAACCACGGGTAAGTGTTGGACTCTGCAATTAGATAACTCAACATCACCTAGATCTCTATTTGACAGAACTGAGAAAATAAAAGGAGTGAAAACCAAATGATAACCAATTATCAGACGTTGTAAAATCGGGCAATCTAATATTGTTACTCAATTCTTATTTCTTGTTAAGAAAACCACCAACCGTTCATAAGAAATTCAAAGTTTATTCAGATGGCAACTACAGAAAGGCGCAAATACAGCAAAGAATTACATCAGGCAAACACTGTATCCCAAAATATGCTTTGTACACGTTTCTTATTTTGGGACTAGTTATAAGGCGATCCGGGGAACTGGCTTCTATTGGAGTGAAGACGCTTTGTTTTAAAGAACTTGGGCAGCCTCTTCGTTAAACTCACATTTTAAAAACAGAATTTATGAAATGAAAAGGAAAACCCCGGTTTAAATTCACAAGTGATGTTTCAAAATGAACTATGATGGCACAAGTATGTTGTTGTTCTTAATGTGTGCTTTCATGGATGCATTTATGCCGACAGAAACAGGGTTCGTGCATTTTTTGTGTCCTAAACATAATTTCATAATCTTTTCCAGGACCAAATAAGACAAAATTCATGACCTAGGAAGCCCTGAAATGATTTGAAAACGGCGTACAAATAAAAAGGTTCTTACGCCTTTTGCTAAAAATTTATTATACCCTTATTGTGACAACAAAATACCGCATACCCGAATACAAAAGACCGTATACCTAAAACCCCTGGCCGCCGGGCCTGATTTTCAGTTGACCTTGAAGTTAGATAAACAGCAACAAGAAACTTACTACCAAGTAGAAATCATATTGGTTTAGGGAACATGGACGCACCAGTGTTCACTTAACCGCAAATTTTCTGTCACAAAACCTGGTGTTCGGTATTGGGTATACCAAGGCCGTTAATAATTATTATTATATTTTTGTTGGAAGACACCAGTCAGAAAGGAACGCTTTTACGGGTACAATCTTTCCTGTCAAAGCCTTACTCCTCTGTCTGATGCCGTCGACCATCTGTCATGGAGAAAGATCGAGTTAAGATTGAATGATAGCGATGGAATTTTTCGTTTCCTGGACTCCTAATGTACAGAAGATACCGCAACACAAAATTCTTGGATGTACCAAGTCAGGATAGTCCACAAAACACTGCATCCTTCTATGAATCAGGAGTCACCATATCTCTTGCTACTTGGAATGCGGCGATTAAAGAACTCAACTGAATTTTTTCTGACGTTCCTGCTGCCAGGCGGTATCTGAAACAATGGTTACACAATTTTACAGCAACTCTTCTCCAGTCCTTCGATACATTTAAGAAAAATTCGAAAAAAAAAAACTCTCTTTGTTAGCAAAAAGCATGTTAGCACTGGTTCAGCATGTTAGGTTGTCAGGCATGACCGCGTTGCGTGTTATTGGGAGCTGTTGCATATGTTTCCATTTCAACTGCCAGCACGGTGTCCTAGGCACCTAACAAGTTAGGCACAAATATGTT